>ML664173.1:12619932-12725484 GCA_007570785.1 Antilocapra americana | reverse complement strand
AAAAAAAAAACAAAAAACAAAGTGCTGTTGGGATTGGCCAGACCTTCTGACTCCTAGAGCTGTTTTCTTTTCCCTCCCATGAAGTTGAGTCTAAGATGTCACCAGGTTGTCCTAGTCATCTTCGTGCATAAGTGGCACTTGTTACAGATCCTGCACTGGCTGCTGAGATTATTACCAATAATGCTATGCAAGGAAGATCCTGGAGATATCAGAGTACACCCATACTAAGCAAGTTTGTCTCTTAAATTACTTGACTGCCCTAAGAACTGAAGCAACCCCAGTCTTTGAAGTTGTCAGTACGTTGCTCTGTCTTTCAGGATTTTATAATGTTTTATACCACATATGGACTTGCCCCGTCGACTGCTTCATCTTGGCTGAAGTCAGATGGTGACACCAGTTGACTTAAAAAAGCTTTTATACTCATTTTTTTTTCTTTTTACTGTTCTCATGTTGACAGTTTATAGCAAGGTATAAGCCTGTGAGGAAATCCACTTGGGACTAATTTTCCACTTCCTTTCTTCCTTTAAGAATAGTTTATGCTGAGTAATATTCCATTGTGTATATGTACCACAGCTTTCTTATCCATTCGTCAGTTGATGGGCATCTAGGTTCTACTCAGATGGACGAAACTGGAGCCCATTATCCAGAGTGAAGTAAGCCAGAAGCAAAAACAACAATACAGTATATTAACGCATATATATGGAATTTAGAAAGACGGTAACGAGAACCCAAACATGCTAGACAGCAAAAGGAACGCAGATGTATAGAAGAGACTCGTGGACTCTGTGGATGAGGGTAAGGGTGGGATGATATGGGAGAAGGGCATTGAAGCATGTTAATTGTCATGTGTCTAATCAATCGCCAGCCCAGGATTGATGCTTGGGACTGGTGCAGCGAGATTTCCCGGGGGGGAGGGAGGAGGGAGGGGGGTTCCGGAGGGGAAGCATATGTAAACCCATGGTGATATCATGACATTGTATGGCAAAAACAATTAAAAAAAAAAAAAGAATAGTTTAGTAATTTTAGTTATAATATTTTTAAAACTAAAAAGGAAAATTTATTTTTTCTCAAGTAAGAATGTATTTGTCTTTGTCAATATCATTTCTTTGTTTTCTTTTAAAAATGCAGTTTCTCCTTCAGTGTTAGCCATGTATCTGATGGGTTAAGTTTAGTACCCTTCCATGAGGCAACTCTGGGGGATGCTGATCAGTGCCTGAAATCAGCTCTTAAATTGTCACAAAATTACCTTCCTTCAGACTGTGTGGATCACAAGGGCTCTCAAGTGTCAAAGTCATTTGGAGAACTGGATAGATAAAACGCATGAGCTCTAAGCTTTTTTCCAGGATAGAATAAATAAATGTGTTTTCTACTATGTGCTCAGCTTTGATAGTGATTTGTTAAAAGGCGAAAAGAAAGGCCATGATATTAAATATTTACAGGAGTGATTTAGTTGTATTATCTTGTGCTCTGCATCTTTGTTTAATGGTGAAATCAGCTACTGTTGAAATAGAGGCCATTAAACCAGTGGTAGTGTGAAGGTCACTTCCTAGGCAAGGTTTAAGTAATTTGTGGAGAATAATGATTTTTGTCCGCTTTCCAGATCCCTTCCTGTTTTGGTCAGCTTTCCTCCAAAAATAATAGGAAAACATACATTTGAGAATTCCCAGGCTCACTTTCTCTTTTGCATCCTTTCTGCCCTTTCTGGCCAACCGGATAGCTGCAAGCTTTTTGACGTTTTTTGTTTCATCCATTTAGTGGACAGAGACAGGTCTATTCTCCCTAGAGATGAGTGGTTGTATTTCCATTTACTGGCTCTTCTGTCAGTCCTTGCTGGGCAGTTGGTTTTAGAGGTGAAGATCAGTGCCTTTTCTTTCTTGGCAATAGTTTATCCTGTCTGAAATGCTTCTTCCATTTCTCTACTAATTCCTCTTTGACCTAAAGCAAAGATTTTCTTCTCTAGTTTATTTCTCATTTCACTTTAAAGAAGTCTCTGAATGAATACATGGCATTATCACCATTTACACTGACAAGAAAACAGAAGTCCAAGCTTACAAAACTAGTTACAGAACTACAGTTGACCCTTGAACAACATGGCTTTGAACTGTGGAATCCATTTACATGTGGATTTTTTTTTTTCAAGTGTTGGGGACAGGATAAAACAGAGGGATACAGGAAAGTAATGGTGTGTATTAGGGTAGGCTAACTGCTGTAACAATAATTTCTGAATCCCAGTGGCTTAATACTGACAAAAGCTTCTCATTTACCTCAGAATTCAGTGCAAATTAGTGGGTGGTGCAGGGGGGATCTCTGCTTCAAACAGACATTCAGGCACTTCCCGTGGCTTGTCATTTTCTAGAACCTTGTCCTTCATTAAATTCAACTGACAGATGGAGAGAGATGGGATGATGAGATGATACAGAGACAGAGAGAGAAAGAGAGGAACTAGAAGGAATTTTTTTTTAAAGGGTCAAGCCTGGAAGTAATGTGTGGCCCTTACTGTTGGCCAGAACTCAATCACTTGATCCCATCTAATTGCAAAAGAGGTTGGGGAATGTAATTTAGCTGTGTGCCCAGGAGGAAAGGGAAAGGAGTTCTGTGGATACAGTGTGAGTCCCTGCCCCAGGGGGTGAGTTGTGCTCTGTTCTTACATCATCTGTGTCATGCCTCTTAGCCTTCTTCAGTTTACCTTTGTTCAAACTCACAAACCAACAAAATGCCTCCATGATTTCCATGAGTTAGTGGATTCCTGTTCATTGCTTTTTCTATAATACACACCCGAATTTTATTTTAAATAAAACCCTACAAAGTTACAATAACGTTTCTCAAATTCATAAGAACCACTCAGGCAACTTGTGAAGCAAGTTGTCTCTTGTCTCTTAGTTTTATTTGGACCACAGAATCTACAGGTCTACATTATTCTTATGATCAGGCAAGTTTGAGATAAACCGTGTTATACCAAATTCCAAGGAATACAGCAAACCATTAAGGAAGTATATGAGACTTTACTAAAAGTATTTTGCAGTATTTTAAAACAAGTTTCACATTTATCTAAGCTTTTAAACCTATTCATTATACATGAATTTTTTTGTTGTAATTTTTGTTTAAAGGGGTTTAATCTTGAGTTGGCATCCATAAACCAAAAGCTATAAGTGTGGTTGAAATCTTAGTCTGAGCTGATAGTGGGGCCAAATGCATGATTCACAGGGTTTTATTTTATTCTGATCACTGGATAGGAATATCTCAGCATGGTTTTCTCCCTCTGTTTATCACCTCACAAGAGACACCCTCGATTTAGAGAATTCTCATGTTACATTAAGACAATAGATAGAGCCCATTTTCGACAGACCTGCTTATTTCCTGTGTCTGACTTGCATACAGTTAAATGATGAGAACCCATTTTAACTTTTAGATGTGTGATATTTCACCCTGTGTGTGGGAGCCGTGCAAGCCCTGATATTGTGAAATGCACCCCTTTTCTGTAAAGCTGTGCCTTTGTTCCTCGTAGAGAGTGGTTGGCCACATTGTACTTCTAGAATGAGTGGCAGAGTGTGGATAATTCTGGGCTTGTGATTTTTTTCTTTCTCCCATTTTATCTGCCTCTTTCTGTGTCTTTGTGTGTGAGTCTATGATTACTATTGAGTTTTCCCCCTAAATGCCAGCGATTATCTCACAGGTGGAGGGCTTAGGAAGGAGCCGAGAGAATGGTGCTGGAATTAGAGTAAGGCTCCCCACCACTGCCTCCCGCCCCTGCTTTAAATGTAGTGGAGGAGGGAGTAGAGTCTTGGAGGGCAAAAGCAGAGCTGGGGGAGGGGTAGGCAATTTGCTTCTGATATTTAAATCCCTAGATGGAGGGGATAGGACATTCCTGATGAAAGAAAGCAGAAGAAACGGAAGCTGGTCTGGAGTTACTGTTCTGTAGAGCTGGGGGTGAAGGAAGGCAAGGCAGCCAGTTTCTGTTCCTAGCCAACCTCTTCATCTAAGAGGTTTTATTTATTTATTTATTTTTGATCTGACAATCTATTTGGAGAGGAAGAAGGGAGCCAGGAGGGTCTAATATATGCTCAGACCAAGAGAGTTTTCATGAGACATTATCTTCCTTCCAAGCCAGAAATGATTTATTCACCTGATATGTCAGTTAGGATGCTTTCAGCTGCAAATAACAGAACTTTGAGCTCAACTGCCTTAAACAACAAAGGGAATTTATGGGCTCAGTTCTTGAAAAGTGTAGTAACTCAAATAATATGACCAAGAACTGGTGTCTCACTTCACCCATTTTTTTGGCTTTGCTTTCTGGGTACTGGCTTCATTCTTGGCAGACTACTGCCTTTGGGATCCTGACATGGCTGATGGCCATTTCCAGGATGACCTGCTTCTTGATTCCTGTAAATAAAGAAGAGTAACTCTCTTCCCTAGTAATTCAACAAAAATCCTGGAGTTTCAAACCAGTTGGACCACCTAAGTCACATGTTTATTTCTGAGCCTATCACTGTAATCAGAGTGATCATAGGGATGGGATTTGTTGGTATCTTAGGCTTGACTTGCATGCTCAGTTCCAGAACTAACAGGAAGAGTTGGCTTTTCCTGTAGCACATGGGATTCAGGGGCATTCTGGATATACCACGTCAAATTTTGGGAATAGAGGAGTGGAAGAAGAAGCCTCCTTCTGCTCCTGGATAAAATTTCAAAATCAGAAGCCAAACCGAAGTAAGTCCTTAATCAAAAAATCAGGAACCTGGGTGTGTATCATTCACCCTCACCCTTTGGCTGTCAGGTGGTCCTGTCTCATGAGGAGGGGACGTCAGTGTGGGTGTGTACACCAGCAGAGACCCCATCTGGAAGCAGAGGGCTGGGAGAGGAAGGCCACTGGTGACCTAGCATTGCATAATCAAGATGTCAACATTTTAGGATCTAGTTCACTGATGCAAAAAGAGTCAGGGAAAATGTCCCCGGGAATGGAGTGAATGCCAGGCCCAACCTGCTTCAGGCGACACTGCTCTGGTGGAGTCTCTTCCTCCTGCTTTGATCTCAGGCCTCTGCTTAGGTCACCTGGCGTGGATTGCTATTGATGGATAGCTGAGTGAGACAGCCCTCTAGTCTCAAGTGTGTTTTCAGCAGAGTGGCTCTCAGTAAATATCTCTTTCTCAGATGCCTTGTCTCATCCATGGAGTCTTTCTCTTTAACTGCTGCTTAATCAACTGCCCCCATAGCACACTGACCTAATTCTTAGCCACACATTTTGTCTAGGTTTTTGAGGCAGGGCCTCTTCAGTGTGGCTGCTGGCATTAGCGCCACCTTGACCTGGGGCCACTATGCTCATCCCCTGCCTGACACCCCGCCGTAGCAGGGACCTTTGGCCAAAGCGAGCTGCCAGTGTGGCAAAGCAGATATGAGTATTGAGGTGCTGTAGCTGGATGGACCTGGTTATTATGGTCTCCAAACCAAGCACCATGAGGGCAAAGCCCCCTCTTTAATGGGCTGCTGCCCCTAGTAACAAGGTTGTATTTGACCTTCCTCAAGCTTCTTTCTAGACCAGTGCTTCTCACAGATTAATGTGCATGTACATTTAATGACATCTGCACATGTCATTAAAATGCAGGTTCTAGTTGTGGAGGTTGGTGATCAGGATGGAGACTGAGATGCCACACTTCCAACAAGCTATCGGGAGACAGAGGCCCATGATACTGCTGGTGTGTGGATCATAGTTTGGAGGAGCAAGTCTTTAAGGTCATCACCCTGAGTGATCTTGCAAGTGAGACCATCTGGTTCTCTGATAAGCCTGGATGCAAAGGAGGAGAGCAGCACTCCTTTGGAAGTAGAGGAGAGACCTGGGACTTAAATTCCTAGAAATCATTTGTTATCTTCAGGCACCTGAGCAGGTGACTGATAAAACTCAAGCCTTCTCATCCTCCTTGGGTGATAGAGGTGGAGTGATAATCTTGGGCTCTGTCTGCTGGTGTGATGGGGTATGGTATTGGCTTATCTCCCAGGAGCTTAGGGAACAGTCAATCATGGCATTTGCGGTCGGTCTACAGGTGCTGTTTCATCAGTCCCACAAGTCAAGGGACACGGGGGGATAGCATATAATTCAACCTCCAGCAAACTCCACTTCATGTGACTAAAGAAATCTGAATCAAGTCACCTCCCAGATTTTGCGCAAACTCCCATTCTGTGCTGATTGTAATTATCAACAGGAAAGAACATCAAATGTGTCTCAGTCTCGAGTCCCACTCCCTTGCCCAAATCCCCAAGAGTTCCCCTGCACATGAGTGGTTGCTGTGGGTCTGCGTTCTTGCCAATGGGGGGCTGAGGCTGCAGCCCTGTGCGTGGGCTCTCCCGTGGGTATCATCTCAGTCAAGTTTGTTCCACAAATGCAGTCTTCTGTTGCTTGTGTTCAGCCTTATTTGATCTCACGCTCCCTATTTCCTGTCTGTATAATCTCCCAGTAGGAATCAGATCTAAACAAAACATAAAGGAGAAAACGTGTAAGAAATAGAACCTGACAGTATAACGAAGCAGGGTGCTTAGCTGTCCAGTCGAGTCCATTGCTCTGCTTGGACTAGCGGGAGGAGGGAAAAAGCTGCTGGAGGAGCAAACGCGAATTAGGAGGCTCTTATTTCACAATTGGTTGCTTGTGCCTGCGTTGGCTAATGGCTTTATGACGAAGCCTGGCTCCGGTTTTCAGCTGGCAGGTGCCTGGGTTCAGGTGTTTACCTGGTGTCTTCAGGGCTGCTGCATAACCAGCTGTAAGTGGAGCTAGTTATTCAATCTGCTCGGAGAAAGGCTACAGTGTGGGTCTTCGGGCTTCCCTGGGGACTAATCCAGCCTCAGGAGAATCAGAGAAAACACACACCACGTGGGTGGAAGGGGGAGCCCTCGCCGGGATTTTGGTGGTTATTATAGTTACAAAGGGAACTGTTTGAAACTTAAATCTGAATTTCGGCAGCAGGAGGAGAAACATGGATGGAAATGAATTATGTATTCCATTACTGGGGTCCCAGAAGCGTGGAGTGGGTGTTAATCTCCTTCTCACAGGAGCCTCTGAGCAGCTTGAGGTCGTCCTTGTGAGATCTGACCTTATCTGCTCCTGGCCAGACACCTCGGCTTCGATTAATTTGCCTTGAGAATAATCCAAATAGGACCCCTTGCTGTTCATAAGATGAGAATATTTACCTAGCGTGTGGTCAGAGGAACCAAAAGTGCTTGCGCCTGTGATTTCTTTTAATCCTGCAATTTCCAGGAGGTTTGGAAGGGAGAGGGAGAAGCAGGCAGGAGTCAGCTTACACTGAGTGTTGGGGACGTGGTGTGGATTTCCCTGTGACACGCTCCAGCTGAATCTGCCCAGTAACCCAGGGATGCGCTTCTAGGGTTCCAGTTCACTGATGGGGGTGTAAAGAGATTCAGCATCTCCCCTAAGGTCACCCAGCTCTGAATTATCCTTCCTGGGACTCAAGTCCAGGCTGGTGTTGCCTCCCCACCTTGCCTTCTTTCTGCTGCCCCAAGGTGTCAGATACAGTGAAAACATTTAAAAACTTTCCCCAGGCTAGGAAGGGATAATCAGAGAGTTCAGGAGGTTAAAATCACCAGTAAAAACAAAACCAAACCCATTTCCGCATAATTCACAACCCCCTCCCCTACCCCGTCCTGGTCTCTATTTCCTTCTGTGTTCATAAATATTTGTATGTGCAAATTCTATTTTCCTTTCCACTGCTTTTTTTTTTTTTAAGTGAGCACAATGAGTTTTATTGAAAGTTTCCCTCAAGGCTGTCTGTTAGATTTAGTTTATTCCTGTTGATAAAACATTTCTGAGACAGCTGCCTAAAGGAAGGCATGGCAGATCTAGGTGCCTTGTACATTTCTGTCCCCAGTCATCAAGGCAGGGAACCTGGTTCGATGGTAGAGAGACAGAGAGGAGGGCCCTGACATACTTCTTCCCTCCATAGTTTTGAAGTTTCAAGGTGTCTGAGCTAGTGCAGACAGAGGTGTGCGTTTGACGGGGCTTTGTGCCTTCATGGTTTCCACAGATTTCAAAGCATCGCTTGTTCCTCTTGTAAATCCATTTGCTCAGTGTCAGAGATTTGCAGATCATGATGTTGGATAACAAAGACTTGCCTACCTAAAGGTACCTGAGCAATGATGGAATGGCTCTCTGAAGGCACATCAGGGAGGGGCTTTCAGGCCATACTTGCTGCTTTTGATTAGTCACCTTCTTCATTGAATTTAAGATTAAACTCTGGTTTCTTCCACACTTTTCTTTCCTTTTCACCGCATTCCCTCAATCCATACAGCAGCCTTGCTTAATTGGCTTCTGAATTTTCCTTTAATACACGCTGAAACTCTTAATCGAGCCTCCATGGGTTATTAGGGGCTGAGTAGATAGCATGAATAACCCACTCCAGTATTCTTGCCTGGAGAATCCCCATGGACAGAGGAGCCTGGTGGGCTACAGTCCGTGGGGTTGCAAATAGTTGGACATGACTGAGTGACTAAGAACACAGCCCAGACAGCATGAATAAGATAAGCCTGGCCCTTGCTTCTGAACGCTTACAGTTTGGAGGGTGAAGACAGCTGCCACATGCGTAACTGCACAAGCCGTGGATGTCGGGAAAAAGCATTGCCAAGTGCACTAGGGAGGTGGAGTGGGGCTGCCCTCGCTGGCACCTGGAGAGGAGTGATCATTTCCCCTGGACTTTAGCTCTGCTGGAACATGCAGCTCTAGAGTCCTCCTCCTTGCCCTGGTTACTGTGCAGTAATGCACTCTGGAGCCCGTGCGTTTTAGCAGCCACACTGCGTTATATCATGTAGCCTTATTAAATTTCTCTTTATTCTCTGGTTGTCTCTGTTGTGTTGCCGGCCTTGATATATGATCTTTTGTAAGAGTGCAGACAAATACATCTTCCCTAAACTCTGGACTCCAGATGTCACACTCCCAATGAAACACTTTTTATGTGGCCCCCCAACACCCCCCCGCCAGTGATAGGATATCCTTACCGGATAAAGTCCAAGCTCCTTAATCTTACCACAGTTTGGCCTAACCTCAGCTCCCTTCCCATGTATGAAACCCTTTGCCAGAAGCAGGACCTGCTAACTCAGGACCCTTCCATACCCCAGGTGCTGTGTTTTCTCTGGGGCTCTGCTCACTTGCTTCCCCTTTAGCTTCCATATCTTCTCCCCAGCTCTGGCCATCTGTGGAAGTTTAATTCAAGTTTTGCTCCCTCTGGCACCCTTGCTCTGACCGTCTCAGCTCTTCAGAATGCCATAGTGCTTTCCAGAACCACAAACAGATCACTTACCCTACATTGTCCCTATCTGTAGTTTATCTCTCTCTCTTCATGTCTCCCCGACCCATCCAAACTATCAGAGGTTAGGCACCTTCTTTTCTGTTCCTTGTGATGTGGTCACCATGGTGCCGCTACAGATACAGGCTTGATGGCTAGAGGGTGGTAGGTTGGCTGTATCTGATTAACTGGTGTTGCACAGAGTTTCTTAGAGTGGCAGGCATGAACACACAGCCAGCAGATGGGGGATAGATGGAAAAAAGTACAACATGAATTTTCAATTGTTGTCTCTTCCCAAATTGCAGCCTAACTTTTTTAAAAGTAATTTTTAAAATTTTATTTATTTATCTTAAGCTGTACTGGGTCTTCGTTGCTCCATGGGCTTCTCTGTAGTTGTGGTTAGTTGAGGCTACCCTCTAACTGCTGTGCGCTGACTTCTCATTGAGGTGGGCTCTCTCGCTGCCGAAGTTGTGGCTCCTGGCTCTAGAATACAGGCTCAATCACTGGCGCACAGGCTTCGTTGAGATCTTCCTGGACCGAAGATTGAGCCTGTGTCTCCTGCATTGACAAACGGATTCTTTACCACCAGGGAAGCCCTCAAGCTAATGTCTTATGGAAAAATCGGAATGAACTTTTTGGCCAACCCAATATGTAGTCGATTGAGTACTTTGTCTTTATAGAGGATGAGGTATGGTAGCTTTGTTGTTCAGTCGCTCAGTCATGTCCGACTCTTGGCCATCCCATGAGCTGCAGCTCAGCAGGCTTCCCTGTCCTTCACCTTGGGGATACAGAAGCTGGGAGTGGGGGTGAAAGAGAAAAGCAAAGCTGAGGGAGGTAAGTCAGAAAGGAATGGAGTGAGCCCCAGGAGCCCTGGTTAGCGTCCTGACTGCGTTTCTCTCTGGGTAACCTGGAAGAGGCACACCTGGAGCCTGGTCTGTAGAGGGCAATTAGGACCCTGCCTTGCCTGCTCCTGGTCTGCTGGGAGATCAAATGGAAGCAATTTGTAGACTGTAAGGTGCTCTGTGAATGGAAAGGAGGGTTGTTACTATAAACGGCATCATCATCACTTATCGTCTGAGTCCTCCCAAAGCCACACTGTGGCAGGGGCATGGATCGATGGAAAGGCCTTTGTGACTGGAGGGGAGACACCAGACTGGAAGGAGCCTGTGGTCAGCTGCTGCAGGCCCCGCATCTGTGCAAACGTCCTGCTGACCGGGAGGTGTTCCCCCAGGCCCGTGAAGGTGAAGGAGGGTAAGGTGTGTCGGCCCTGACCTTGCCCGTGATAGGTACAGATGGGGTGTCACTTACCATGGTTACGACAGAGAGGTCCTGAAGGTCAGTGTGAGCCGCAGGACTGGCTGAAGACCCGGGCTGTGGTCCCCTCTCTCCATTTGCCAACCATGAGTATTACATTCTATAAATGTGGTATTAGCCAATCAAACGCCAGAGACTGAGTGCTTTATGTAAATGACCTCACTTCATCCCGGATATAAGTGAGGGGATGGGTTCAGGGATGTTAACAGAGCAGCTCAAGGGAACCAGCCAAGTGAACAACAGGAGCTGGGGTTGGATCCCAGGCCTCTACCGAGGCTGAGCACTTAACCACTATCCTCTGCTGCCCGCGGCCTCTTGGGACCTCGGTCTCACCATCTGTGCCCTGGGGATAATGATATCTGCCCAGCTCACTGCATGTGGGTGAGAGTATGGTGAGTGACTGGGTATGAAAGGACTGCGTGCACGGCACTGTAGATAATATGCATGGATATTCACGGAGCACCCGGGATACGCCTGGCACTGCTTTGGGTCTGGGATAATAAGATAGCCAGGGCATCAGCTCAGACTGAGGGACCTCTAGTCATAAGCTCTTAACAGATGGACCTGCCAGAAAGCAGGGAGGGAAGGAAAAATGTAGACATCTTAGAACAATTGTGTTTCCAGAAAGGAAAAAGCCATGTTAATGGGTAGCCATTGCCCTTTAAATCCACCTTCATTCCCAAATATAAATACCAAAATCAAATTATGAGATTTAACCAATGTGAGCAATTTACAAAGACAGTTAAACAGAGAAAAGCGAAGAGAGTGCATTTATAAAAGAAAGAATCATGTCAGGACATTTTGATCAGTATAAAAAAGCAAGTCCCAGTTCTCAAAGGTGAGAAATATGCAGTGGATATAATATATCTAGATTTTAGTAAAATCACTTGAAGGAGAAATGGTCTGAAATCTTGCCTGAGAAATTAAGTCAAATTGGCCAGGGAGGAAGCTGTGCCATTCAGAATGAGAACTGGATGGGAGATGGGAGGGAAAGGGGGGTATTATGACAGATGACCATAGCTCTCTGGGTATGATGGGGTCAGGTGAGAAGACTCATTTAGCCATCAACACTTAATGATCTGGAAGAACGACTAAGCTCCTGGTAACGACATTCATACATGATGCTAAATCAGGAGATATCACCGTGATGGTTTGTGGAAGGAAGCACAGAATAAAGGGATGGCAGTCAAGGTCAGGAGGCCACAGCGATGCAGGCTGGAAAAATGGGGGAGGATGCAGGCAAGGACAAGTGGAGGGAATTTCCTTGAGGACAATCTGCAAATGTTAAAAATACATATATATGTATCTAGTAACATCAGGACAGGAATGAGAGCTGGAGATCTTAAGCTGTCCAGGGATTTATCCTTCCATGATTTAAGATGAACATGAGCTTAAATCATATAGGAGCTGAATCACACAGGAGGTATGTTAGGGATCAGCAAGGTACCTGAGCCATGGTGGGTGTTTTAACAGCCATGACCTGCCAGGTGGAGTCCCTTCGTTCCTCTTTGATGTGATGATCTTAGAGGCAGAACTACTGACTTTCAGAGTGTTGTTACCTACTTGGGAGTTAGTGTTCTTATGTCCCACTGTGCATATCTGTATCCTGGCTCTATTGCTTTAACCTGCAAAGTGGGAAAATAACCTGTAAAATAGGAAAATAAGATACTTCAGGAGTTTTATGAGGACTAAATAAATGGACTAGGTAGCACCATGCCTGGTATGTGCTAAGTGCTTAGTAAATATTACCTATTATTATCATTACCATTTTTATCATCATCATCGTGGCCCGGAGTGCACTCGTGGCCCGGAGTCTATACCTGTGGTGGAATATACCAGCTGAACAGATAACGGCCTTTCTGGTTAAAGTAGGGGAAGAAACATCCAGAGAACATAATCTGAAAACTACTCATAGAATAAAAAGAGCGTAAGTCCAGGCATCCAGATTTTTTTCCCAAACTCTGCTATGGTGGTGGTGGTGGTTTAGTTGTTAAGTCATGTCCAACTCTTGCAACCCCATGGACTGTAGCCTGCTAGGTTCGTCTGTCCATGGGATTCTGCAGGCAAGAATACAGAGTGGGTTGCCAATTCCTTCTCCAAAACTCTGCTATGGTGACCTTGAATGAGTCACTTTACCTCTTTGTTCCTGTTTTCACATCTATAAACATCTCGGGATGAACCTGACCATCTCCGAGGCCCCTTCCAGCTCAAAAAGTTCATGAGTCTACACAAAAATACAAAGTGAGTTGAGTTTTATATTGTTCAAACTGTCAGGTTTGAAGCATATTTTCTTAACATATGTTACTCTGCAGACCTGTTCTCTACCAGCAGTTGCCACCCATGGCAACTGATTCCTACACTCTTAGCACCGAGCATCTTGCGTCTCAAAATCTCCTCTGTCCCCTTGGTCTTGGGCAAACCGGTATGGTTGGTCAGCCTCCCCATGGAATAGTTGTCCGACTGTAGGAGTGGTGGATGACAGTCTGAATACACATTTGCAGGAACTGAGTAGTTCTGTTGAACCACGGGAAGCATCCTTAGGAAGCCATTCAACATTTTTCATTGAGCATTATCTTAGCTTGGACTGCTGTCATGAAATTCCATCAACTGGGTGGCTTAAAGAATAGAAATTTATGTCTCACATTCTGAAGACGGGGAATTCCAAGATCAAGGTGCAAGTCGATTCCGTTCCTAGTGAGAACTCTCCTCCTGGCTTGCAGATGGCTGCCTTCTTGCTGTGTCTTCACATGGTAGAGGCAGATCATTTCTGTCTCTGCATATAGTGGTTCTTCTTGCAAGAATTAATAACCTCCCAAAGGTGAAGTGAAGTCACTAAGTTGTGTCCAACTCTTTGCAACCCTATGGACTGTAGCCCACCAGGCCTTCTGTCCATGGGATTTTCCAGGCAAGACTACTGGAGTGGGTTGCTATTTCCTTCTCCATGGGATCTTCCCGACCAAGGGATCAACCCAGCTCTCCTGCATTGGGGGCAGATGCTTTACCATCTGAGCCACCAGGGAACCTCTCAAAGACCTTGCCTTCAGATGTCCTCATGTAGGGGTTAAGGCTTACTATATGATTTTGTGGAAGGCAACACTGTCAGCCCATAACAAGATGGGCTGGCCAAAATTGCATCATCAGGAGACGTGTTGCCACGGAGGTGCTGAAGGGTCCTCATGCCTACCCTTCATATCTGCACCAACCCAGTCCCACTTCATGCTTTTCCTCGGGGCTGCTTGACTGCTTCCCATCTTGACATCGGGGCTGACAAGAGAGGAGGTGAGTCTTCAAAGGGCACCGCTTCACAGGCTCAACACGTGTGAGGCTTCCTCCATAGAAAGAGTGAATCGAAAAAAAGAGTCAGTCTTGTTTTCCAGAGCTCTGTTTAGAATAATACGTTCACTTTTGGATTCTTCAGGGACTGGAAAGTGACAGACTGAAGGGTGCTGTGAGGGAGTCATCCAGATGATTGACAAGGGAGAGGAAGTCATTGATAAGAAGGAAGAAAAAGAACAAAAGCCCATGCATCTAGGCAGGGTGCACGTGTGTGCATGCAGGGCAAGAGGGTAACTAGGACAGGGAGGAGAGAGGAGGCTGGGGCCAGGCATCCACAGAGGAACGTGGATGGAGGCAAAGCCGCTCCAAAGCTACACCCTTACACTTGACATTTATTCAGCATCTGCTTACACTGTGTCATCATCTGTTCCAGGTGTGCTGTTGTCACTGCTGTTGCTTAGTCGCTCAGTTGTGTCCAGACTCTTTGCAGCCCCATGGACTGTAGCCCACCAGGCTCTTCCATCTGTGGGATGTTTCAGGCAAGAATACTGGAGTGGGTTGCCATTTCCTACTCGAAGGGATCTTCCCAATTCAGGGATGGAACCTGTGTCTCCTGCATTGGAAGGCAGATTCTTTACCACTCTGTCACCTGGAAAGCCCATGCTCTAGGTGTGGGGAGTGCACAAAGGTGGTACCATCCTTTCTTTGTTCTCAGTCAGCTCAGTTCAGTCGCTCAGTCATGTCCGACTCTGTGCAACCCCATGGACTGCAGCACGTCAGGCCTCCCTGTCCCTCACCAACTCCCAGAGCTTACTCAAACTCATGTCCATTGAGTCGGTGATGCCATCCAACCATCTCATCCTCTGTCATCTCCCTCTACTCCCACCTTCAATCTTTTCCAGCATCAGGGTCTTTTCCAATGAGTCAGTTCTTCGCATGAGGTTGCCAAAGTATTGGAGTTTCAGTTTCAACATCAGTCCTTCCAATGAACACTCAGGACTGATATCCTTTAGGATGGTCAAATTGGATCTCCTTGCAGTCCAACGGACTCTCAAGAGTCTTCTCCAACACCAGAATTCAAAAGCATCAATTCTTCTGTGCTCAGCTTTCATTATAGTCCAACTGTCACATCCATACATTCTTTGATCTAGTGGAGGAGAAAGGCAGTGTATGTAGTTGTGAAAAACAAGGGTTCACTTACTAGCTGTGTTGCCTTGAGCAAGTTACAAAACCTTTCCATGCCTCAGTTTCCTTACTAATAGAAGGAGCATAGTCATAGTACCTACCTAATAAGTGTGAACATTATATCAGTTTATATGTCTAAAGCACTTAAAAGAATGCCTGGCACATAGCTCATGTTCTTGTTATCCTTATCAAATGAACTAATGCATTCCAAGTGCTCAGTATACAACCTGACAGGTGCTATTCACTCAGTGAATGCTAGCTATTATTATTGTTGTTGTTGTTATTGTCATCAATAGTAATATACCAAAATGAGGCATAGAAGAATTATGTTTATAGTACAAAGGTAACACAGCCAAGGCAAAGCCAGGTAAGAGCAAAGAATTAAGATCATCAAAATCTGTTGTCAACCTAAAGGTGATATTTGAATGGTGGTGGAAGGATCTATAGAGGTTTGCCTGCTGGGGGAAAAGGGAATCGTAGTTGAAGTAAATAACCAGAAGAAGGGGTCAACATCTGAGGCTGTAGCTGGCGATTTGATAAGCCTAAAAAGGCTGGCTAGAGCTCTCCTTGGCTTTTTAGGAGATGTGCACAGCAATTCCTGCTGCATTTGCTGATTAACACAGCAGCCAACAGAAGATGCTATCCTGCTTATTTTATTATTTACAATTCAAATCCTAGGCTCAAACTGAACATGTTACCCTACTGTTCTTCAATTACAAGAGTGTTTTTTTTTTTTTTTTTTTTTTTGGTTGTTAGATTCATTGACTGATTCAATGATTTATTCATTTAACAAATATTCATGGAGTATCTATTGCATGCTTTCTACTCTTATAGGTACTGGGCATACGACAGTGAGCCAAGAAACTGCTACTCTCATGAGACTTCCATTCTAGTGGAGGAGGCAGGCAGCAAAAGGAAAAATGTATATCAAGCAGTGATGAGTAGTCTGCAGAAAAATATTAGAGCAGGGTATAGTGATAGCACTGAGAGGGCAAGGGTTGTAGTGTTTTAAACAGAGTGGCTGGAGAAGGTGGAGACTTGCATGGGGCATGAAGCCCAAGTCACACGGGTGGGTGAGGAAAGAGCGTTGAAAGGGCGGGGACAGGAAGTGCAAAGGCCCTGAGGCAGGAGCACTCTCACTGTGTTTAAGGAGCACCAAGGGTGCTAGCAAGGCTGGAGCTAAATGAGTGAGGGGAGGCCAGTACGGAACGAGACCGAAGAAGCAGCGGGGTGTGTTGGGCAGGGTTCACCCAGAAATGCAGAGCCACTAGGAGATGGTGCATATATATGGATACGTATGTCTATGCATATATGGGTTTGTTGTAGGGATTTGGCATCATGCAAGCGTTAGTGGGAGCTGGTTACATGTCTGAGGTTGTCACCATGTCTGATGGAGCTTTTAGCCCACCAGGCAGGTAGTGAGGAAGGGAATATGGGTGTAAACAGTAGTTTAGGGGAGATCAGAGGCGGGCTGGGCCCCATGGCATGTGTCCCACAAGGATGGTCTGAAGTCTGTGTCAGCTCTGGTCACCTCTGGTGTTAGTGGTATGGATATCCTGTAAAAGCTGGGGCCCTTCTTTATAATGAAGACACATGCCCCGGATCAGGAGGCAGAGACGCTGAAGGGGAATACAAGGGGAGGGAGGGGCAGTTGTAGGTTCAGGGCTGCTTCATGGGAATGAGGCAAAGCAACAGATTGGTAACACTGTGTACAAGCTACCACTGTTCTTCCATCATGAGGATCCCTCAAGAATCTCCCTTGGGGCCCACCCAATGTGGAAACATACAAGAACAGGAATTCTGGGAAACTTAGTTCAGCCTAGCCAAGCTGATACATTACAAAGCCACCACATGGGATATGTGGATCGGGCTCCTAGGAAATCTAGAAAAAGATCCGCACGAGACTTCCTTGACTATTTTCCCAATAGATGACGGCTCCTTAGTTAAAGCTGTTTCTCAGAGTGAGGTCCCTTTGGTTTTCCAGCAGTTTACCCAAGAGCCCAGATGGTAGCTAGGGAGAAGATTTGATTCACATTCCCTGGGGAGGATGACTTTAGTTGCATCAATCATCATTAGCTACAGCATCATATTCAGCTATTTGATGCAACAGAATTTGATTGACGTAATTACTAGACAAAAAAGAAAAACGATTAAATAAGAACTTGGCTCTGGCAAATGAGGAGACGACTATCCAGTTCAATTTGATCATTCATTTGTTTAGTTATTCATTCCCCAAATATCTGTGCTCAGCACAGGCATAGTAAGGGGCTATGTTTGGACGTGAAGCATAATTCTGTAATACCAAGTAAACTTTCATTGGGCTTAATGCCGGGGATACAGAGATGGATGCTGATATCAGGAACTTTCCAGATGTGTAAGAGATATGCCCAGGGATGAAGATGCCACCAGCAGGAAGTGTGTAAGTCTCTGTGGGCAAAGGGGCATAATGTCCTACCTGCGTATGCAGTGGTGTCCTCACTCTCAGACTGCTTATGGTCTAGTTGAGGAGCCCATGGGTACATAAAGCAAGGGCCCGTCTTATAAGTGCAAATCTGGGTTACAGGGCAAGCACAGCTGGAGCTGGGTAGAGGGTGGGGAGAACACTCCGCCTCATGACCCGGTCAAGCTTTGAACACCAGAGATTTTTTCGTGCTCATCTCAGAAGCTGCACAGCTTCTAGAGACTTGTTCTTTTACAGGAAATATCCCACTCAAAAATAGTGTGTTTGGCAGAGGCCTATTCTCCTGCAATCTTTGCCTTTGTCTGCAGGGTGTTAAAATAAGAGAGCTTCTGATTCAGAGGAGTTATAAAAATAATATAGTAATTACAAAGTTCCCTTTTGTGACTCACTTTGCTCTAAACCATGGCACTCTCCAGGGAAACCTTCTTGGAGTTAAAAATCCCACTTGCTGTTTATATTTCGAAAGTGCCAATGGATCCAAAATTTCGAGATTGACTCATTTGACAGCCTGGGGGAAGGGGCGGGTGCTGGGATGATGACAGCTTTCAATGTTTTGTAGATGTCTCTTTAAAAAGGCAGGAAATAAATTGGCTGATTTGTCGTGCTTGCATCATGTGCAGTGCTTGATCGCAGAGTACCTTGTTTCGCATTTGTATTTATTTTTTCCTCCCTCCCCTCCTGTCTGATTGCCCTTCCAGAATGGAGGCTTGCACTGCCTTTTGGCTTCATTAATGGCTTTCATTTTCATTAAGAGCTTTGCGCTAATGGACTGTTATAAAACGCACCGTTGTTTGTTTCATTCACCGCCAAATGACTCTCATCCTACTGACAGTTTCCTGGGTCGGGCCAAAAAGAAGGGGGCCAGAGGGACACAGTGAGAGTGAGAAGTTTCCAAACAGGAAAGCCACCTGCTTCTGTCCTTGGGTTTCTTCAGGCAAAGTGGGATCGGCACCCGGAATTCCATGAGTGTTTTCTACTCGCTCGCTTTGAAATGCCTCTCGGTCCGCAAAACATACTGAAGGAAGAAACTAGGAAGCCCGGTTTTCTCATGACATTTTAGAATTTGAGAACAGTTGGCAGCACACCTTGCAGAAGTCTCTCAAGGAGAAACGCTGATGATGACAGGGCATCGCCAGTCTTGCTCCAAAGATGCCCACTCTGGTCATTACTGCTGTTGTGAGCACCTAAATAATTGCTGCTTGTTGAGTTTCACCTGAGGTATGCCATTCCATGTGCAGTGGAAGGCCCGAGGTTGTTGAATGGTTTCAGAATTTGATTTCTTTGTGAAGTAGACTGGGCTCGGTGCTCCTGGTACCATAGCTGAATAGACGCAATTTTAAAATATTCGAGGGGATTTCCCTGGTGGTCCAGCGGCTAAGCCTCCATGCTCCCAGTGCAGGGGGCCTGGGTTTGATTCCTGGTCAGGGAACTAGATCCCACATGCTGAAGCTAAAAATCCCCTGCAACTAAGACCCGGTGCAGCCAAATAAATAAATATTAAAAAGAATTTAAATAAAATAAAATAAAATATTCGAGCTCTAAGTAAGCTTAGAGGTAATTAATTTAACACCCTCTCCCACTTTCAGGAAGCTGACAGAGATGAGGTGACTGATAAGTGTAAGCTGGATGCTAGCTGGGGACAGCCTGACACTAGGAGGTTTGGTGAGCTGGACAGCAGCTCCCCAAACGTGGTCTTCTCAGCATCACTTCTGATTCCCACCCCGAGCTTCTTTCCTGGTCTCTCTTTCTGAGCCTGTCTTCTCCCAAACAGCAGAAACGTTCCTCTCTTGTCTCAGATGGATGAGCCCATCCAGCTTCGGGTAGACACAGTACGTGCGTCCTCTACTCCAACCTGTTTCCCAAACAAATTTGGAATTTGTTCTGGGCGCTTACAATGAACAAAATTTTCTCTAACATGTTGCATTCATCTCAGACCTGGTCTAAAATTCAGGTTTCTAATTTTCAGATCTCTGTACTTTTCACAACATAATGTATCTGCTTTAAATAAGATGTTCTGTGTGAGGAAAGCCATCATCTTGTGATGTTACTGATGACTTACTTAAGTTTCATCTAAATTTGTCACATGTGTTGCTCCTCACAGGAGGAAGCAAAGATCAGTTAACATTTTAAAAAATGTTATAAATTTTTTTTAACACCAAAATCATTTTGTATTGGGGTATAGCCGATTGACAGTGTTGTGATTGTTCCAGGTGAACAGCGAAGGGACTCAGCCATAAGACCAGTTAATATTTTGATGGGCTGAAACCTAGAATCTAGGCTTAAAGTCTTTACAGTAACTAATTATTAAAATCTTTGCAATTAGATATTGTGAGTATGTACTTAATATAGATCACATTAGCTGGTTGACACCTTCGCAGATGGAATGATAGTATATACAAGTGTGCAAGCCATTGTTTCTTCTTCCCTAATACCCATTTCCCCTTAGTAAACAAAAAGATATTGGTAAATTTCATAGCATTTTTCAGTTTTATGTTCTCATATAGTTTAAACATTGGAGCCAGAATCTGCTTGGTTTTGTGTTTGAACATGCAAATTCTTAAGGGTCAGAAGGCTGGATCCTATAGTTTATGCAAGGTATTTGGCTTGGCATGAGTCTATAATGTCAAATAATAACCACAAGGATTTACAGAGCCCAGTTTGAGAAAGGTCACCAAAATATAAGCTGACTTTGAGAGTAGATACTGTAGGCTTGGAATGAGGATGATTAAATCTTAAACCTTCACTAAGGTTTGGAAAAGTCGGCCGGATGTGAGTTTTTAAACCCTGAAGGGTGATCAGCCTTCTTTTCCCATCATGACCTTAAGCTTATTTCTCAGTTCAGCTATTGAGTACTGTCTTTAAAAGGACTGTTCTTTTAAAAAAGTAACATAAGTTGTACCTCACCAGTGTTTGAGTATATGGGTGACAGTCGCTCAGTTGTGTCTGACTCTTTGCGACCCCATGGACTGTGGCCGGCCAGCCTCCTCTGTCCTTCGAATTCTCTACATATGATGGGATGGAAAAGAGATACATGAAATGAAGAGACAGAAGTGAAAATATTCCAAGGTCCCAAGATGCAAAGCATTTAGAATAGAGAGAGAGCAAGATGAATGTGGTACCCTCAATCTCAACTATAAGAAAGGCAGAGTATTCACCAAATCTTTGAAAAAGCTTTCTTCCCAGAAAAGATCAATTTTAGCTGAATGCAATCCAGAAATTTGTGCTTGAAGGCGCTTCCTGGTATAGGTAGCCCAGTGTTCCAGGATTCGTGGCCTGAGAAGGAAGTACTCTTCCCTTCCTGGGTATGGCTGGCACCTGAAAGATGATGACTGGCATGCCTGGAAATTGGAGCGCATGCGGAGAACTAGCTGTTCTTGTATGATGCATCTCAACGTGAATGCTTGATCACTCCACATAACATAAATTTGTCCTGAGATCCAGAATATCAATGTGGTGCCCATCTATCAGTATTCTGTACTAGAGGTTGCCTTAAAACAAGGGCCGCCTCATTATATCCAGGAAGGCCACTTAGATGGAAAATCATAAAGTAGTTGAGTGTTACCTCTCTCTGGAGTTTGTTCCTGAGAAATGACCTTGACTGCTGGGGCTAAACCAGTCTGGAGTCAGAACCCGGACTCTGTCCTTACTAGCTGTGTGACTGGATGAGTCATTTAACCTCTCTGAACCTTAGTTTCCTCTTCTAAAATGGGAGTAATAAAGAAAAAATTATCGGGGTGTCTTCGTTCGTGTGTGTGTTCATGTATGCAAAGGAGGTAGCAGAATACCTGGTACAAGTCAGAGCCTCAGTGTTTGTTTTTCTTTACGGGGGCTTCCCTGGTGGTCCAGATGGTAAAGAGTCGGCCCACAATGTAGGAGACATTGGTGGTTTTTTTTTTTCTTTATTTCTCTTGAATTCTTTTTCTCCTCCTCTACCCACTCTTTTCTTCTCTACATCGAGCCCCTGTGCGATGCTACGTTTTCACAGAGCTATGCTCTCATGCTAACCCTGCCATGGACCTAGCTTTAAGTATCATCTAGGACCTGGGCTTCCCTGGTGGCTCAGATGGTAAAGAATCCACCTGCAATGCAGGAGGCTCAGGTTCGATCCCTGGGTTGAAAAGAGCCCCTGGAGAAGGGAATAGCAATCCACTCCAGTATTCTTGCCTAGAGAATCCCATGGACAGAGGATTCTGACAGGCTACGGTCCATGGGGTCACAAAGAGCCAGACATGACTGAGTGACTAACACTTACAACCCAGGCATAACACCTATAACCTTTTAGAGGCACTTTAGAACTTTAAAAACTCATGTTGACCCAAAGGAATGAATCTCTAATGGTGAAACTTCTGTTTTCTGGCTTGCTGATATGAGGGTCCGTTTTGTCTGGGGCCAATACCATCTTGATATCACAAGTTATAAATTCTGAACTCTTTTTTTTTAAAGCCTTTTCTTCATGTGGCCTTGCCTACCTACCTATAAAGCCAATCTGGCTAGGAAATGGAGGGCTCCTCAGGACTGTTCTAATCAGAAACAAACAAAAAAACCTCACAGTTACTGTGCCAGCGCTCGTGTGCCACTGAGATTGTGCACAGCTTCATTACTAAGTTTACTACACTGGGCCTTTCCAGAGACTGCTGCTTGATTCAGTCCCTAAATAAATTTGCAAGTGCTAATCTAGTTGTTGCTGGAGAACATCCAAACGTAGGGCAGGACTATTTTCCCTAGATTGTTAAGCATTAGACTGGCAGGGCCTGGGGCCCTGGTAAGTTCTGCAGGCCTGGAGGGAGGCTGGTCACCCAGCCAGGTGCAGGGGGAAGGGATTGCTGGGGAGCACGTGGTAGGGGAGGCCTCTGAAATCAGTGCCGTGAGGGATTTGCATTGTGACTTCCAAGTCCGGATTCAACAGCGATTTCCTGAGTGCCTCCTGTGTGCCAGGCACCATGGTAAGCATTAGGGATGTGTAATGAGAGAATAAGAGCAATGGAAACATTCCTGCTCACTCTGGGCCTTACAGTCTGATGACAGGGGTTGGGGGGAGAAGCAGCACAGCAGATCAGTGGTGTGGGGTGGGAGTGTGTGTGACAGACAGGACACAATTTTTATATGAGGTCATTAGAGAGACATTACGGAAAATGCAACGTTGGAATGAAGACTACATGTACCATCTTGAAACAGATACGGGGGGTGAGGGGTGTGTGTGGAACATACCTACCAGGACTTGGGAGTGGAGAGTCGTCTGGGTAGAAGAAATAACTTGGCAAAGTCTGTAAGGTGGAAAGCCTTCCTGAGCTGCTTAGGGACAACCAGGGGGCTTGTATACCCGAAGCAGGGTGAACAAGAGAGAGAAATAGGAGATAATTCAGGAAGTAATAGTACAGGCTTCCCTGGTGGCTCAGACGGTACAGCGTCTGCCTGCAACGCGGGAGACCTGGGTTCAGTCCCTGGGTGGGGAAGATCCCCTGGAGAAGGAAATGGCAGCCCACTCCAGTACTCTTGCCTGGAAAATCCCATGGATGGAGGAGCCTAGTAGGCTACAGTCCATGGGGTCGCAAAGAGTCAAACATGACTGAGCGACTTCACTTTCAGGAAGTAAAGGTAGTGACATGTCCGCTAGAAACAAGGGCACCTCTTAGGAGGCTTCCAGGTGAGAGCTTAGGGCTTGGGGCCAGGGTGGCAATAGTAGAGAGGATGAGAACAGTCAACCATGTGTGAGTGCTGAGTCATTTCAGTTGTATGCAACTCTGTGACCCCATGGACTGCAGCCCGCCAGGCTCCTCTGTCTGTGGGATTCTCCAGGCGAGAATACTGGAGTGGGGTGCCATGCCCTCCTCCAAGGGATCTTCCTGACCCAGAGTTCGAACCCTTGACTCTTCTGTTTCCTGCATTGGCAGCTGGGTTATTTACCACCAGCACCACCTGGTAGAAGCCCGAGAATAATCATATTCTGGGTTTATTTGGAAGGCAGAGTTAATAAATAGGGTTTGCTTTTAGATTAAGTAAGTGAGAAGACAGCAGTCAGGGATGACTCTAAGGCACCTGTCCTGAGCGACAGGAAGGAAGGCGGTGCCCTAGACCAGATGCAGAGACCAGGCTGTAGGAGGGGACAGTTCAAGGGGAAAGAGCTGGAGCTTAGTTGAGTCATATGAAGCCTGAGATCTCCAAACCTGGATTTGACATCCAAGGGGAGAGGTCGAGGAGGCAGTGGGTTTGAGGTTGAAGTTCAGGGAAGAAGCTGGACCAGAGATGTAAATCTGAGGGTCATCAGTATGTGGATAGCAGTTAAAGCCAGGACACTTTCCAGAATCACTTCCTTTTAGTGAGATTTCCCATCCTTTGACAGAACTCACATTCTCCCAGGGTGGATTTGAGATAACTTCCTGCCAGAGCTGCCTTCTACTTTGTCCATGTGTCTGAGGTTTATACCTGGCTGGATTCAGGTGTCTTTGAAGTGAACGGTCTGCTTTCCAAGGAGGATACAAAGTGATCTACAGAGATGTTAGGATGAACAGGCTAGAAATATTTATCTTTGATCCTGTCTTAATATTTTTCTCTGTGAGTGTGTGCATGTTCAAGTGTATGTGTGTGCTAATACACCTACTATGTGGTTATAGCGTATAAAAGAAGTTTACACTTGAGAATGTGTGTTTATAAACTTCTAACAAAGTGGGAGATTAAAGGAGTGTATAGACCACCACCTGGATGAAGGAGAGAGGGGACATCTGTTGATTCAGGAGCTCTAGAGGGATGGGTGGGAACCAGGGAGTCTGTGTCTGTGTCCCTGGTGGAGTGAGAGGGACACCCAGCTTGCCTCCAGTAGAAGAAATCCTTTTACGGGAACATCGTGGTTCCACCAAGACTTGCTGAAGCACCTTCTAGGTCCAGACAGTGCACTTTCACCATTTGCTCTCATATCCCCAGAGCAAGCCTGGGAGGTTGAACCAGAGAATCACTTCCCATGAAGCAACAGGAAAGGGAGGGTGAGCTGACGGTGGGTACCGGGTGGAACCTTCTCAGGACCCCTGCAGGCCCAGGAGATAGCCCTTACTCAGGTAAAGAGGGGAGGTGTCCTTCCAGGATCTCACATCAAGAACCACTGTTTTCTAGACCACCATTGTCCCCATGGAATTCCTGATGGGAAACAACCCAACTTTTGTCTCTCCGAATTCCTTTGGAGTTGGCTCAGATATTAATGAATCTGCCTGCAATGCAGGAGACATGGGTTCAATCCCTGAGTCAGGAAGACCCCTTGGAGAATGGAATGGCAACCCACTCCAGTATTCTTGCCTGGAGAATCCCATGGACAGAGGGTCCCGGCGGGCTACAGTCCATGGTATCACAGAAGAGTCAGACGTGACTGAGTGACTAACACTTTCAGAAAACACTCTTCTAATCTCAGGTCTACACTTGATGAAAATAGTTGGGAATTGTCAAATGGTGAGCAATGTTTCCCCTGGGAGGGAAGAGACTGGTGCATTTTCCAAATCTTTCCCTCTCTCTTTTAGACTACTTTTTAGAGAAAAGCTTCAAGTTCCAACTATTGTCTATGGTCCTCGGGCACTTTTGTCGGTTTGTTTGCAGTTATCTTTTCATGTGTTCATAATTATGTCTCAGGCTAGACTACACAAACCTTAAGGGTAAGAACTCTACCCAGCTCCTTCAGGCTCCTTTTCTGTTATTCTTACCTTTTGGTGCCCTGCACCTTGTGGGTGTTGAATGATGACTTGTTGACCAATTACTCTATCATGGGTGTAAGAATCTCAACAATAAAATCAAGTGAGAGCAGTGATTAAACAGTTCACAATAGCCAGGATCCAGGAAGAAGGCAGCCATCACCCACTCACCTCCATCCCCACCTCCACCCCCTTTGGCTGGCATGAGGCTCTTAGAGTCAGCTGAGGTCTCTGTAACAGGACAGAAATGATTTCAGAAATGGAAGCCTCTTTCCATGGAAAGCCCTGTCTCCAGCTCCATGAGATGTAAATCTGGGAGCCAGTGGGGAAGGTGCAGGCAATCACGTGAGGGTCACGGGCAATCACGAGACAGAACAGCATTAGGAGACCCAGAACCCCAACTCAGATGGCTTTGTCTGGGTTCTCGGTTGCTTCCTGCTTTCCATTTTATAAGGAGATTCCTCAAAGCAGACTCAGAAGAACATGCTTTGGATCTGGGTCTTCAAACTCCAGAGCTCCTCAGGATCACTGGGGAAGCAACTGAAATCCAGATTCTTGGGCCTCCTTTCCCAGAGAGTCTGAGAGTCTGATTCAGTAGGTCTGGTGTGCCGGCCCAGGTATTTGTTTTTTTTTTTTTTTTTATAAACAAATCAATGTGGGTGGTTCTGGAGACCACACTTAGGGAATTACCATGCTTTTACTTGGAATTGTGGATGAGACGTGGGTCTGGGTTCTTTGAATCGACCTGATTGTCTTGAATGTGTTAATTATCCCTTTGCCAGGAGCTGCCTTTTCTCATGCATCCCTGGTCCTTATCTGACTTTAAACTGTGGCTGCTTTCCCAGGCTTGAGCTTGAACTGGTATTTTAGAAGGCAGAAGAGACATGCCAATATATTCATTTATTTAGTAAGTGTTTACTGAGCATCTGCTTTGCTCCAGGCCCTGTCCTAGGTACTTCAGTTAAACAGGGGTGAATAAGACCAAGGCCCTGCTCTCCTGAAGCGTCTGTTCCAGGAGACTTCTGGGTCTCTATTTGTGTTCACAGAAGGGGTCTCTTCTCTGAGGCTCTAAAACAATGCCAGGACTTCGGGTTAGCCTGTGTATGCTTGGTGCTCATGCAGAGATAGGTGTTCGACTCCTCAGTTTATGGATGAAGAGGAAAGGAAGAGCCTGTGGGGGACAAGTGACTTGTTTTCATAATGGAGGTGCAACAGGTATGGTGTGCTTTCAGTTCCTGGCTGTTGTAAGCACTTCACTTAATGTTCAAAAGGATAAATATTCACATGTGACCACCCCAGGGCTTCCTCTTACCTACCCTCCCATGAGATCACTTTCTGGGGAGACGGCTGGGGCACAGCATCCTATTGGATGCGTTGCACTGGGGCAATGGCTTTTTGCCAGGATTAGGGCAAGTCACTCAACCCTACATGCCTCCATCGTGGCGTTTGAGTCAGGTGGGTGTTTATAGCCCAGGTCCTGCTCCAATTTTCTAGAATTTCTAATTTCAAAGGATTTTCTAGGATTCAGCCTAAGCCCTGACTCTTGTCTTTCTAGTGTCTGTCTCAGTGGGATCTTCGGATGTGAAGTTGTAGCTTGCTGTGATTTTTCACTTCTAGGGGTAGGTATCAAATGTGCCTGCCGAGCAATGGAACATCCTTGGAAGTGGAGAGCAAAGAAGCAAATGGAAGAGGGAGATAGTGGGTCCCCCGATGGGACAGAAAGAGGGACATGCCTTCCCTCTCCTTGACCTTGAGGTCAACCATTTTCACACCCCCTAAATCCTGCTGTCTCAGAGTAAAGCACTGTCACTCATCCTAGTTCTGGATCTCGTTAGGGTGGAACTACCAAGGATAACTAGTGAAGGAGGCAATGGCGGTTAACAGGAGAGAAGAAGGCAATGGAGAGAGTAGGGGCAGAGGGAAAGCAAAGCTGCTTTGGGAATGATGAAGTGAACAGTGAGCTAGGCCGAGGGGCACCTTCCTGCCTCTGTCACTGGGAGGGAGCCTGGCCATCTTCAGTTGACTGGTGGCTGTGTGCCTCTGTACACAGCCCGCTCTGGAGTTGCAGAGGCCGGCTGACACCATCTCTTAGACAAAGTGCTAGAGACTTTCTCTAAAGGAGTAAGATCTACATAAAACTTCTGTCAAGCATCTTAATTTATTTTATACTCCTGGAGCCCTCCCAAGGCCACACTGTACAGTATTGATATTATTCTCCTAGAAAGTTGGCATCTTTATTTTGTAACTCCCTTTGTTTAGAGCATATACAGATGAATAGATGAATAAGGAATGTTTAGGTTAATAAAGTTGGCAGGAAGATGGGCTCACAGTCAAAGTCTAAGACCCTGAGGGTCATTTCTGACCCAGTTTAGGCTCTTCTGGAGCTCGTGACTGCAGAGTGCTCCGTGGGGGCGGTGGCTGAACAGCTGCAGGCAAATGAAAAGAGAGAGTGAATGTTGTATATTCCTCGCCTCCCTTTGGCGATTAGGTTGTTATTGCTAAGAGTTGAGCCAGACCTTTCTGCCCTCAAAGAATAGGTCATCCCCAGGAGAGTAAACGTCGTCCACAGACATATTTATGATTCCCACCAGCTCTGCCCTTTAAGCTGCTTCTCTGTAACATTTCCCTTAAAGCTGCACCATCCAATACAGTGGTCACTAGCCACGTGTGGCTATTTATTTTCCAATTAACTAATATTAAATTTAAATGTCCATTCCCCCCTCTCACTAGTCACATTTCAAGTGCTTACAGCTACACGGAGCTGGCAGCTAATGTCACAGACAGAGCAGAACCGCAAAACATTTCCATCGTCACCGACATTCCTATTTGACCCAGCTGCTTCAAAGTCTTTGAGGGGCTAGGACTCCCTCAGCCTGTGTTTGCAGGTGGGGAGATGGGTACCTTCCTTCTCACTGAGCCTGGTCATTGCCACAGACTGAGGGCCACCTGATGGCCAGTCCATGAGTGGAAAAGACAGACTTACAGGGCAGCAGGTGGCACAGAACCTGCAGGAGCCCAACAGTTGGTAAAATAAGCTACAGTGAAAGTATGAGGACTAATCAACTCAGGGGTGAATTAGATTTAAAAGAAATAGGAGCAGAATGAGGGCCCAGGAACATACAGCTATTCGGACTTCTAGGGTAAAATCTGGGACTTCATAGTTGAACACCTGAAGGTGTCTTTGTGGTGTCTCTATGTCCCTTATTATAGAGATGAGGAGTTCTTATTTTAGAGGTAGAGTGATTTGTGCAAGGCAGTGGAAATGGTTAGCTTGACAGTAGGATCTAGAGCATGCTGATTTTGAATTCTTTGCCTTTTTTTTGTATTGGACCACATTGCGTCTCAAAGGAAAGACCAAGTCCTAGCCCAGCTGGCTGTAATGAGTTTCTTTTCTCTTCTGATGAAGACCCCTATCAGGGCAAGTAGACTAATTATCTGGGGGGGTCTTTGGCCCTGCTAAGCTGTGTGACACCCTAGTTGTAGAAGTTGGAGGCGAGAGGTAGTTACTATTTTTGAATGTTTATCATATCCTAGATGCTGAACCAGGTCTTTTCAATATATTGTCACTTGGGTAGCAGATATTGTTTTTCTCATTTTTAACAGATAAAGAAACTGAGGCTCAGAAATTTTGAATCTTGCCCAAAGTCCCAAAGCTAGTAAGCAGATGGGATACAAATTTAGGTGTGCGCTATTCCAAAGCCTGGTCTTTGCACCATTCCACAATGCTGTAATGAGCAAACCCGGTGGTAACAAGGTGAGAGACCTGGGACCCTGCAGAGGAGGTGCACGTATGGCATTACCTGTGTCTGAGCATGTGAGTTGGGAGGGATGCCAGCAGACCCTGGGTCAGCCCCTTCTCACATATAGGATCCTCCCAGCCATGTATGTGAGGAGAAAAGAAATAGTTTTGGAGTGGGATGGACAAATGAGGCTGCCAGGTTCTTTGGAGTCCAACTGCATGAGTCAAAAAGGGATGCCTTTTTTTAAACTGGTGGCAGAGAAGACTGCCCACCTGGTCCCTGCTCTGAGCACATGTGAGCCCTGGATGCTGAGATCAGATAAAAGCTAATATCTTTTATTTGATCCTGCTTAATGAGGATGCTAAGGGGCAGGTTTTCTGGAGTTTCTGAAGAAGGGAAACCTAGATGGAGAATAGTGAGACGGCAAGTGCCCACAAAAGAAGAGAGATTTTAGATTTCTCCTTTTACACAGAGTCTTCAGTAACTGAGAAGACAAGTTGTATTCATTCTGCCCACAGCTTAAATTCATGGAGCCAGCAGAGGGGAAGGGAAGAACAGAATGCTGTTCATAGCTTAAAAAGCAGTTCTCATCCCGTGGATTGTACCAGTTCCTGGGAGAGAAATACCAGCTCATCAAAAGCTGGGTTTGCAGCTGTGAGCCCAAAGAAGAACTGAGAAAGGCAGCCACCATTGTGGTAGACAACAGAACTGCATCCTCCAGTATACTGAGTGGGGGAAAGAAAAGCCATCTTGTCCTGAGAGGACTTATCCAGTCCTTCTTAGGCAGGCTTGGACAGATTTGAAGATGGCTGTTTCCTTTGCCAGATTCAGCTTTAAAGAATGAGACTCTTCAGAGGGAAACCAAGCGTCTAATCTGGGGACAGGGCAAGTGTATCAGTTACTCACTGCTGTGTAACAAAAAGATTGCTTGCAATAGTAATTTGTTAATTCTCATGATTCTTTGGGTTGACCCATTAGTTCTGCCTTGAGTACTACTACTGGGATCATCTGTATAGCTTCATTTATTTGGCAGTAAGGCTAAGCTAGAAAATCAAGGTCCTTCTCACCCATCTGGCACCTCAGTTCCCCTCTCTGCACAGCCCCTCTCCAGTAGGGTAGCCTGGGTTCCCTTGTAGCATAATAGTTGGGTCCCAAGATAGTCAAAGTGGAAATTGTCAGTGTCTTTAAAAAAAACTCTTATTGGAGTATAGTTGAATTAAAATGTTGTAATAGTTTCAGGTGTATAGCACAGTGAGTCTATCATACATATATACACATCCACTCTGCTTTGATTCTTCTCTCGTATAGGCCATTACAGAGCATTGAGTAGAGTTCCCCATTTTATACAGTGGGTCCTTATTGGTTATCTATTTTATATATAGCAGCGTGGGGGAAGCCTGGCATGCTGCAGTCCATGGGTCGCAAAGAGTCGGGCATGACTTGGCAACTGAACAACAATTGCAGCAGTATGTGTGTGTCAGTCCCAACCTTCCAATTTATCTCTCCCCCTCAACTTACCCCTGGTAGCTGTATGTTTATTTTCTACATTTGTAACTGTTTCTGCTTTGTAGATAAGTTCATTTGTACACTTTTTTAGATTCCACCTATAGCTGATATCATATGATATTTGTCTTTGTCTGTCGAGTGTCTTAAAGGCTAAGCTTGCAACTGGCAGAGCATCACTTCTGCCCTTTCCTGTGGATCAAAGTGCATCTCAAGGCCAACCAATAGACTGGGACAGAAGATAGGCTATTCCTCTCGGTGGGAGGAGGGGCGTGTGGACGTCGGGATGGGACGAATTGTTGGCAGCCATATTTGCAGGCAAAGTGCCTTAAGAGCTGTGATAGGCTGTAAGAAATCATAGTAAGAAATAGATATTTGTCCTCACCCCCAGTTCCTGGCCCTAGAGCTTCCGAAACGCTTGACATTTCCTGAATGACTGAAGTGAGAGTATTTTTTGTTGTTTATAACAGGACCCTTTCAATATAACTGAGTCTGTGCTAATGAGATGTCTCTCCCTAAATAGCTTCAGGGTGGGTACAGGTTGCCAAGGAACCAACCACGTGGTTAGAGTTGGAACTTTGAGCCCCACTCCTCAACCTCCTGGTAGGAGAGAGAGGATGAAGACTGAGTTAGTCCCCAAGGAGCAGTGATTTGGCCAGTCTTGCCTATGTAGTGGGACCTTTATAAGAACAGGTTCAGAGAGCTCCTGGGTTGGTGAATACATTGACGTGAAGGGTAGCGGGGTGCCTTCCTCTCATAACTTGGACTATGCACCTCTTCCATTTGGCTCTTCCTGACTTGTAGCTTTTAGAATAAACCGATTGTAAGTACAGTTTTTCTCCCTGAGTCCTGTGAGCTGTTCTAGTAAATTATCAAGCCCCAGTTGACAGGTACATAAAAATATAGGACATCTGGTTAAATTTTAATTTCGGATAGATGAGTCTTTATTTTTTTAAATTAGAGGTATATTTGGTATACCTCTATACCATGGAATATTTGGTACACACTTATACTAAAGTGCTTGTTTTTTAGAGATTCAAATTTAACTGGGTAGTTTGTATTTTTTTTTCAAGCAGCTGTTTTATTTTAGTTTTTAAATTTATTTATTTTAATTTTCTTTACATTATCGTGTTGGTTTTGCCATACATTGACATGAATCTGCCATGGGTATACATGTGTTCCCCTTCCAGAACCCTCCTTCCATCTCCCTCCCAATTCCCTCTCTCTGGGTCATCCCAGTGCACCAGCCCTGAGCATCATACCTGGGCTGGCGATTGATTTCACATATGATGATTAGCATGTTTCAATGTCGTTCTCCCATATCATCCCACCCTGGCCCTCTCCCATAGAGTCCAAAAGACTGTTCTATAAATCTGCGTTTCTTTTGCTATCTCACATACAGGGTTCTCGTTACCATCTTTCTAAATTCCATATATATGCATTAGTATACTGTATTTTTGTTTTTCCTTCTGGCTTACTTCACTCTGTATAATAGGCTTCAGTTTCGTCTACCTCAGTAGAACTGATGCAAATGAATTCTTTTTAATGGCTGAGTAATATTCCATTGTGTATATGTACCACAGCTTTCTTATCCATTCATCTGTTGATGGACATCTAGATTGCTTCCATGTCCTGGCTATTTTTTCTTTTTTAAAATCTTCTCTTTAATTGGAGGGTAATCGCTTTACAATGCTGTGTTGGTTTTGTTGTACAACAGCATGTATCAGCTGCACGTATACATACATCCTCTCTGTCTGGCGCCTCCCTCCCCTGACCCCACCATCCCACCCCTGAGGTCATCACAGAGCATGAGCTGAGCTCCCTGAGTTACACAACAGCTCCCCACCAGCTAGCTATTTGACACGTGGTCGTGTCGGTGTGTGGACGCTGCTCTCTCACTTTGTCCCCTCTTCTACTTCCCTTGCGGAGAAGGCGTGGCACCCCCTCCAGTCCTCTTGCCTGGACAATCCCATGGACGTCGGGCAGCCTGGCAGGCTGCAGTCCATGGGGTCGCTAAGAGTCGGACACAAGTGAGCGTCTTTACTTTCCCTTTTCACTTTCATGCATTGGAGAAGGAAATGGCAACCCACTCCAGTGTTCTTGCTTGGAGAATCCCAGGGACGGGGGAGCCTGGTGGGCTGCTGTCTGTGGGGTTGCACAGAGTTGGACATGACTCAAGTGACTTAACAGCCGCAACAGCAGCTACGTCCCTTGCTGTATTCACAATTCTGTTCTCTACATCTGCATCTCTATTCCTTGGGCAGTTTATATTTTATTTTACAACTCTACTCTGTGGGGGCTATAGAAGTGAATTGGTATCCTGAATCTGTACTCCAAGATATGAATATTTGGAGAAATCCTCCTAGGCCAGTGCTTCTCAAACTTTGACATGTATCTGAATCACCTGGATATTTTGTTGAGGTGAGGATTTTGATTTAGAAGTGTTGGGGTAGAATCAAGTCCTGCCTTTTGAATAAGCTCCTGGGTGATGTGCATGACAGCCCATGGACAACACTTTGAAGAAGCTTGGTCTATAAAGTCCAGGGTGAAAACGTTTTTGGCTTTGCAGACCTGTTGGTCTCTGTTGGAACTACTCAACTCTGGTGGTTGTGTCAGAAAAGCAGCTACACACAGTATATAAACAAAGGAGCATGGCTGTGCTCCAATACTATTTTCTTTACAAGAATAGATGGTGCACAGGCTTTTGACCAAGCAGGTTGCGATTTGCTGATCCCTGGACATGATCATTTTGATGTGCCTCCTTCTCTAATGAGAATTCTTGGTGTGAGGAAGGGAAGACTTGCTTCCCCTATAGTAGAAGTCTATAATTTCAGGGGTTCAGCGAGGATTGCCCTAAATCCCTCACCCTCAAGTACAAATCTCTCTGCTCATAATTACTTTGAGTCTTCAGCTAATATTTAGTTCTCTATTGAAATGTAAATTGCCTGAACCAAGAATCCTTTTAAGCTGATAAACAGCCTTTACATCCCAGAATAAATGTATTTAGGATCCCTCTTGAAGGAGAATAGAAGAGGACCCTGGAACAGGAAAGCTGAGGCTGTAACTCATGTGTACTTTTGAGTAGGGTAACACAGGTGGTCCTTACCTTGCTCTCCACCTTTAAAATGTGCTTGCCAATGCCGATAATTAAAACACTCATCTTACTAAAGCGTATTCAGGTGTGTGAAAGAATAGTCCTTGATCACCTGTCCTGTTTGCCTGGGAGAGACAGAGATTTCCTGGAGTGAGATTTTCAGAGCTAAAACCAGCCTGTGTGAACGTGGTAAGTTGCATCTGATTCTTTGTGACTCTTGATTGTAGCCCACCAAGCTCCTCTGTCCATGAGATTTTCCAGGTAAGAATACTGGAGTGGGTTGCCATGCCTGCCTCCAGGGGATCTTTCTGACTCAGGGATCGAACCTGCATCTCCTGTGTCTCCTGCATTGGCAGGCGGGTTCTTTACCACTAGCGCCACCTGGGAAGTCCAGGACAGTTCCCTGGGCTGTTCCCAGGATAGTTCCTGGCAAGCCAGGATAAAGAGAGAGGGAGAAAGTCAGTGAGCTCTCGGATGATCCATTCCCACAGTAACGATTTGGTGACAGTACATCTCCCCTAAACTCAAAGATGATTGAAAGAGTCTCAAAGGAATATTCATTTTATTTTACTTGAACTTGAAATTGAAGACACTGCTACAAGTGAAAAATATGGAGTCCTCATTTCTATACAGGTTGGGGGATGCCCACATCTTGCAGCCCTCTACATTATTAGAGGAGGTTCAGTTGGTGCTTGTTCGTGGTGAGAATGGTTTGAATGGTGATAGTAATAACAGTAATGATTATAAATAACAGCTAACATTTATGGGGTGCTTAATGTCAGGTAAACTGTATATTTCACATTCATTATCTTACTAAATGCTCCGAGACATAGGTTCTCTCATTTTCTCAGTTTTACAGGAAATTAAATTGTGGTTTAGAGAATTGTTTTGATTTTTCCAGAAAGCTGATGTGCTGTGCTTAGTCACTCAGTCGTGTTTGACTCTCTGCAGTCTCTTGGACTGTAGCCCACCAGGCTCCTCTGGCCATGGAGATTCTCCAGGCAAGAATACTGGAGTGGGTTGCTTGCCTTACTCCAGCGGATCTTCCCAACCCAGGGCTTGAATCCAGGTCTCCCTCATTGCAGGCGGATTCTTTACCATCTGAGCCACCAGGGGGTTCATGAGCCCATAGCACCAAAGCCTTTCCTGGTATTTTTTTTTTTTTTTTAGCTATTATTATTATTATTGCCATCATAATCAAAACAATCAAAATCATTATAATTTTGTTAAAAATATACATGTCCAGACACACCCCTAGAAATTCAGATTCATAGTCTAGGGGAGAGTCTAGTCCAGATGAAGAAGTCTTTCCTGGTATTTTTGCCAGCTTCTATGAGCCCTTTCCAGGCCTCTTTGTCTGGTATTGTGGGACACATGTCTTTTGATAGGCCAGTTAGCTTCACTGTTTCCTTACACATTTAAAAAAATAGAGGCGGTGAAGTTAGACTGTCCATTTCTTTCTCCATTTCCTCCCTGCCCTCACTCTTGCCACAGGTATAGTTGTTTCATTCTCCAGGGCGATTCTCTACCATCAAAGAAGGTTTGGCGGTGTTCAGTAGGTCTCCCAGTGTGGTCAGTGAACAAACAGCATCACCTGGGAATTGTCAGAGATGCAGATTTCATCCCAGACCTGCTGAATCAGAAACTCTGGGGTAGGAGTCCCTAACAGTCTGCTGCACAGGAAGGTTTGGGAACCTTGGGTGTAATGGAAAGAACTTGGGGTCGCAAATCAATAGAACTAAGTTGAATTTTGCTGCTGCTGTTTGAGTGATGAACTTTCTGAGCCTTTTTCTGAGACTTTCTGAGCTTCTTCTCTAATACGGAACAGCATAATATCAGAATTCTAGCTGGGGTGGAGTCAAGGGTGGGAAAATGCACTTGAAGCTTTAAAGCATCATCCTTGTCACTGTTATCTGTCCATGGGGCCTGTTTCCCCATAGCACAGGCTCTCCCTGCCTGCTGAGATATAAACCCTGTAGAAGCATTTTTCTTTTTTTTTTTTTGGTCCAAGAAAGAATGCAGTAATATTTATGTAGCAGATCACTATTTTTTGAGTGCTCTCAAATGATTTTTTTTCAATGTAGTTTTTAAGATTTTTTAAAATGTGAACTATGGTTGAAGTCTTTATTGAATTTGTTATCGTATTGTTTCTGTTTTATGTTGTGGCTTTTTGGCCTCAAGGCATGTGGCATCTTAACTCCCTGACCAGGGACCAGACCCACACCCCTGCGTTGGAAGGTGAAGTTCTAACCACTGGATCATCAGGGAAGTCCCTCAGATGATTTTATTTAATTCTTACACGAGTTTTGTGAGATAGGATCAAAATGAAGCTGAGACCTAGAGGGTTAATGACTTGCTCAAGTTGCCACAGCAAGTTTCTGACAAAGTTAAGGCTTAAAATTCAGTCTCTTGATTTAAAATCCAGGGCTTCCCACTAGGCCAGTGGTTAAAACCAGAGGCAAAGCCATCAGCATGAAACATCTCCCAGCCCTTCTGCTGCACAGTGCGATCACCTGGGGGAGATTCTGGCTTTCCAGGTGACACAGTGGTAAAGAACCCGCCTGCTAATGCAGGAGTCACAGGAGACACAGGTTCGATCCCTGGATCGAGAAGAGCCCCTCAAGTAGGAAATGGCACCCCGCTCCAGTGTTCTTGCCTGGAGAATCCCAGGGACGGGGGAGCCTGGTGGGCTGCCGTCTATGGGGTCGCACAGAGTCGGACACGACTGAAGTGACTTAGCAGCAGCGGCCAGTATTCTTGCCTGGAAAACCCCATGGACACAGGAGCCTGGCAGGCTACAGTCCATGGGATTGCAAAGCGTTGGTCACAACCGAGCACACACAGAAGCAAAAAAAGGGGCGGTGGATTTTAAAAGAATCTACGCCTGTTATTCTCTGAGATGGGACCCCAGCAATGCCACATTGTGAACTTTGCCAGAAGGTTCAATTCAGCACAGACTGAGCATCCAGCTTTAAACTCCCTGGAAGTTCTATTAGTCTGAGATGACTAACTCCTGCGGCGGTTAGAGATATCTGAGGAGCCCTAAAAAAATGCCTGTGCCCTGCCCCACCCCAGGTCAGAGTTGGGATCTCTAGGGTTAGCATTCCCTATAATTTTTAAATTCTGCAGATGATGCCACTATGTAGCCAGGGTTGAGAATACACAGCATTATGCCATCTCTTTGGCTCCACCAGGCTCACTATCCATCACCGTGGAGTCTGCCACCCCCCACCCCGTCTCCCCTACCAGCCTCATCACTGGATAAAGAAGCACGTGTTAAAAACTTCAAGGCACTCTGCATAATTCATCGCTTGTCCAGCCTGTGGTTTTATGTTCTTTTCATTATTCAGGAGAAGCAGCTGGGTGGGTGAGGACCACACCCAACTGTCCTGCCTTTGAGTGTTCTGGAGTCTCTCAAGCAATTCGAGTCTGATGATGACGTTTACTGCCAGCCACTGCTGTTTCAGAGTCTCTCACTTGGCAAAGTTTCTTAAGTAGGTAGCCAGAGGAAGAGATGCTGCCTTTATTAATATTCCTATGGGCGTGTCCGGGGACTGATAACACGTGTACATCAATATTAGGGAGCAAGCATGCCCCCTTCCTCCTGCTCATGACGCACATACCCAGAAGCCACGCTGGCACCTGCCTTCAGGAAGGCAGAAGCTTCTGTTCTGATGGGGCTGGTTTGATCTGAGGCCTTTTGGGGCACTCGGATGACCAAATCTTTTGAAATAGGGTCTGAGTTGGCCTTGAAATCCGTTCTTCAGTCAACGATGATGCAGGGACAGGGCACTGTTTGTTATGCTGACTGCTCAGCGCATACGAATACAGCGGTGGCCAGAATCCAGTCCCCTTGACTCTTCATGGGATGCTTGTTAGAAATGCAGCTTCCCAGATCCCATCCTGTTCTCAGACTCTCTGGAGGGGCTGGGGACTGGAAATTTGAATCCTCAGCAAGTTCTCCAATTGTTTCCTGTGCCTTCTGAATCTTGCATGGTTTAGAAAGCCTAGATCCATCCGCTTTTAGGAATAAGCAACTGCGACTCTTGGACCAAAGAGCCCTGGATTGGGAGGGAATGGCTCACAGAGCAGGAAAAAAGGTGATGCTGGCCTCATCAAGGGGAAGTGACATGGGAGGGCGTGCGTGCGCGCGTGTGTGGACCGCGCATGCCTGTGGCCCAGCCTTGAGGGGCCTCTGTCGTCTTTGCTGCTTAGGTATTCATAGCCAATTGCTTTCATCCTCCCTCACTTTATTAGCATTTGCCAAGTAGTTCAGCTTTTACTAAGGGCACCCAGGTTTATGGCAGCGGTATTTCTCACAGTGTCAGAGATAAAATATCAAGCTAGTAACAGACTCCCCACTAATGTAAATCGCACGGGGAAGGCAATCTTGCTTGGGGAAGAAGTCCTACCCGAGAATGCTACGTCTTAAGAGTTTGAGAAAGCAGTTGGTGGATTGGGTACACTTTGCGCTTGCTAAGAAGATGAAATAAATGATTTGTGGTAAGTGGTAGCAGCTAAAGGACGGTTTCCTCCACCTGCCTCTTCCTAAGGGACTAGAGGCTCCCAGGGGCTCAGGCATCAGGCCAGAACTTAACTGGGCGGTTTAGAGACGTCTCTTCTCTGCTCCTCCTCCTCCTGGTTTTAGTGCCACTTCTCAGCCTCCGAGGATGCAGGAAACCAGTTGGTTTCCTCCACGTGTTATAAAGAGAAACCCATCAGGGGGTGACCGGGGACCTGGGAGGTCTCTTGGCAATCTCTGCGACTTCCTTTCCCTCTTCTCATGCTGAGCAAACCTACAGCTGCTGCTTGTTGCAGGGAAGGTTAACAAGCGGGGTGGGGATGAGGCGGGTGGAGGACAGGGCGGCAGGGACTTGGAAAAAAAAAAAAGCAGGGGTCCAAAAGATGCCGCTTTTCTGTGTGGTCTGATCCCTGGAGGCAGGCCCTGCATGTCCTACTTATTCGATAACTCTACAAGGCCAAGGGGAGACTGTGGACTTCCACAGAGTCCACACAGGACCTTCTGAGAAAGTGGGAGCATTTTCTTCTGGAAAGGCTGTTAAAGGCTGGGACTCCACCCTTCAGTTCATCCAGGGAGTTTCAGAGGTGATACTCAGGAGAGGGGAGACCAGGGCTGGCCACTCAGTAAGGAGGCTGGACACTGCTGATGCGCACTGAGGTCTGAAACGGGCAGGGGGAAAGAAACATCGTCTGATGCATTGTTGCCCGGTGCCCAGAAGACCTCAGAGCCACTGGTTGGACCCCAGCTGCAGCCTTGACCTCTGCTTTTGCCATCTTAGGGTCACCTGAATCAGACACCCATCTGCACAACACCAAACCATTGGACTAACTCTAGGACTGACTCTAGTATCCTTTTTATCTGCCCCTAGGAGCTGGGTCCCACCTTCCATGACCTCTCTCCTTGCCCAGTCCCCTGGTTCCAGATCTGCCTCAAGAGCTCAGATGATAACTTGCTTTATTCCACTGGGGAAAAACTGGAAGGGAATGTCAGACTTTGTGTGAGCCAGAGTCAGCCTGAGAAATAATTTCATTGTCTCTGAAACAGTCACTGGGCCCTGTGGAATAGAGGGGGCAAGTCTCACAGCCTCCATTTTCCAGGTGAGGAAACAGGCTCAGAGAGGTTAAGTGGCTTACCTCCGTTTGCACAGAAGTCACAGTACCGCTAGGATGAGAGGAAGCCTCCTGACTTTCAAATCTGTGATCCGTCCATCACCCCCTGCTCCCCAGGAGAGCCTTGTGCTGTCATTGCATGTCTGCACACGCGCAGATGGCTCTGCCCAAACCACAAAACCTTGTGCCACAAGACACGTGGTTGAGACATGAACAGCCTGAGACTAAGTCGGCCGTTGAGTGGGAAGGCGCCACTGGGGGGGATCTTCCATGCAGCTGTAAGAAGAGAAGCAGTCCCGTGTTTGTGTGCTGACAGCTGGGGTGATGGATGGTGGGGGAGCGTGTACGGGGCGTGAGCAGTAATGTGATTGAGGGCGCACATTACAGGCAATTACAATTTGAATAAATTATCAATGGCAAGAAGTAGAGGAGTAGAAAGCTGTTTTATTAACCCCCTGAAGTTACGTTCACAGCATTTTGAAAAAGTTTATGAATTGCTGTGAATTACGAGCTCAGTTGACAAATGTGGATGCCGGGAGAATCCCTGATCGCAGCTTCTGTAGCAGGCGATGATGTTTTATGGGGATGATTTAAAACAACAGTCTTAGGTATTTTCAAACTTCAAAGGAAGAAGAAAAAGGGAGCTTGGGGAGCCTAGTGAATTCACCTGGCCCTGAGCAAACTTTGCCATAAATCCTACCTATGACTTTTCTGTTTTATCTGTTTTCCTTCTTTTGATATTGTACATTTCTCGGGACTCCCTGCCTGAGGCTAAGAGGTGTCTTGTGTGTTATCCCAGGGACTCTTTCACCAAGTCACTCCCTGGATGAAAATTGAGCTCCGGCTAGAGATAAGATAGTGTCTACTTCCTGGGCCGTTGCTGTGCTGAAATCTGCACATTTCTCCCCCATCCCACCCCACCAGCACTGCCGGTATTTCTATTTCCAGATAACAAAAGATGAGTATGATCCATTCATTTCTTCTTTAGGACTCCTGCAGAGCTATGCTAATCCTGGCTGCAGTGACTCTGTTCTTGTGTTTGCTCTACCACCAGACTGGAAGGGCTGAGGCTTCAGTTCCTAGGGCATGGGAGACCGCGTTCAGCTTGGAATCAGGAGCCTTGGGTTGTATTTGAGACCTGGCGGGGCCTGGCTGTGGCCTTGGTCTATCAGAAGCCTGTGATTGCCTCACAGGCAAAGCAGGTAAAAATGTCCGACCTCCCTTGCTCATAAGCTTGGGTGGGTAGGAAGTGAGAGAAGGGAGATATCAAAGAGGGTGAAGTAGTTGGCAGGGGGTTTTTGTGGAGAGGGCAAGAGCGTGCTAGGATGATAGGAGCTTTTCACATGTTATTTATCTCATAATCCTGTGGTGTGTGCCACGTCACTTCAGTCGTGTCTGATTCTTTGCAACCCTATGGACCCTAGCCCTTCAGGCCAGGCAAGAATACTGGAGTGGGTTGCCATACCCTCCTCCAGGGGATCTTCCTGACCCAGGGATCGAACCCTTGTCTCTTATGTCTCCTGCATTGGTAGGCTGGTCCTTTATCACTAGCGCCACCTAGAAATTCCATAGTCCTTTGGGGGTGTCTCTTATTCCCAGTTTAGAAATGAGGAAGCTGAAGTTCTGAGAGTTCAAGTAAATCGCTTTAGGAAAAACACCTTGAAAGTGATTGGGACCTAGGTGCATTGGCTCCCAAGTCCGTGTTTCCCACCTTGCCAGGTCCCCTGTCTTTATACTGGTACCAGAACTCACCATCAGCATCCCCTGGGGTACCACCTGGGTATGTGCTGCTTCTTGGCACGTCCAAGATCTGTGTCCTCAGAGGCTGCAGGTTAACAAGATCCCCAGGTGATTCCTAGGCACATTAAAAGATGAGACGCACTAGGCTAGTAGATGAGAACTGAGGCCAAAGCAAAGTGCCAGAAGGAGCTGTGTGCTTGGTTCTTGGTGAGGGAAGAAATTTATGACCATGTGTGATGGGAGTAGAGTACATCCTTGTGTGGTTCTGGTACTTTGCACTATCTACATGCCTGCTAAGGGTCCTCTCCGCCTCGCATCCCATAGTGGCAAGGGGAGTCCAGGGAAGGGGAGAAACAGGTTCTGGGTGAGGAGTGAAGTGGCCCACACTTACCCTCTGGCCATGCCCTTCGGGACAGCTATGATGACACACGGGTCTGGAGGTACAAAGCCTTTGTTTGAATCCGAACCCTCCATGTATTGGCTGGGCTGCCACGGGACAGCCCCGAGGTCTTTGTTTCCTCTTTTGTCAAATGTGGTGGTAGCACCTCCTTTACCAGCTTGTGGTGAGGATTCATCAAGGTGTGGAAGTGCCCAGCACAGTATCTGGCTCAGCGACATGTTCCATGAAGCCCACTGCCCATCTCATTAGGTGTGACCTGGAAGTTTGCTCAGGGAACAGGGAAAAAACTGAAGCCTTTTCTCAATCTTCACCCTTCCCAGGTGCTTCTTGCCGATGGGGAAGGTGTTACCTTGGAGTCGGGGCTGGGTGTCCCCCTGTAGGACAGTGCTTCTCAAAGTGTGGTCCCCAGCCCAACAGCGTCTGCATCACTTGGGAAAGTGTTGGAAATGCAGAATCTCAGGCCCCTTCCTTTTGATCTGCCGAATCAGGAACTCTGGGATGGGACTCACCAGTCTATTCTTTACAAGTTCTCTCGGGATCTGAGAACCAGCATTTTGAGGGGCTTGGAGATCAGACGTCTGGGAAGCGCCTGCTGGTGGTGGGGTATTGGCTTTTACTTGACGCTGGAGCACGTCCTTTGCAGCAGACCCCAAGTATTCCGGTGGGCCCTGAGGCCGTGTTACAATTAAATGATCACTTAGAGGCAGTCACTGTGCGGAGGGCACACAGGCAGCCAATTCATTAACCAAGAGCAACTTCTTGCAAATTAAAAAATGTTAATGATCAGTTTTGAAGCATTGAGAGCCTATCAGGGACCACATGCCTGGAATGAGCATTCACCATATGGTGACTTTGAAAGCTAATATTGATTCTCATTATTTTAAACGATTACAAACATTGCAGGTGTTTTATAATAATCTCCATTGTCTAATTAGAACATACGTGAAATGAGCCCATTCCGCCCGCTGATGAATACTGATTTGAATGGCAGAGCCCTGGGGCAGGGGAAGGACTGCGACTGTCTGGCCAAGTTGCCAGCCAGTGCCAGCCCCCCTTTCTCCCTGAAGTATTAATCCTGAGGATACGGGGTGTCTTGACAGGCAGGCATCCGTGGGGGCCCTCAGCCTGGTCTGGGCCTGTCCCCACCTGCAGTGTCTACTCCCATCAGGCAGTAAGCCAGGGTGTTTGGAATGAATGCGCGTACCTTTGTAGCCTTTTCTTTTCAGTTTCCCCATTTCTCTTCTTTCTGGTTTCCTACCTCTTGTTCATTTTAAAGCAACTCTGTGTCTAAATGCTTTAAGGGAAATCTGCTGGAAATGGGTTCTACTTTAGATTTGAGTTGCCCATGTCATACCCATATCTAGTTACAGGCTTCAGGTCACTTCATGTCTTAATAGTGTCTCTCCTGCAAGACTGGAAACTCCCTGAAGACCAGGCCTATGTCCAGCCTTACTTTATGATCTCCATTACAATACCCCACAAAGGAGGGCTATGGTTATTATCGATAATCCTAGTCATTAAAGAATGAATGGGTAAAACCGCATTGAGGATGGTACTTTGTGCTCTGTGGGTGTTTCCTGTGTGCTAGGATATTTTAATTTATTAACCTGACACAATTTAGTGAGCATTCATTAAGGCACAAGGGAAAGAACTTTATGAGACGTTGTTCCTGAAGACTGGGAGAGGGCGGTTAGGATGCAATGTGCTAATTGTAGAAATGGTGTGCACAGGGCTCTCAGGGAGGCTGGGGAAGAAGTCCTGAACGCAGGTAGGAGATGATGTCTTGAGCCCAGCATTGAAGAGCCAACTGTAGTTACTTGGGGAGATGATGAGGGGAAGAGTGTTCTATAAGGCTTGTGAAAGTTGGGGCTCTTGGATGGCAGTGGGGCCATAGCCCAAGGTGGGTGTGTGGCAAGGAGCAGGGACTGCGGGGTTTGGGGCCAGCAGAAGTGGGACCTCAGTTAGGGAGGCCTTTGTCTGCCCTGCAAAGAAGCTAGGGTTTTATCTGAAAGCTAAGGATCCGTTTGAAGAGAGTTAGATTTGAATTTCCTTTTATAGTTTTTGAAGATTTATATTTCAGAAAAATCACCCTGGTAACATTATAGAGGTGGAAACTGGAAGCTTAGAGACCAGTAACAGCCTGTTGGAGAAGAGACGAGAGTCTGAGCTGAGGCAGAGATGGAGGAAATAGAATGTAGACATATTTAGGGTGTGAGGGTTTACATTTAATCTAAGAACATTGTTGGCTTTGCTTTTCTTGGTTATAAGCCCATTAAAATAGAAAAATCTGGAGAATAATCTTATAAACACCTATATCCATTACCCAGCACGGTCAAATATTTACATTTTGTCATATTTGCTTCTGATCTGCTTTTTATTGTAAGCATTTTAAAATTACAAATCAAGTTTCTCTGTTTAGTTCCATCCACCACCCCACTGCCAGAGGCATCCATTGTTACAAATCCAGTTTGCGTTCTTGTCGTCCAAGCTTTTCTATGTTAGTCTCATGCTTACGTGTTCATAAACATCACATAGTACTTATGGAAATGGTTCTCATTGTTTTCTGCAAATGGGTTTTGTGTGTGTGGGGATACATTTAGCTCTAGTTTATCCATTTTGCCTGCTGAACAGTATTTCATCTTATGACTATGTATTCATTCTTGTTCTGGGGGACGTTTAGAATGTTTGGTTATTAGCTTCGGGAAGCATTTCAGTTAGGAGAAGCCATGCGCACTTCTCCTGTGCACGTGTTTGAAGATCTTTCTATGTTATATATCACAGACGGGATTGCTGGTCTTAAGGAATACCCATTTTCAAATTTAGCACATGCTGCCAAAGACTCTCAGGCTTGATCCAGTTTAAGATAACAGTGGACAGTCCATTTCTCCATATCCTCGCCAATACTTGTTATTATGGGCCTTATGAAGGTTGCCACTTGGATGTGACTAGTTTTTCTCTGCATTTCTTTAATTACCACATGTAGTCAGCAACTTTTCATGTGTATTAGCCTTAAAGTTTCCTTTTCTATGTGTTACTTGCTTATTTAATACCATTTGCTCATTTTCTTTTGGGTTGCAACTTTTTTTTTTCCTTTTTGTTTTATTGAGATATTGTGTAAGTTAAAGGTGTACATGTGATGATTTGACTGACATACGTCATGATGTGATCACCACAATAAGTTTAGTGAACGTCCATCATCTCATATATATACACAATTAAAGAAATAAAAAAAATTCCTGATGATAACTCTTAAGATGTACTTTCTCTTTTTTAAAAAAACTTCTGCTTTATTTTTGGCTGTGCTGGGTCTTCGTTGCTGCACGTGGGCTTTCTCTAGTTGTGGCAAGCAGGGGCTATTCTCTAGCTTCTGAACATGGCCTCTGGGCTGTAGTTGTGGCCCATGGGCCCAGTAGTTCAGGCTTGTGGACTCTAGAGGGCAGGCCGGGTGGTTGTGGCCCACGGGCTTAGCTGCCCCATGGAATGTGGAATCTTCTGAGCAGGGATCGAACCCTTGTCCCCTGCATTGGCAGATAGAATTTTAGCCACTGGACCATCAGGGAAGTCCAGTATTTACTCTCTTAACAACTTTCATGTGTAAAGTACAGCAGTATAAATAACATTTATCATGTTGTACATTATATCCCAGTACTTATTTATCTTATAACTGGAAGTCTGTACCTTTGACTGTCTTCATCCATTTTCTAATTGGTATTTTAGAGTTCTTCATATTTTCTAGGTATCAATCTCTCTCTGTGTATACATAATGCACATATATAAAAACAGAAAATATGTGTGTATATATATATTGGAGGAGGTCATGGCAATCCACTCCAGTAACCTTGCCTGGAGAATTCCATGGACAGAGAAGCCTGATGGACTACAGTCCATGAAGGCACATAGAGTTGGACATGACTACACCATTATCACTTTCACTTTCATATGTGTGTGTGTGTGTGTGTGTGTATGTATGTATAAATAATAACTTCTCTCATTTTATCTCATTTTTAAACTTCATTTATGGTATTATCTAAAAAGATGTTGCAGATATATTAATTTGGCCCTCCATGAGATATTTTGTATGTCTTGTCTAAAAACTCTTTTACTATTTCAGTATCATAAAGCTTGTAGGCATGACCCTGTATATCCTTCTAATGGTCTTAAAGTTTTGCTTCTGACCATTAGGTCTCTAATGCAATAGGAATATATTTTGCATGTGGTCAGAGACATAGAGACTAGAATTCTATTAATTTACTTTTCCTTTAAAAGCCAATTATCCCTCTACATTTATTGAACAATCCATTCTTTACCCACGTAATTATGGTGCTCCCTTCATTATGTATCAGGTCCTCTCTGGGTCCTTGTTTGAGAGATGTCTTCTCAGTGCCTTGGTCTATGCATTTAACCCTGAACAGACAGCACAGTGTTTTAAAAAGCCGTGACTTTAATGCTCTTCCCTCACTGCTATCCCAAGCCATCAGTTACCTTCTCCAGGTGATTCTACAGAATCAAGACTCTCAGACTCAAGAGTACCATCACCATTGCTGCGAAGCCTGGTTTTCTGGCTGGGCTCACTGGGGATGTTTTACCATCTGCACTTTCAACCGACTTTGTGTCAGAATCAGAGCACAAACCCAAATTCTGGCCTTTTCACCATCTCAGATATGGTCTTGAGATAAGAGATGTTTGCATTTGGCTGAGAATGTGAGTGAAGATATAACCAGAAAAACTAAATTTTTGGAGATTGCAGCGCTGAAGAATTGATGCTTTTGAACTGTGGTGTTGGAGAAGACTCTTGAGAGTCCCTTGGACTGGAGGGAGATCCAACCCGTCCATCCTAAAGGAAATCAGTCCTGAATATTCAATGGAAGGACTGATGCTGAAGCTGAAACTCTAATACTTTGGCCACCTGATGTGAAGAGCTGACTCACTTGAAAAGACCCTGATCCTGGGAAAGATTAAGGGCAGAAGGAGAAGGGGATGACAGAGGATGAGGTGGTTGGATGGCCTCACTGACTCAATGGACATGAGTTTGAGCAAGCTCTGGGAGTTGGTGATGGACAGGGACACCTGGCGTGCTGCAGTCCATGGGGTCGCAGCGAGTCAAACATGACTGAGCGACTGAATGGAATTGAACTGATGACATCTCAAACCTAGATGCAATGATAGACTAGAGAGAAGCATGATAAGACTTATCATGCTAGAGAGCATACAGCTGGCCATTGGGCTTGTCCTGGAGAGGGAACGGCCAGCAGGAAGGCTCTGGGAAGCTGCAGAAATCAGGTACCACCTTTCTGTAACTCGGGGGAGAGGAAATTTTGGCCTCCTCCAACCTCCGTAGCCTGCTAGGCTCCCATGGACAGAGGAGCCTGGCGGGCTACAGTCTATAGGGTCGCACAGAGTAGGACACAACTGAAGCGACTTAACACGCATGCATGCACCCTGCATGTGCCTCTTCACACCCGTCTTGGTTTGCACAGGCAAGACCTCCTGGAGTGGCCACTCCTTCCTCCTCCAAGAGGGTGGAAGTCTTGCCCTTTCCTCCTGGCAACCATCCCTTCTAAACACAGCAAGCCAGTTGCTCAGGCCATTGGAAGGAGGCTGTGATCTGATCTGGATGGGAGTTTCTGACTCGCATGACCAGGGAGGCCGGATTCCCACTTCCCATCAAAAGTGTAAAATCCTAGATTCTTAGGTCGGAAGAACCTGCTGGATGATGGTGCCTGTGGTGTGTTTGTGTCTTTGCAGAGGAGGAAACTGAGGTGGAGAGAGCTTCAGTTGCTTGCCCAGCTTACCGTGCTGGGGGAAGCTCCAGAATCTAGGGCTTCCACTCGAGTTTGCTTTTCACTCTGAGGCTCTCTTGACTAGAGGGGGGAAAAAGATATTCAGGAGAAACACCTGCAAAACTCTTCTCATGTGTGCCCCTCCCTGTTGTGGCCTTGTGAGTGTAGAAGCCACCACGCTGTGGGGCTGAGGAGAGACCATATTTTCAGAGATGTTGGTTTCTGGAAGTAGGCCATTTCTGTATCCTCAGAGATGGGCCCCAGGGGAGGTAGAGAACGCAGTTCAGAGGGGAATTAAAAAACCTGCCACAATCCAGAAGTCTGGTTTCTCATACAAAAAAAACGAAAGCACTGGGCATCTCCTGGGGGAATTTGTGGAGGTAAAACTCACTTCGTTCTAAGGGTATGTTTCTTTAAAAGGTCATTTGTAAATAAGACCTTAAAAGTAGTCTTTTTAGTCCCAGTGACCTGGGAAAAGTCTTCTAGCTTCGTTTCTGATTGATATTGACTTGTTAGTGACTCTTCACACTGTAATTTTTTCTTTTATTTCAGCAGATGCTATCTAATAGTCACAAAGAAAGTCATAAAGAAATTCAGAGAAAACTGTCTGAAACGGGGAGCATCATTTGATTCAAGAATAATCATCCCACTTAATTATGTCTGTATCTTCAAAACAAGAAGCCTCTGTAGACTCACAGGGTTTTGAAAAGAAACTGCACAGCATTGGAGCCATTGCATTCTCTTGTACAGGCGCCCCTTGTTTTGTTGTGCTTTGATGTATAGTATTTCATCGACAGTGTTTTTTTTTTTTACAAATTGAAGGTTATGGCAACCCTGTGCTGAGCAAGTCTGTTGGTGCGGTTTTTCCAACAGCGTTTGCTTACTTCATGTTTGGGTCACCTTTTGATAATTCTTGCCGTATTTCATACCTTCTCAATATTGTCACGTGTGTTATGGTGACCTGTGATCTGTGGCATTACTATTGCAGAAAGATTATAACTCACTGAAGGCTCAGATGATGGGTAGCAGTTTAGACATAATGCTATTGCACACTTACTAGGCTACAGCAGAGTGTAAACATGGTGTTTATATGCGCTGGGAAACCAGAAAATTCATGTGACTCGCTCCATTGCTATATTCGTTTGACTGTGATGGTCTGGAACCAAAACTGCCGTCTCTCTGAGATCTGCCTGGATTCTACCGGCCAAAATAGCCACAAAGCCCAGGGCCAAGGGCAGAGTACTTAGACCCTGCCTCTCGGGGGAGAAAGATTAGAGAATGTGTGATCATCACACTTCCCTTTCTGCCCCTTTCCATCCGAAGGGCTGTCAGCCTGGACGCTCCTGTCCAGTGACCCAGTCTGCGGAAAGCAAGTCATTCATCTTTGACAGATACAGAAGTCTTATCATGCTTCTCTCTGTCCCCGCCTGTATGCTTAGAACTCGGTTAAGACAGACACGATCTCAAATGATCCCCGGGACAGTTTTTAAAGGTGGTGTTCCTCAGCTGTTGTGGCACCTGGGGACGCACGAAGGATTCTAGGACCAGGTTCCTGTGTTTCTAACACAGCTTACACTGCCGTTTGGCATCCAGAGATAAGAAGAAGGGATTATTTTTGTTTTGTTTATTTTTAATCTCACCACGGTAAAAGATGTGTGTTTGCTGAAGATTCTCTCTTGACTGCATGTGACTTGTGAGATAAAAATTTAACAACCCATCACAAAGTTTGTGTGCTTTCCGAGGGAATAAGGACTAGACAAGTCTTCAGAGAGTTTTAGGCTTTCAACTGAGTAAGATGTCAGTGCAAAGTGGGAGGACAGAGGTGGTGGCTATTGAGGGGCAGGGCAATCCACTCTCCATGATGAGACATTAACAGTGAGCATGCGATGCCAGGAGATGATGCCAAACAAGGTGAAATGGATAAACCAAGTGACCTTACCTGGAACCTAGGGTGGGGGGCAGTCTGAGGGCTGCACCCACCACTCATATAGAAGTTGCCCCCCTCTTTTGAAAATTTTCCACCCATCCAATAGCTTCTCTTGCCTGGGTCATGACAGTAGCCTCCTAATTGGTCTCATATGTTACCTAATATTTTCAAAATAAAATCCTGTCATATTACCTCCACTTTCCTCCCCTGCTAAGAGCATCTAAAGCTCTTAGAATAAAAACATAACCATAGCCACTAATGAGACTTGCATGGTCTCACTCCTGCCTGTCTCACTGCCTGCCCTCCACATACCCCTTAACCCCTCCCCACCACTCAATATACTTATCACTGGCATTTTTTTCGGGCCTCATAAGAACCTACTTTCATCAGCCACGTAGCCTTTACATATGCTGTTCCCTTTAGCTGGAATGCTTCCCCATTCTCCTTCTTTGAGATCCCATGAATTCATTGTTCATCAATCGTGAAAGCATGACTGGAGAGGGTGAGCCATTCAGAGAATCAAAGCAACTGCTCCCAGTTCTTGGGCAACAGTGGAGCATCTTCATCCCCACACAGCCATCAGATTTGTCCCCCTCGTGGTGGACATTGGCCAAATGATGGGAACCTTTCTTTTCTAGGCAACCTGGGAAACAAGTGGCTAAAAATCTGAATTTCATCCCGAAGAGTTATGCCTGAGACAGGAGAGGAGAGTTAGAAAATGTAAATGCAGAAGGAAAGAACAGTTGTTAACACACAGAAATTCGATCTCACTGTCATGGGCTGAGCTGACCCTCTCTCCTCATGTGGTCTTAGCTATCTTAGAAAAATCACTTAATCCTGACTCCCTTGATGTGATTTATCCAAGATCACCCAGTGAGTTAATCAGAGAGCTGGGACTAGAATTCACGCCTCCTGACGACCAAGCCAGTTCTCCTGATAAAGAAGGTGGGCAAGTCAGGAGTAGTTGGGCTATTCCAACTCTAGGCCTCCCCTTAGAAGTCCTCAAGTCTCCAGACTGACATGTGATTTTCCTCCCTCTCAGGAAGGGAAAAGCTTGGGACCCTCTCCCGGGTTTTTTGTGACTCCTGTACCCCTTTGGACCCTGCTGTACCCCTTCCAAATTCCCTGCTTTTGCATTCACCCAGTCTTCCTTCAAGTGGAAACTCACTCCTCGAAGTAATCAATGTCCCTCTCAGCCAGCACCTTGTTACCAGGGAAACCATTCCAGGCAGCTGACTTAGGCTCATTGAGATGCAGCTGCAGAGCCCAGGGCTTGCGTAAGGGCAACTGCTATCAGAGTGGGCAGTTTTTGGCATCTCTGGAGTATATTGTATCAAGTAGGACATGGTAATTACGTATTTGTGGCTTTCATTATGTGCCAGCTTCATTGTCACGGATTCATTGTTTTGAATTTTTATTTTTTCCCTTAGACCACTCAGCAAAAGAGGGAAATTGATGCCATAGGGCAGGTTTCTTTCTGGAAGAGGCATTTGCTTGGGTGGAAAGATAAAATCTAATGACTTAATGCCGTTTGACTGGCCAGGAAGTTTTCCCTCAATGGGGGGGATACAGACTCAGCATGGCAGCCTCTGGGCCCTCAGCAAGGGCCTGGGACTGTGTCAGTGAGACTCTTTGCAGCCAAAGGTGAGTTGGGCTTGGCTTCCGGGTATACAGTTTCTCTTGAAGAGAAGGGAGGACTTAAAACTTCATTTCCGTACTGGCCAATCCCCAACTGGGGGACTGTAGGTTTTTGAAATTTAATTTCTTTTCTAAAAGTGCATCTTTGCTCTGTCCCTTCCTCGGGACAGCTTGGCAGTATGGCTTCCATTATTTTCAGCATAGCCAATCCAGGAGGCTCCTAGTATAGGCGTGGGATAATTTGCATGGGGGTGATTTTAATCGAATGAGCAGGGAGAATTCTATATTCACCTATGAGTTGTATGCTAGGTATCTTAAGACAGCCAGCTCTTTGAGCCTCCACTATGGTGGATATGGTCGATGTACATGGCGGTTTCCTGGTAGTTCGTCAGTTGTGTGGTGGCGGTGTAACACTAACAGTGGCTAACGTGGAATGGGTCCTTCTGATGTGACAGCTCTCCCCGGTTTTAGCTACATCATCTCCTTCAATGGTCACCCAGAGCAAGTTGTGGTGAAGCTGTATGCAACACCAGAAAGGCTGCAGAGAGAGTCGCTCAGTTCTCAAGTTGGGTGACATCAGGAAGTTAAGACTGTGCGATAGAAAATGTGAGTTCCTGTCCTGGCCCTGCTGTGGCTGGCTTGTGGAACCTGGAGCCAGCCTCTTAAGCCCTGTGCACCTTGGTTTCGTTTTGAGCAAAGCAGGGAAGACGTGAGTTGCGTAGGTGTCGTGGATTGCTGCAGTGATGGTGGTAATGATGATGATCGCTAAGTCACCATTACCTTAGTGGTAGTATGCTCACCGTGTATTAAGTACTGTTATAAGGTCCATGCATGGATGATCTCATTTAATCCTCACAGCAGTTCTGTGAGGATTAGATTATTATTAGCTCCACGCATTTTGGTGATGAAACTGAGGCACACAGAGGTCATACAGCTAATGATGGGTGGTAGAGCCAGGCTTCTAAGCCATAAAATCTACCTCATACTGTATTTCCTGTTATTCTGTTGCTGGTTAGGATCAGAATGTAAGACCTTAGTCCTTGCTGGTATCCTGAGGGGACCCCATTGGAGGTCTCCGTAATTTGCCTCAGCTGTGTTGCTTGAGGAGAGACCACCGAAAGGAGCTGGGCTCCCTAACGCCTTTTGGGTCTTAGAGTCCTGTGGGGAGCCCGCCTCTCTTCGCTACAGCAGCTCTTCTGAGGTGGCTGGGTTTGCGGCCAACAACTACTGTTTAGCTGTGTATTCGGCTGGGAGCGGCCCAGCTATGCTGCTTGGATCGTCATCCTCAGTTGATCCCTTCTCTGGGGATAAATCTCAGGCTTTGCATTGGTGAGGGTCGGATCCTCCTGCCTTAACGGAGCATTCCGTCCGAAGCTCACGGTTGCCTGGAAGGACCTTGTGTCATGCATCATTCAGAAACGTGGAGGCGTTCTGGGCCAGTGCCCAGACCCTGGGAGAAACCGTCTAGAAGAGCCAAGAAAATTCAGGCAGGGGCCTTAGAAGAATTTAGCAAGGTCTCCATTGCTCAAGTTGTCTCTTATTTTTGGTCTGTATAGAAATACATGTATTTATTATAGGAAGGGATTTGTATTCTTCTCTTTTGTACTACTAATTTCAGCCAGTGGGTAGGAATGAATAGGTCAAGAAATGTAATTCAGTAGTATGTAAGTAAGGCTATAGTCCATTTTGTGGGACCAATATATTTTTTCCAGATGGAATTTCCTATTTAAAGAAAATAATTTAAAGCTGGCATTGTCAGATTCTATGACAAATAACCAGTGGTTCCCAAACTCGACTGCACTTTGGAATCAATGGGGAGCTTTAGAACATTCTAATGTGTGGTTTTCACCCCCAGAGGGTCTGGTTTTAATTGGTTTTAGGTGTGGCCTGGGCATTGGCATTTGTAAAGCCTCCCCAGGTGGTTCTCATGTGTAGCCAGGCAGGGCTGGCTCCATGGTAGGCAAACTATGCAGTCACACAGGGCCCCACGCTTAGAAGGGCTCTGCACTTGGCTTAATGCTCTGCTGTTACCACCTTGGAATTCTTAATACTTTCTGAACAAGGGATTTCACATTTTCATTTTTCACTGAGTTCCATAAATTATGCAGTCAGTTCTACAGCTAGGGTTGAGAGCATCCTGTATGGAGAAGATGGATTAGCTGTATCACACCTACCAGCTCATGGTCCTCTTAGGAGCAATGTATCACTCGAGTTTAGCATTAGTACTCATGAAGGTTTGGACATGTCACGGTGAGGTTATACCTTATGGTATATTTTTTCCTTTTTCTTTATTTAATCAATTTATTTCTTTTTGATTGGAGGATAATTGATTTACAGTATTGTGTTGGTTTCTGCCTATTTTTTAAGAGCCTTTGATAAACTCTTCCTAAGATAGTTATTAACCTTGCTATTCAGTCCTAGTTGGGAAGTACACGCTTGTACTGCTGAGCACAGTGCCAAGAGGCCTGGTATGAGCCCATCATTCTAGGAGGCCTCTCTTGTGATGGAGACTTTGGTCGGTGGGCTCAGTGCAGCCGCTATGTACCCTCCTGCCTTCTCCAGAACCTTGTTCCATCATTAGTTCCCCTCTATCTTTCTTGAATTTTTAATCTCTCCTTTTTCTTCTGGCACTTTCCATTCTAAAATAATTTTCTTCAGAGTACTATTCTTCACCAAGAAGCTTCTTGGAAGAGGAGTCACCCCTTACCAGCTCCACATTCTTGTAACTATTTTTCAACTCTTTCTAGCTTAGCTTCTGCCACTCTAGCTGCCCGAAAGGACTGTGTACAAGGCTTCTAGTTCCCTCCTAACTGCTGAAATTGCTTTATCTCCATTCCCATCCTGAACTTCTCTGGTGAGCTTGAAAGTGCCAGCTATTATAACAAATGCAAGTTCATGCCCACCCCCCCATCTCCCCCAACAGACTACTGAATCAGAATCTCTAGGGAAAGGGGAGCAGCAATTGTTTTTAAAATCTCTTCCAGTTGTTTCTATGCATGCCAATATTTGAAACCACTGCTTTATGGTTAATTATTGAAGAAATTACATCCTAGCCCTTATAAGACAGTGTGTGTGTGTTAGATCTCAGTTGTGTCCAACTCTTGGTGCCCTCATGGACTGTGGTCCTCCGGGCTCCTCTGTCCATGGGATTCTCCTGGCAAGAATACAGACTCTATGGGGGAGGGCAAGGGTGAGATGATATGGGAGAACAGCATTGAAACATGTAAATTATCAGATGTGAAATGAATCGCCAGCCCAGGTTTGATGCACGATACAGGGTGCTCAGGGCTGGTGCACCGGATGACCCAGAGAGATGGAATCGGGAGGGAGGTGGGAGGGGGGTTCTGGAAGGGGAACATATATATACCCTGGCAGATTCATGTCAATGTATGGCAAAACCAACATGATAATGTAAAGGGAAAAATAAATAAATAAATCGTAAAATTTAAAAAAAAAATACTGGAGTGGGTTGCTGTTCCCTTCTCCAGGTAGTCTCCAGGGAAACCTGGGTCTCTTGTATTGCAGGCAGATTTGTCACAGATTTGGCACCATTTGCACCACAAGGAAAGTTCCATAGACAAGGTACTACCTTTCATTTCTACCTTCAGGTGTTTGCTTTCTGTCGATATTACACAGTGCTGAGAGGTAGTTGACATTGAAGATTAAAAGCATGGACTCTGGAACAGCTCCACCTTAGTTGGAATTTCACCTCTGTCTCTTGATGGGTGACCCTAGATGCCTCAGTTTCTTCGTCTCTACAATGGGGCCATAATAGCACCCACTTCACAGGATTGTGGGGAGACAGGTGAGTTAAAACATATAAGACAGAACTGTGCCTATAATGAGGATTCAACAGAAGCTAGCTTTTAGATTGCATATGTATGATTTTTTTGTGTGTTCAAAAGTTATGACGATCAACAGAGGAGCTTCAAATTGGATGGGTTTCCATCTTTTGTAGCTCTCCATGTGATATGTATGCTCACTCACTCAATTGTGTCTGATACTTTTGCAACCCCATAGACTGTAACCCATTAGTCTGTTCTGTCCATAGAATTTCCCAGGCAAGAATACTGGAGTGGGTTGCCACTTTTTCTTCCAGGGGATCTTTCTGACCCAAGGACTGAAACTGCTTCTGCAGCTCCTACATTGGCAGGCAGATTCACTACCAGTTGAGCCACTGGGGAAGCCCCTTTTCCTCATCGTTCAAAGCTGTAGTCTATTTTCCCCTTCTCAGGAGCCCAGTCCACCCGGGGCTATGTCCTGCTTTCATCAGTGGCAGTGATTGCCCTGGCAGGGTCCTCCGCTGGTGCTCCTTAGCCAGACGGGATTCACTGACTTACTGTCATCTAGGACCTTACTCCCAGTCTGACAGTATTGAGTTAATTTTAACATGGTCAAGAAGAAGGCATTCAAAAGCTAGACAAGAGATAAAACTGTTGAAGTTAAAGAGAACTGATTCTCAGTTTTTTCTGAATGGTAGAATCACTTGGGTATTAAAAAAAAAAAAAGGAATACCAGCAGGGCTGAGGTCTTATCCCAGATCAAGTAAATAGACGTCTCTGGGCATAAGGCCTGGCACTGGTATAGTTCAGAAGCCCCCTGGGTGAATCTAATGTCCTGCCAGAGTTAAGAATTGATGTAGTGTCTGACATGGGACTCAGTTTTGGGAGACAGGGGATGGCACTAGTTTTTATTGGGGGGAAAAGAACCAGACCTCATACCTGTTGACCTTTACAACTTATTTGGAAAGTGTGGCTCAAATATATTGGAAGAGAGCAGCCTACAAGGGGCCAAGAGGGAGATGGAGATGGCCTGGATGATTTACTGGGTCGTCTCTCCTGTAGTTAATCTCTCTAGATCTCTTGCACTGTATTGATTTTGTAAATTGCTTGTGTCACATCTGCCCCTTCTGCCTGTGGGAACTGGTGGGTCTTAAAAATTGAATTGGGGGGTAGATTAATCAATATCAAGATTTATTGACTTGGGACATTTGTATTAACTGTAGTAAAGTCAGGATTAATTTGAACCTTTTCCGTACTTGATTAAGTAGCATAGTTTGTATTATCTATGGGGTATTTTTCAAATATCATCCTTCATGGATTTGGAACAGCTCTCACCTTCACTTTCTGAAATCACTCCCCTGTTTGTGAAACTACTGGGATTCATACTATCATAAAAATTGTATTGAGGTACTTTTCAAAGGCCAAGTCAAAACTGTAGGAGGAAATTCTAGGTCCTACTTGCACATCACTTCTTTCATAAACACCTGTATTTTTTACTCTGGTGTTAAATTTTCAGCTGTTTTATCTTCAGGAGCAGGAACTAGAGAAATATATATTTAAAAGATTCTTTTTTTTTTTTTTTTTACGGAGAATTTGCCTATTGCTTCTAACAAAGTCAATAACCACTTTATTTAATTAAATAATTAATGCCTCTCCTTTTACCAAGGAGGACTTATTCTCTCTTTCAAAGGGCATGCATGAGAACCCTTCAGACACAACCTGTTCTTGATGGGGATGTTGCTCATGTCATTATGTGTGAGCAGGGCTTACTACTGAGAAGCGAAGAACTTTGAGTTGTCTAGTCATGGCGAGGGCAATGCACGGTATCACCACTTCCCTATCTCTCCTGGTGCTCTTGTGAAAAAGAATTAAATGTGTCTGTAAGAATTTCAGCCTCATTTTGTGGGGTATAAGGTGAATCTGAAGTCATGATTCTCCCTGGGATCTGTACATGACGTTGGACTTGGTTAAGAGCTTACAAGAGCCTCCCAAATGGTAAAAGGATACACTGTTCACAGTGGGGATGGTGAGAGTGCTGGACACTGTTGAGGGAGGCCTTTTAGTTGTTTCTGCAAGGACAGAGTCTAGCGACATGTGAGCCTCAGACAGCCAGGCGGCTGGGGCATGGCTCGAGGCCACCGCTAGTGCCCGCGAGAGGTTGACTTGGTCTCTACTGACTTGCACCAAAAGCATCTTCTTTCTTAGTAAAGAAGTGAGATCCTCTTATTAAGGCTTTCTAATTCCTCTTTGCTCTTCACCCACTTGACTAAGGGTGTCCTTGAGTCAGTGAGGTCATTTTTGCTACTGGTTGCCAGCTGCCTACCCGCTGTCTTTCCTCCAACCTGGCCAGGGTTTGTTGCTTTGTGTCCACTGCTCATTGCCCGTGACTTCTTGGCAAGGTCTTGCAGGGCTTGAGCATCCACTCTGTATGACCCACCATGAGCTTCTCTAACCTCTGATGCTGATAAGCGCTTGCCAAGCCTAACTCTTAAGCACTTGGCAAATGTTAGCTCTGCCTCATCTCTTTCCTTTTTGAGATGGGCTAAGTGAGCAAGGGCAGAAAGATAATGAGGGTGAAGAAGGTAACTATTTATTGAGAACCTGCTGTGTGCCAGGTCCTGGATTACACCAGGCATGGCTGCTGTTTCTTTAAAGCGTCATAGACGTAATACAGAGTTATCATCATTGTCCATACTTTGCCAATGATGAAACTGAGGTATGTACAGGTTGATTAAGTCACCGGAAAGTTGTCAGTGTTAGAGCCTCAGCTTGAGCTCAGCCCTGACTTCAGAGCCCACTGTCATGCTCCAGTCAGGTCCTGACCCTTCTGCCCCTGGCTAGGAGCTTTCTGCCCAACTGGAGCGTCCACTCTGTGTTCTATACTTTGCAGGCCTAGAGAGCCTTACTCTTTTCATTTATCCTCTTGACTTATCCTCTCAAGGATCTTGATTACAGGCATGGAAAATCTAGAAGCTTTTAGGACTTTTCTTGTCCTGGGTTATCATAAGCGGCTCTCAAGATTTTCTGGAAGACAGCATAGATCACAGGCTCATTGTTGTGGAAAGTCCCCCTTCTCATTCTTGCCAAGTGTCTCTCTGTAGAGCTGTTATGCAGTCTACTCAAGTTAGGGCTGTAAGGAGCCTCTTCACCCACAGTTCTTTCATGGCCCCTAGGAAGTAGGTAGAGCAGGCATTACTGTGCCTGTTCCATAGATCAGGACACTGAGATACAAAGGGTCATACTGACTTTATTGAAGAGATGGTCCTGGCTGTTGAAACTCATAGCCTGTGGTCTTGTCCCCACATCACACAGCCTTCCAGTCACTTTCTGAAGCCCTCTGTGTTTACTTGAGTGGATAAAGTAGGGTTTTGCTTCTTCTATAATTTGTCTTAGGGCAAATCACAGAGAATTCAGCTAATATCTAGGAGACAAGACCAGGTCTTCTAGCCCATATTAAGAGGAAGAACTCTTATGCTGGGGTAGGATGGGGGCTGTAGTATGAAAGAAATTAGTGGAGTGACATCAGCCATCTGACGCATAGCCGGGAGACTGTGGATTTCAAACATCAAGAGCATTAGGATTTGGGTGTCTAAAACACTTGCCAGAACAGTGGTTTCAAAAATAGATTGTGCCCATGCAGGGTTCATAAGGGCTAAAACATCAATTTATTTTATAATGAAAAAATAGAATGTTAAATTTATTGTATTTTTAATATGTGGATTGCTACTAACGTCCTCAAATGATCTGATGTCACATGGCTACATGTATTATATGTTAGTTATATATCTTAAAGGAAGGCATGCTTCCCACACATCTCAGAGAAGGGAAGCTTGACATCGGTACTTGTATATATTCATTTGTCCTCGGTGAACTGGGACAAAATGCTTTTCAGTTGTGTCTGGTAAAGTGGATTTATGGATTATCTGATCTAGTTTTTATGAAAACAGCCTTCACAAAATAGACAAGCGGCTCATATGGATTCCTGTAAGGAGTCCTTGGATGGAAAATAATACCACTGTTATAAGTGAGCAACAATAAAATGGCAGAAGTGTCACTTCTATTCCTAATTTGAGTTCTTTCTCAGCCATATTATGATGTAAGAAGAATAAAGGTATAGCCAGAACTGACGCAAAGTTAGCCACCACATAGTCATCAGTCAGGAAGACTATTTGAAATACAAATTTGTTTCTATCATTGTTAATGACAAGCCTTTTCCTGAGCCCCAGTGTGCCTTGAAATGTTGCCTAGTTACATAGAAGAACCATCATGATTAGCAAGAAATTTAAGAATATTTTAATTTTATCTGTATCTAGCCCTTTTCAAATTTTATGTTTTGATGTTGGTTTTATAGTGTTTTTTTATCATTTACATAATGTTGCAGTATGCCCTGTGTGTAATTTATCAATTATATACACACATACATTTATAATATATATAAATATTTAAAATACATGTATATTCATTGCATGTTCAAGCAATTTTTGACTGATATGGTTTTTATCCGTCAGGAAGACTCCAAGGTCTACTAGTTTAATAAAATAAAGGTTTATTTCTTGCTTATGTCTAGGCCCAATGTACCACGTAGGTCTGTGGACTAGAGCAAGGCCCTAGTCTGTGCACTCATTCAGATCCTGGCTTCTTCTATGTACTGGGTGTCATACACCCAGCTGGCAAATGAAAGAAGAGAATATGGAAGATTAGGCTTTTACAGGTCAGCTTTAGAAGTGGCTACATCACTTCTACCCATATTTCATTTGCTAGAACTCAGTCACAAACCACTGCCAACTGCAGGGGCAGCTAGGCAGCTATTCTGGGTACGAATCCAATATAAAGGAAAACTGTTTGGACAACAGTTAGTAGAACTAGCAGCTAATGCAACTGTAATAAACTTGATCATAGTAGAAGACTGGAAGAGTATGGAGACTGCTTTGAGGAGTTGGACAACTGCAAAGATACAATATTGTGGTCAGAATTTGACATATTAGAGTTAATTCATCAATTCAGCTAATGTTTATCGAGTGTCTGTTGTGTGCCAGGCACTGCTCTTAGCTCTGGGGAAATGACAGTGAACAAAACAGGCAAAAATCTCTCCTGCTGGGAAAGTCACACTGGAGAGGGTGTCCTGAACAAGAGAGGCTCAAGTATAGGAACAGCAGAGTGGACAAAGGGTCAGAAGTGATGTTTGAGCAAGTCATCTTTTATTTTAATTTTCACTAAGTGGTTTATAACTGTGGACTCAGGTCTGGCTGTGTATCCTGGTCTTGATAGTCACCTGCTTGCCTTGTGTCCTTTAGCTACTTACCTAACCTCTCAAGCCTCCACCTCCTCCTCTTTACATGGGGGTAGTGATAGAGCCTAGTAGGAGAAGGCAATGGCACCCCACTCCAGTACTCTTGCCTGGAGAATCCCATGGACAGAGGAGCCTGGTGGGCTGCAGACCATGGGGTCGCTAAGAGTCGGACACGACTGAACGACTTCACTCTCACTTTTCACTTTCCTGCTTTGGAGAAGGAAGTGGCAACCCACTCCAGTGTTCTTGCCTGGAGAATCCCAGGGATAAGCAGAGCCTCGTGGGCTGCTGTCTATGGGGTCGCACAGAGTCGGACACGACTGAAGCGACTTAGCAGCAGCAGCAGCAATAGTAGGTAAAGATGTTCTGAAAACTAGACAAAAGAATAAATATAAAGTACTTAATGTCATACCCTAACCCAGAGTAAGCTCTGAGGATGTGGTAGTTATCATAATACCACCAATGAAGGAAAACAGTTATTAGGAAGACCGGGACCCTATGCTGGTCCTGGGCTAATGATTTGTCAGAACAAGCTACGTCTGAAAGAACTTCTCTTTTCTTTTGCTGCCTAGCTGGTTATCAGGTTATTGGTATGCTTAGCATTTTGTTTTTTAATTAAAGTGCATATTTCACAAAAAAGTTTAGATTAATGCCAACCTATTATTGAAAATATGGATACTGTGGGAAAATATATTAAAAAAACCCAAAAACCTGGTAACATCCAGTGAATTTCCTTCCCATCTTTTTTTTCCTACTTGGACTCCAGCTTAGCAAGACACAGGATGAGTTCCTCAGCTTGACAACCCATTATTTAGGGTCCACAATCAAAGTTGTCCCTTGCTCTTCCACAGGCCAGAGTAAGAGGTTCCCTGGAGCAGTAAGAACAGCTCTTCAAACATCCCACTGGACTCTTTGCTGCTGTCAGATTCTAACTGCTGATGCTCTCTGATTAGAAAATTTCAGCTCCTTTAGTTAAAGTGTGCTGGGAAAAAACTAAAATGTGCTGGAAACTTACTTTTCTTTATGTTGCTGCTCTGTACTTCTGGGCAGTTGGTAGAACCAGGTGTACTTAAAAAAAAATTCATATCTCAAAAAGACAGAAGTGGTGACCTAGCTCTTTTTTGTTTAGTTGATATTAGTCTAAGACCTGTCTTAACTCCTGAAAGGTGCTAACTTCCATGGGCTAAATAAAAATCAGTCAATAAATCACTCTCCATCTTTTGAAGGGCGATGAGGCTCAGTCCTTACTACCACATTCTTCTAGTCACTTCATTCTCATCGTCCAGTGACACAGTTTGTGTGCTTATAATTCACAGCCAACAGTCTTTTATTTGGACGTCAACCACTCTGTGCTCCAGTATTCTTACCTGGAGAATCCCATTGTCCACTGAAAAAAGATGTACAACTTGAGAATTGTGAGATAAGTTTTATTTGGGGCAAAATGAGGACCGCAGCCTGGGAGACAGCATCTCGGATAGCTCTGAGAGACTGCTCCAAAGCTGCAGTGGGGGAAAGTCAATATATAAGGTTTTGGTGAAGGGGAGTTCAATACCAGGAAGCTCATTTTACAAAAGGCTTTTTGTTAGTCATGAGGATCTGATGTCACCATGAAGGGATTTAGTGCTTCTCTAGATATGAGGAGAAGCAAGGATTGAGATCATAAAATCTGTTCCTAAAAGCCTCCAACTATCTGAAGACCTGTCCCACCAGATTCCCTGGAGCACAGAGTGCCTCACTCCACCCTGAACTCCCCCAGGGGTTGTTGAAGGTCAACAGCTAGAGCAGCATGGGGTTCACTCTCTGTAGAGGCAGATGGCAAGTACCTTTGTTGTTCAGTCCTTGGCAATGCTCTTGGTAAGCGCCAATTTGTAGTTGACACCATGGACAGAGGAGCCCAGCAGGCTACAGTCCATGGGGTCGCAGGAGTTGGACATGACTTAGCGACTAAATCACCACCGCCGCCACTCTGTGCTGACCCTGTATGGGACAGTGTACCATTATCTCTCATGAGAAACAGAGACTCAAGCAGAAAGTCTCTGCTTGGTTTCAGTCGAAACCAAGCCTTAGGTAAGGGTTTAATTTTGGAATAAGCTGGCAGCTTTGCATTTGAAACTTCTTGGTGTTTTTCTCATTCTGGTCCTGATTTCAATTGGGTTTTCCCTAAATTGAAGCTTATTTTTGCCCCTCAGTGATCCTCTTCCAAGGTCTAGATTAAAATGCAAATCGATAAAGTAAACAAAGCTGTTGGGGAACATGGGTACTTATTGTAACACTGAGGACAAATATTTCCTTTATCCCTAAGACTAAGTTTTTAACCAAAGTCTGGGAATGACTGTAAAAGGTCTTTAAGTACCTGTTGCTTACAAACAATTGACTTGCTAATTACAAGCCCTTCCTATCGAGTCATTGAAGCTGGTGCTCCAAAAATTTTACTAGGTAGCCCTTTGGCAGTTTTAGCTATGGAGAAGTAAGAAAATTACCATTTAAAATGCCATTATTTAGTCTCTTTCTAAATTGTTAGCCTTCCTTATCCCTTATCCTATTAGGATTGCTTGAGGATTTTATAATTGGACAGGCAAATGAACCATGTTTTACATGGGAAGAATTGAAGAGTGCTTACAAAACAATCTGGAAACAACAGCAGTTACTAGGGTGCAGGGCAGGGGAATATAGTGAGTCCAGCCCCAGTTTATGACCAGAAGGACTTAAACATTCACATGCTTCCTAAAATGGGATGTAAAAATGCTATGGATATGGTCATTTGCTTATGACCAACCTAGACAGCATATGAAAAAGCAGAGACATTACTTTGCCAACAAGATCTGTCTAGTCAAAGCTATGGCTTTTCCAGTGGTCATGTATGGATGTGAGAATTGAATGCCAAAGAAAGCTGAGCGCTGAATAATTGATGCTTTTGAACTGTAGTGTTGGAGAAGACTCTTGAGAGTCCCTTGGACTGCAAGGAGATCCAACCAGTCTATCCTAAAGGAAATCAGTCTTGAATATTCATTGGAAGGACTGTTGTTGAAGCTGAAACTCCAATACTTTGGCCACCTGATACGAAGAACTGACTCATCTGAAAAGACCCTGATGCTGGGAAAGATTGAAGTTGAGAGGAGAAGGGGACAACAGAGGATGAGATGATTGGATGGCATCACTGACCCAATGGACATGAGTTTGAGTAAGCTCTGGGAGTTGGTGATAGACAGGGAGTCCTGGCATGCTGCAGTCCATGGGGTCACAGAGAGTCAGATACGACTGAGTGGCTTAACTGAGCTATTATGAATTCCTCAACCCAAGAACAGATTTCTGAGGTTTTAGGGGTCCTAAAGTGAAAGTGTTAGTTGCTCAGTCCTGTCCGTCTCTTTGTGACTCCATGGACTATAGCCCTCCAGGCTCCTCTGTTCCTGGGATTCTCCAGGCAAGAACACTGGAGTAGGTAGCCATTCCTTTCTCCAGGGGATCTTCCTGACCCAGGGACTGAACCTGGATCCCCTGCACTGCAGGCAGATTCTTTACCACTGAGCCACCAGGGAAGCCCCCTTTAGGAGTCCTAAGAAAGACTTAAAATGTGGTTATGAGAGATGATATCCTGACCACTATAACTAGTTGTGCTGCAAACTGGGGCAGGGCTACAGAGTGAACGTGATTTGCTCGTGTTCTACAAATGACTCTCTACCTGGGATTACATGCGGGTCTCCCAGGTTGGACCAGCCCTCCAGGTAAGCAGAAATACTCACTGAACTGGGAGTCAGAAGAGCCTGACTCCAGCCCCAGTTCTGCAGGTTCTCGGGACCCTGGATCAGTCACTTCATCTTCTGTTCATCTCAGCTTATTACCCTGTGAAATGGATTCTCTTCATCCCTCCCTACCTTGTAGATGAGAAAACTGAGGTGCAGAGAGTTTAAATCCTGTGTCTGACATGACACAGCTATTAAGCAGTGGAACTAACTACCAGATGTAGTAGTGCTTTGTCAGTAAAGGTTTATGGAAAGGAAGATGTTACCATTATATGTGTGAAGGCAGTCTTCAGGATCCAGCCAGACTAGACTTCTTTATATGTGGCCTCCCTTTCCCACTTTGAGGATTCCTAGTATCTGGTGTGCACTGGCTGTTCTTACCCTTTTACCCCTCCCTTACCTGTCCTCTCTTGGTTCTGCTGCTTTGGACAGTTTCTGATTTCTAATTATGCCAGTGAACCCTTTCTGTGCATTCCTTCAAAATATGTCCTTCTAGTCTTCTCTCTGTCTTTCTGATACTTTGAGTTAGTTTATAAACTAAACTGCCCAAGGTGGACTATTTGTATTTTAACAGATATTTATTGACAGTGCTTTGACCCAGAGTCTGAGACAGAGCAGTGTGTTTGGGAAGCTAAGGTTTTTTTTTTTTTGACCCTAGTCAAAGTTTATAAGCTTATATAGCTTCTGTTAGAGAAGATGTCTTCACTTTGCTATAGGGTCTAGTTAAGTGTAACTGGTAATGTTATGGGATTAGTTCAAAGAAGAAAGATGTGTAAGCAAACTACAAAGACACTCTTAAAAGGATAAAGCTCAATAATTTCAATAAGCAAATTTTAAGTGATAATTGGAAAGGAGGTCTCTGTCCTTACTATCATGTTTAAAAAAGAAAAGTAACCCTGTGAGTCTGCTCATGTTAAATATATCATAAGCAAACTAAGGTACTTAGGGTCATCTTTTTTTCCTGTTAATGCTCATTTGTCACCAATCCAGCCAATGCTACTTTCTGAGGATCTATTATAGCTATTCTTACCTCTCCATCCACAGTGCCAAGGCTGAGATCATGCTATTATCCTGACCATCTTTCTTGGGTTTTCAATTTCCATGTCTGCAATCCTTCCTTTCTTCAGTTATCCCAACATAATAATCTGGACTCTAAATTTAGTTTTCCTGTCACAGGTCTTGACACCCCTCCAATCAGCTCATGAGAATGGCATAAAATCAGGGTAAAGTCAGTAAATGCCACATAGAACTCACTGATTTTACTCTGACTTTACTGGTACTCTTTTTGTGTGTACTGCACGTAAGGTTCCCTCTTTCTTTTCCTCTCTGTTTTATAGCTGCTTCCTCGTCCTTCCAGATGTTGCTCGAATGTTCCCTCCTTTGGATACTTTCCCTGAAATGGTTAAGTGGCTATTCCAACTTTTCTTCCATTTATTGTAGCACTGTGTTGTGATTATCTGCCTCCCTCATCTCTACTCACCTCTGCACTCAGAGTTTTCCCTGGTACCTATCTCAGTGCCTAATGAAAAATGTGTCTTGTGAATAAATGAGCAAATGAAAGCGTGATGAACAGATCTCAGCTTTCCACCATTCTCATACTCTGAGCCACATCAATCATCATCCTAAACTTAGAGTCTATAACCGACATACAGGAAGAGGAAAGTAATGGGGAGAGAATCTCTGGTCCACCTTGATTCCCAATAGAAGTCTAAAACTGGACCTGACTGCACACTTTGGGAGCCATGCTTACAAGCCTGAAGTAAAGGTGCAGATAGACAAAGCTCCTTCCACATTCTGCTGGAAACAATAGAAATGGCATCAGTCAACAGAAGAATTGATCCAGTCTATTATGGAGTAGCTACTTTTCATACCAGTGTAAAGGCATGATTTAGGTTACCCTGATAGCTGAAGAGTTTATACTCCATCTGGGAAGTTAGATTTACAAAAATAACTAATACTTACATAGTGCTTAGTATATGTAAGGTATTATTCTAAGCTATGATTATGTTAATGTAGCACATTTGATACTCACTGAAGCCGTAGATAACGGGCACTAGTTTTATTCTTCATTTGATAAGAAATATAAGCCCACTGGGTGACTGGCCTAAAGTCATGGGTGGTGATGAAGAGGCATTCTGCCTTTGGAATTAATCAAGTCTATCTCTTAATTAATATTGTGACATACACACAGTGACACAATTGCACTCCATAGAATTGCGGAATGATATGAGAGAATGTGGCATAGAGGAAAGCATATTTTCTTAGAGTCAGAGGGTCCTAGATTTCATTTCTGATTTTATCCCTTGCAGGATCTTGGTGCTGTACATGTTTATTAGAGTTCTTTGAGATCATCTAAAAATTAAGGATATGATAAGGTATATTTAAAACATTATGCCCAGCTACTCACACATAGTAGGTATTCAAATATTTATTTCTGTTTTTTTTCCCCTCAATAAACAGTTCTCTTGCTCTTGAATAAAGTTAGATAAAACATCTGTGTTATAAAAAATAAATGGCTGTGTATCGTAATGCAGAAGACATTAGAGGAGGCAAGTAGGAAAGATTAGGGCAGGAAGCTTAGGTAGAATAATGAATCAGTTCTCGGTTAACGCACCTAAGACTCTTATCAAATATTCATGGCATCACCATGGCTCTGGGCTTCCTGAAAAGGAAGTGTCTAAACTGGTGAGCAGACTCAAGACCCAGATAACCTTGTCCTAGTCCAACTCTGAACTTTAACATCCAGAGTATCCCAAGTATATTAGAGGTCAGGGATGCTAAGTGCAAAGGCAAAGGGAGCCTTCTCGGTGGAGATGGGTGTTTTTCAGAGATCAGAGGGGACAGTGGTGGTCAGGGGAGCGTGGGAGCAGGAGGGCTGAGATGGGGAGGGTGCTGCTTCGAGTGCAGCAGCCGTGGGCATTTAGCCGTGAGGCAGGTGCCACAGAGGAAACGCAGGCACTAGGGTAGCAGCCCACGGAAAGAAACTGTCTTTTGCTTGGTCCTTAATGTCCTCTTTTTGAGCGGATGAGCAGATATTCCATCAGTGTGGAGATAGCTTAAATGCAAAACAGCTGTGTTTTAAATGTATCAACACTCACCGGAAATCTGTAAACCAGAGACAAAGCCATGTGGCTGTGTATCTTGATGCCTGCGAGTTGACAGCTGTTGATGGAGACAGCACTTGTATTATGTATATCTCCTGGATGAAACGGGGTTTAAAAAGCAATCGGTCTTCCTTGAATGTGGTGCTGCAACAGCGAAGGAAGGACTCCTGGGTGTGAGGGGGTGGGAGTGGGAAGCCGTGGTGTGATGGAAGCGCAAGCCGAAGGAGGGTAGCTGGTGCCATCTGCAAAGGAGAGGAAGCCCTCCCGCATTCCTGGCAGAACCGCTGAAATGGAATTGATGAGGAAGCCGGAGAACTCATCACCCACTTTTACTGTATTATTTCTATAGACAGAGAAGATCTCTGTGTTATAGGCTTTTAGCTTGGACCTGAAGGAAACTGCTAACCAGAGCTGCCAGAATAATAATTACAGTATTCTCTACAAAATTGTTTTGGCTTTTTAGTTAGTGTTGAGAATGCGAGTTACCAAGCTTCTGTGATTTGCTTGAAAAATAAAACATGGACAGTTTGAACTCCAAGTAAGTATGAAAATGGGGGGGTAAAAAATAGATCCCTAGTGAGTCCTAAGGCTTCCCACCTATTGATACATATTTAATTACAGTGGGCATTAGAATTACAAAATAATACTTAAATATTAGATATGAAGACCTTAGATTCTTTGATCACATACCAGGTTAGAGAAACAACTTCAAAAGTGCTGGAGGTTGAGCCTGAAGTGTTTATGTGCCTAAGGAGGCTTTGATCCCAAGGTAATCTTTAGTGTGAATTTTGTTTATTGCTTAAAACAGGAAAGCATCATTAATCAGTGGTTGTTAAGTAAGAGCATATCAAATTATACCTAGAAGTTTATAGTTAAGTCTTATCTATATTGTCCTTTTAAATATGCCATATAACAGAGTTCATAATTATTTTTATGGCTTAAAAATCCAAGTTGACTAAAAAACAAATTCTTTAAATATTGTACTACAACTAGTATAAGATTATAAGATACTTATTTGAGATATGTTCTATAATTACACTTACCACCAATTAGTATTTGCTCAAATCACAGTCATAGGATCTGAAAAAATAGCCTTAAACATACTAATCATTTAAAACTCAAAACCATATAGGGAAAATATTTTTATTAATTATAGAATGTTTCCCATCCTGGTTTCTAAAGAAATCTAACTTGTCACTGAGTTTCAGTTGTAACACACTCAAGCAAAAATCAATTATTTCCTATTTTATCCTAGGAGAGACTTAAACCTTTTCACTGGTTTACATTCTATACTTCCCTGTTGAAGAATTTTTAGATTTTAGAAAAGTCTTCACTGTGGGGGCAAACTTGTCTCTTTACAAGGTGACTGCAGGGGTGCCATTTGAAACAGCCTGGGACATGTTTGTCTACTCCCTCTCCCAGGAAACAGAATGCTATATATTTGAAGAGAATGATCATTTCATCTTTCAGTGTCTTCAATTTCATAGCCTTCTGTTGTTCAGCCACTTTTATGGTTATAAACATTTCACCACCCTATTCCAAACACTTTCTGATTCATCAGTCTTCTCATTAAGATGTTTCAAGACATGGTTCATCCATTCATTACATGCCTATCTAGCTCCTATTATGCACCAGGAACTGATGATATAATGAGGATTAAGACAGTCAAGGTCTCCATCTTCAAAGATATGGGCAATTAAAAAAAAGTAAATAAGTAAATTTATAATATTTTCAGGGCGATGTTAAATGCTGTAAAGAAAAATGGAGTGAAATGTAGACAGTTTTGACAATGGAAAGGGGCTATTTTAAAAAGATAGGGTAGTCAGGAAAGATCTCTATAAGTAAGTGACATTTGACCTGAGACACGAGTGCAAGGCAATATATGTGCATAGGTCTTGAAGAAGGATGTTCCAGGTGGGGAAAGAGAAATTTCAAAGGCCCTGAGGTGGGAAAGAAATGACAAAAGTTACTAATGGATGCACATTCATGACTTTCCCCTCTTACTATGACTGAGAGTTCAGTTCAGTTCAGTTCAGTTGCTAGGTCGTGTCTGACTCTGTGACCCCATGGACTGCAGCATTCCAGGCCGTCCTGTCCATCACCAACTCCTGGAGCTTGCTCAAACTCAAGTCCATCAGTTTGGTGATGCCATCTGACCATCTCATCCTCTGTCGTCCCCTTCTCCTCCTGCCTTCAATCATTCCCAGAATCAGGTTCTTTTCAAAAGAGTCAGTTCTTCATATTAGGTGGCCAAAGTATTGGAGTTTCAGCTTCAACAACAGTCCTTCCAATGAATATTAAAGACTGATTTCCTTTAGGATAGACTGGTTGGATCTCCTTACAGTCCAAGGGACTCTCAAGAGTCTTCTCCAATACCACAGTTCAAAAGCATCAATTCTTCATCACTCAGCTTTCTTTATAGTCCAACTCTCACATCCATGCACGACTACTGGAGAAACCATAGCTTTGACTAGATGGACCTTTATTGGCAAAGTAATGTCTCTGCTTTTTAAAATGCTGTCCAGGTTGGTCATAGTTTTTCTTCCAAGGAGCAAGTGTCTTTTAATTTCAAGACTGCGGTCATCATCTGCAGTGATTTTGGAGCCCAAGAAAATAAAGTCTGTCACTGTTTCCCCATCTATTTGCCATGAAGTGATGGGAACGGATGCCATGATCTTAGTTTTTTGAATGTTGAGTTTTAAGCCAGCTTTTGCACTCTCCTCTTTCACTATCATCAAGAGGTTCATTAGTTCCTCTTCGCTTTCTGCCATGAGGGTGGTGTTATCTGCATATCCAAGGTTATTGATATTTCTCTGGCAGTCTTGATTCTAGCTTGTGCTTTTTCCAGCTTGGCATTTCACATGATGTACTCTGCATTTAAATTAAATAAGCAGGGTGACAATATACAGCTTTGACATACTCCTTTCCCAATTTGGAACCAATCTGTTGTTTCATGTCCAGTGCTAGCTGTTGCTTCTTGACTTGCATACAGATTTCTCAGGAGGCAGGTCAGGTAGTCTGTTATTCCCATCTCTTGAAGAATTTTCCAGTTTGTTGTGATCCACACAGTCAAAGGCTTTAGCATAGTCAGTGGAGAAGTAGATGCTTTTCTGGAGTACTCTTGCTTTTTCTGTGATCCAGTAGATGTTGGCAGTTTGATCACTGGTTCCTCTGCCTTTTCTAAATCCAACTTGAACATGTGGAATTTCTCAGTTCACGTACTATTGAAGCCTAGCTTGGAGAATTTTCTGCATTTCTTAAAACTAAACCGGCATGATTCAATCTCATTGAAATTCTCCCTTCTGCCTGTTCAACTTCTCGCCTCCTCCTCAGCCACTTATATGCATGTACATACACACATGTATGTATTCTCCTGAGGATAATATCATCTCTGCCAGATCATTTTTTTTTAGGAGTTTTGTGATACAAAATTGAAAGGCTGAAGAGAAAGAAAGAATTAGAGTGGCAGGAGGAAAATGTGAATGCTTAGCCAGGGAGCCAGCATTGGAGGCGGTAAACTCGAATCCTTATAGAGGCTAAGGGTAACATAAATGAGTCATGCAGGTTGGGTGTCATGCACCGAAGACATCATGACGTACCCTAAATAAACAGGTCAGCTTCTACTCTGCTTGAGAACGTTGTTGGAATGTATAATACGAGCTCAGTATTGCCATATGTTCCAGTTTTTCAAGAATAGTAATAGATCTATTTTTTATATGAGATTTTCTAGTTTTAAAAGCATTGCCATAGGAACTTCCACTTCCAGGAAAATGGGGTAGAATGCTTGTCACTGTTCTATCTATTAAGTGTAACTATCTGGGTATTTTGTTGTTGTTTAGTCACTCAGTCATGTCAAACTCTTTGCGACCCCATGGACTGCAGCATGCCAGTCTTCCCTGTCCATCACCAACTCCTGGAACTTGCTCAAACTCATGTCCATTGAGTCAGTGATGCCATCCAACCATTGCAGCCTCTGTCTTCCCCTTCTCCTCCTGCTTTCAATCTTTCCCAGCCTCAGGGTCTTTTCCAATGAGTCAGCACTTCGCACCAGGTGGCTGAAGTATTGGAGTTTCAGTTCAGCATCAGTCCTTCCAAGGAATATTAAGGACTGATCTTTAGGATGGACTAGTTGTATCTCCTTACAGTCCAAAAGACTCTCAAGACTCTTCTCCAACACCACAGTTCAGAGAATCAGTTCTTTGGTGCTCAGCCTGCTTTATGGTCCAACTCTCACATCCATACATGACTACTGGAAAAACCTTAGGTTTGACTATATGGACCTTTGTCGGGAAAGTAATGTCTCTGCTTTTTAATACGCTGTCTAGGTTTGTCGTAACTGGGTATTATATATAATTATTAAAAGACTCTGAAAGGTAGAAAGTAACGGGCAAACATGCTAAGGACCTAAGGAAATAAACCATGGTGAGTTATTTGGATTTCCTTTTTTCCTCCTGTATTCCAGATTTGTAGCTAAAGAAGATGAAAAGCTAAAAACACCAATGGATAAAAGAGCCCCACGAAAAGTCTATGCTATTTAGCCTCCAAATAGGAAAAGCGAAGCTGAACAAGACAGAAAAAATTTTGTGAACAACTGCTCTCTTCTAGTCAAATAGCACAGAAATATTTAAGACAATTATGTAATAAATAGGGGAGGGTAAAGGAAGGTCAGGTTTGTGATGTTAGATATATTTAACGTAATACCTAGCACAACCACTAAAAAAGCTACCCAAAGAGATATACTCCAAAATACTATAGGTAAATTAGAATACCATCCTAAAATAGTGTCCAAATAATCAGAAAAGCAAGAAAAAGGAAACAGAGAAATGAAAAAGAACAGAAAGTAAAATGATAGACAAGCCTTAATAGGTCAATAATTGCATTAAATGTAAATGAATGTAACTGGTCTAAATGCACTAATTAAAAAACATACTGGCAGGATGGATTAAAAGCATGGCCCAATTGTATGCTATCTACATGTACAAAGAAACTCATTTTCAGTACAATAATAAAGGCAGGATGAAAATAAAATGATGGGAAAAGATATATCATACCAACATTCATCTAAAGAGAGTAGGAGTGGCTATATTAATATGAGATAAATTAGTTCAGCACAAAGATTGTTACTAGGGACAAAGTGGGACATTATTTAATGATAAAAGAGGAGTCAATGCAGTAATAATACATAGCGATCCTAGAGGTTAATGCACCAAACAACAAAACTGCCAAATGTGTGAAACAAAAACTAGTAGGACTGTAAAGAAAAAATTCACAGATCCACAGTTACGTTTGGAGACTCATACTCTTCTCAACAAGTTGATAGAACAACTTGAAGGAAATCAAGGATATGTGTGTTAATCTGCTGGGGCTGTCGTAACAAAATATAATGGACTAGGTGACTTAAACAACAGAAACTTGTTTTCTCACAGTTTTGGAGGCAAGAAATCAAAGACCAGCGTGTCATCAGGTTTGGTTTTTCCCGAGGTCTGTCCTATCGGCTTGCAGAGGGCTGCCCTCTCACTGGATCCTCTGTGTGTGCACACTTCCCAAGTGTCTCTTTCTCTTCTTAATAAGATATCCTTCTTAATAAGATTATCCATTTTATTGGATTAGGGCCCTACCCCTGTGACCTCTGTTAACCTTAATTAGCTCTTTAAAAGCCCTATTTCCAAATACAGTCACACTGTGGGTTAGGGCTTCAACACAAGGATTTTGGTAGCAGGGGACACCATTTAGTCCATGACAATATAGAAGAACTCAATAACATCATCAGCTAAGATGATCTAATTGACATTTACAGGACACTTAGCCCAACAAGAGCAGAACACACACTGTTTTCACACAATTGCTTTCAAGTGTGCATACAACATATACTATGAGAGACTGGGATGCAGAACAAACCTCAACAGATTTTCAAGAATTGAGATCATACAGAGTATATATGACTAACCAAAGTGGAATCACACTAGAGATCAATAACAAAAAGATAACAGGAAATCCTCCAAGTACTTGTAAAGTAACCACAATTCTTCTAACTAACCCATGAGTCAAAGAGGAGGTTTTAAGGAATCAAATAATGTGTTAAACTGGATGGAAATTGAAATATAAGAAAATTTGTAGGACACAGACAAAGTAATACTGAGAGGTGCATATATAGAATGAATTGCATGCATTAGGAAAGAGAAAAAGTCTCAAGTTAATAATATAAGCTCACATGCAAAGAATCTATAAAGCAAAGTGCAAAATAAAATAAGGAAAGGAAAGGAAAAAGAAGGTAAAAATCAATGAAATTAAAATCAGAAAACATAATTTAGAAAATTCAATGAAAAAATAAATGGGTCCTTGAAAAGATCAAGAAAATTGACACACTTCCAGCTTGGCTGATGAAGAAAAAATGAGGACATGAATGACTAATGTCAAAAATGAAATAAGGGCGTCTCTGGTGGCTCAGTGGTAAAGAATCTGCCTGCCAATGCAGGAGAGGCAGATTCAGTCCCTAGTCTAGGAAGATCCCACATGCTGCAGAGCAGCTCAGCCCGTGCGCCACAATCTGTGAGCCTGGGAGCCACGCCTGCTGAGCCCGGGTGCTAACAAATGCTGGTGCTCAAGCACCCTAGCGCTCGTGCTCCCCAAGAGAAGCCACCGTGACGAGAAGCCACCGCAACTAGAGTTAGCAACTAGAGAAAAGCCCACACAACAAAGAACCCAGCACAGCCAAAGATAACCAAATAAAATACAATTTAAAAAATGAATGATAAGATATCATTACAGGCACTAGGTAACAAAGGATAATAAGGGGATGCTATAAATTAAACTCACACATATACATTTGACAACTTAGAAGAAATGAACCACTTCTTAAAAAAACACAATCTACCACAACTCAGCCAATATGAAATATGCACTAAGAATAGCCATGAAACTGTTAATGAATTAGAAAATTACCAGCAGGCAGTCAGAAGATGTTTTCAGACCCAGTATTGCCTGTTCAGTACTATTTGGTGCTTCTTGATTTACATAATAAAGTACAGTGAGGGCAGAGAGAGGAGTAAAGAAAAATGTTGGGTGTGCTGAAGTGGGAAAGGAGGTTTGTGAACTGGTGGATGGAAAGACTCCAGAACACCCATGGAACAAGATGAAAGCAGACAGGAAAAGAGGGTTTTTGTTAGTGATACTTGTTGTGATGTACTGAGGGATCTTTCTTGTTTTCAAAAACTTTAGGAAAGAAATTAACCAATGCTTTATTTGGTTTAATTTTTAAACCAATGCTTTAAAAACCAATATCTTTGATTGTGCTATTGCAATGAGACTGAGTCATGTAAGATCTAGCTTTATATGTTTACAAGTCAGTGTTAGGAGATCTTGAGGTTAATCCTTGGAAGAACTTGACATATGTGTAAACAAATAGGTAGGAGAGTCAAGGAGAAATAGCTAAATGTACAATATGTATATTTTAAAATAGTGGACATCGCTTGCCTTGCAGACCCTTGCTGTCCATTTTCTCTTGGTGTATGGTTACAGTTGGGCTTCCCAGGTGGATCAGTGATAAAAAAAAAAAATCCACCTGGAATGCCGGAGATGCAGGTTTGATCCCCGGGTCAGGAAGATCCCTTGAAGAGGGCATGGGAACCCAGTCCAGTATTCTTGCCTGGATAATCCCATGCACACAGGAACCTGGCAGGCTATGGTGCAAAGAGTTGTAGTCATGGTTAATGGTATCTCTTTTTAGTAATGAAAAACTTAGTTCTGAGGAGGTCTCTGTTCACCCTCCTTCTCTTTGTGCCCAGAATTCTAAAATAACTGTTTGGAATACCTAAGGAGACATTGTCTCCTAGAACTGGTTAGTTTGTGAAAGTGAAAGTCCCTCAGTCGTGTCCGACTCTTTGTGACCCCACGGACCATACAATCCTTGGAATTCTCCAGGCCAGAATACTGGAGTGGGTAGCCTTTCTCTTCTCCAGAGGATCTTCCCAACTCAGGGATAGAACCCAGGTTGGTTAGTTTGGATTGTGGTATTTGATGAGGTGCTACAAGATCTCTCTGACCTAAGAGGGTACTGCAGGAGGAGGGGGCCCCTCTCTCCATCTACTTATAGTTAATTCAGGTGTTCACATGCCATTTGAACACCAACTGCTGGTTCTGGGCAGAGCATGAATGAGCTCAGGTGCACGGAATTGAAAGGTAATGAGAATGATTAATCAAATTTCTTCCAGCAAAGGGTGCCGTGTGCCAGACTCTGTCCTGGCTAACCCTCCTTGTGAATCAGGGGCCATGCTCTGCCCTGAAGTGTCTGGTATATCTGAGACTAGACATCTGTGTTTGGAGCAAACTGGGAGTGACCGGAGGCCACTTTTGGCATGGTGTTTTTGCTTCATCAACTGCTCTGCCAAGGTTTGTTCACAGTCTCCTCTGGCCATGCTCATTTAGTTATGGAAAACACGGTGAACATGAGTAATGGGAAATGGAGTTAGCTGTTGGGGCAAGGGGGCCCCAGGGTTAAGCCTCCTGCACAGCATGAAGCACCCTGTGTTACCTAAAAAAAAAAAAGAAAAAATCCATGTGGTCTAAAACCAGTGTAGAGAAATACCTGGGGAATAAATCATTCTGTTATTCTCATATTTATCTATCTAATTATATCTAGCTATCTGATTTACCTTTTATCTAATCTAACTTAAAATAAACAGAATGACTTGATCTGAGAAGACCTGGGTATAGAACTTTTGGGAGTCCTTGATAAGATCTCCACAGTATGTGTAATAACCTGTGTTAGGGGACAAATCTTATCTGCAATGAAAATAAAATCCGATAAGACATAGGAACTTCAGTCTCTCTGCTCTGAGGTCAGTAGCTGTTTGAGTTCTCCTCCTGACCGAAACTGATGAATTACTTACTTTTTGGAATTAATTTTCCTCACCAGTAAAATAGGTCATGATATCTATTTGCCAGAGGTAGATAGGATGGAAAAGGATACCTGGAGCTTAGTAGGTGCTCAGCAAATGGTAATCCTCACCTTTATCCAGCTTCCCACTTAGAGCAATTTTTATATTTTGATTTATAATATTCCCCAGTAAGGAGTGTCTCTGAGTAGGGATACGTTTTTCCCAATGGAAAAGCAATGGTTACATGGGATCTACATGGCAAAGGGCCAAGTGGTTAGACACAGTGATTCCTCTGTGATGCAGAGGAAGGAGAAGTGGGTTAGCAGGAAGGAGCTCTGGGTCCTAGAAAATGTTCTGTGTATCTGGAAGCGCTGTCTGTCTGAAAACCAAGCATTGATTTACTGGAAGAGGGCAGAATCAGTGGGTGCCTAGAAGAGGAGGCATTGAATGAACCAAGGAGGCTTTGAGAGACTAAGAGCAGACCTCTGCCACTCTGTGTATATTTGAGAATCATTTGCTTGAGACTCAGAACTGGATAAGACCATCTTGTTTTGTGTTCAGGCCTTGGCTGCTTGAGCATGAAAAAAGGGGGGGGGGATTCTCCCCAACTCTACTTTCATAGCCTACTGTATTCAATAGGGATTTCCTTCAAGATGGGAAGGGGACAGAATATTGGAGAACTACTTCCCCAAATGACAAATATCTGCTAAGCTCTGATATTAATTACCTATGTGACTTGGGAAGTAATTTCATATTCCTGACCCTCATTTTATTTATCTGTAACATGAGAGTTCTGTACCACACCAGCATTTTTCAACTTGTATTTCTTAAACAATTGATCAATTGTATCAGGTGAAGACCTGCTCTGGTTGGATGAGCGGTTAAGGGTGGAAAGAGAGAACTATGCTCAGCTTCCCCATTCCCCATCCTTGCTCCCCCTGCCCTGCCACTACCTTCCCAAGGCTTGGAAGCTCCTGGGGTACTTTAAGGGTCTTCCAGGGTTCCCTGGAGCAGCATTTGAAAACCACTGAAATCTGCAATTGCTTGGATCTCTTTCAGATGTAACCTTTGGATATTCACTAACTCCAGGATTTAGAATGCCACTAAATTTACCTTATTTGTCAGTAACCACACTTAGGTAGGTTAAAGGCTGGTTATCTTGGTTTAGCATTTAGCAATTTAGGTAGTTTGATTAAACTTGATTTTCTTTCATTTTCAGAAAATTAAACCAGGGAAATAAAATCTTGTGGAAGTCTCTACATTTTTCTGTTTAATTGTCACTATTTATTAGCCAATTGTTACTTTATCACTGATTAGAGGAATCTGCTAAAGAAGTGAGGAGAACTGTGATTCAAGTAAGACAAGAACTTCCCCCTAAAAAACACCATACTTTACATATACCATATAGTTTTACTCACACATACACATAAAAGGCGGAAAGGATAGAAAAAAAAAAAAGCTAATAGGGGATTCTTTTGGATAATGGCGTGAAGGGCAAGTTAAATTTTTTTTTCTTTAACTTCTCTTTATTTTCTGAACGTTAAGCAGCACATGTGTATGAGCTCCTAATCATAAAAAAAGTTATTAAAAATGAACACATTTTCACTCAAAAGTAATTAAGTTAATTAAAAGATTATTAAGTCAGCACAAAAATTGAAATTAATAGTGTTTAAAGATAGCATTTTATTGACTTTAAACTCAATGAGCCAGTACAGATTATAAATTTAAGGACCCACATTTCCTGAACTTATAATAGAAGCCCTCCTACCCCTGCTTATGATGAATGGGCCTCATTCCTCCAGGGGCAGAAGACCCAGTGATTGGAAACTTTTCTGTGTATGAGGTGGCTGGGGGCCATTCCACACGGAGAAGATGCCTTGTTTGGGATGCTATTGTCTAGCTCAGTGCAGATGTTTGGATCTGTGGCAGATTCAGCTTAGACATTTAAGAATCAATCTCCTTATTTCCTGGTACTGTATCCTAGGCTGTCTTTTAAGGCCTAGAAGGTAGGAACTCTGTTCGTCACTCCCAGTTACCATAGTCTTGGCTAAATGACATGCACCAGGAGCGCTTGATAAACGCCATGAGATCTCAGAACTATTTGTGACAATCCTTAAAACACACCTTGATTTGAAGTCCTGTGAAAATCAAGGAAAGGGCAGAGCAACTGAAGAAAACTCCTCTGTGTTTTATTCTTTTTTCTCCTCTATAAGACATTTTAAGGTAATTAGGTTTAACTGCACCAGTAGAATTTGAAAACTCCCATTTTTCAGTATCTGACTGTCTCCTTAAGAGAGATGGGAGGATAACAGGTGGATAGATAGACAGGGGCAGACAGCAATGGTGCAGTAGTCAGACAGATCTATATTCAGTTTATTATTTTTGATTTTCAGAGTTAATTGAGTGTTTTTTCCTTAAAAGTATCTTTTTCTTCCTCTTCCTCTTGCTGTAATTTAGAAGGAGATAGACAAAGGCGAAGGAAAATCAATTCTAAAGTTTGTTCTCCAAAGTCGTTTCATGATTTCAGTGGTCATTGCTTCAAACCCAGCACCAGATACTTAGGTGCAATTGGCTTCATTCTGGCCCCTATGATAGTGGCTCTTTGTGGCTGTAGGTGGATGGAGGCAAAGCAAGGCGGGAAAACGTAGCCTAGAGAATCTCATGAGGAACTGGAATTCACACTGTCTTTTTCCATGGGACTTTATCACATCAGATCTCATGTTTCTGCCTAATGTGTTTCTGACAATGCCTTATGTTTGCTTACAGAGCTCGTCTGTGTGTTTGTCTTATCTTATGTACATGTACTCATCACTTACCTGCAAATTAGAAATAGCTATTCTCATTTTATGGGTGACCATACTAGAGGCTAGAATATATAAGTGACTAGTATAACAAAGCTAGCAGCGGCAGAAACAGAACTTGAGTCTTGGACTTCGTACTCTAAAGAACGTGCTATGCTTGTTGTGCCTCTTAGCTGTAAGGACTAGGTTATATTAATATTTTATCTTGTTTTTGAAGTTCTCTGCCATGTTCACCCCTAGATCCCAATACCAATGCAGTACTTTATGTATAATAAATGTCAATTAAATGGCATTTTCTTCTATAAGTGCTTTATAAACTTAATACTAAAGGAAATAATGATTTACTTAGTTTGGAGACTGTCTCCTGCATTGCAGGCAGATTCTTTACCTTCTGAGCTACTAGGGAAGCCCGGGAGAGTATCTTTCATCCTCATCAAAAAAGACATACCAAATTATTTATTTCATGAACTTCTTTTTAAATTATACTAGGAGTGAGGTTTATGGGAAAGAAGATGATCTTGATTACCTAATGGGAAAAAAATATTCAGCTAGAAGACCCCACCTGACCTTGAAATGACCTTAAGTAAATGACTTAGCCTCTTCTAATCTCTTTTCTTTTCCATAAAGGACTTGATAATATCTGCCCTTCTTCACTCCTCATGGAGTTGTTTAGAGGATATCAAGTTATGGGTGTGATTGGCCAACCATAAAGCCTTGCTTTCTTGTGCAGTGTGGCTGATTGCTTGCAGGGACTGGAGCTCCTGGCCCAAACACAGTCCAAGTGACTTCTCTCCTGCAAGTGAAGGCAATCAGTCTATGGACAAAGGGTTCCTGGGCAATTCTTTGCCAGACCACTCTCTCTTGCCATCTTCTACTCACATCCCCCCATCTTCTCCCTATTCCCAGAACATCTCTGCCCAACAAGGGCTCTTAAACAGTGATGTGGAGCATGCTGGTGAGCCGCTCCCTACTTTTTTGTGGTGTAAATGTTTGTAAAACACTCAGGTATCTTGTTGCGGATATAAATTATTTGACCAGTTGAGTGAGGAGCAGTCAACCCATGGGTATTATAGCCAGAACTGCATTCTTAGGTCAGTTGACAGTTAAGCAGTTTGCGTGAAGTAGAAGGTTTCTAAGCCTTTTCGACCTGATGCTAGCAATATCCTCTTTCCTCATCAAAATATAATGGATTCTCAAACCAGAGTTCATTCTATACCTTCCAAAGGGAAATTCCACTGATCTGTAATGATACATGTGTCAACCCAGAGCCAGACACTCCTATATATGACCTCTTTGAATAATTGACTAGGTGTGTGGGTATCACATTTATTTTTCAAGGGAAGAAACTGAAGCTCTGGTTAAATAATGTACCTGAAATCACCTACCTAGTAAGAGACTGAGCCAAGATTAAAGCCTTGGGTGTCTGACTCCAAGCACAGGGCCCTTATGATCACACTTGGGCTTATCGGGTATACACTAGCCACAGTGAAACACGCCCACAGAGCTGTAGTCAATCTATGTTAGGCACAAGCATGAAACCAATTTGTTCCCAACATTGTAATTGGTATTATAAATACATACTTGTGGCAAACGCTTTTTTCTTTCAATTTTCTTTCTTAATTTTATGATGTTCCTTGAGGCGCAGAAATATGTGTTTTCTTATTTAGTAAAAACTATTGATTTTTCTCCTTTTATGATTTCTCCAATTGCTTTTTCTGTGTTCAGAAAGACTTCCCTGATTCAGAGATGAGATAAATATACCTTTGCATTCTCTCTGTATTTTTGTGATTTAACTTTTTAATCTTTATAGAATTTATGTTGGGCGTAGCGTACTAAACCAAATGACTTCTTTTTGGTTTTCAAATTGCAAACTTTCCCAGCACAATTTATTAAGTAATTCATCTTATTCCTCACTGATTTGTGGATTCCTGTATTACATAAATTTTCATATATACTAGGCTCTCTACTGTGCTCAGTAATTTTCTAGAATGCTTGTGCCAGCTCCAGGTGTTATGGCTTTAGGGTTCAGACTAACACTTGGTAGGGCATCATAAATCCTCTTTAAAAAAATGTAAGTGTGCCCATTGGGCTTTATCAATAAGCATCTAAAGCAGGGGTTGTTAAACAATGGTGCATAATCCTTCTGTGGTCCACCACCTGTTTTTTTTGCAAATAAAGTTTTATTGGCACACAGGCACATTTATTTGTGTGCATTTCATTGCGTATGTGTTTTTTGAACCACAATGGCAGAGCTGAATAGATCTGACAGAAATTTTAATGAACTGCGGAACCTAAAATACTTGCTATCTGGCCCTCAGATCTGAAAGGCTTGGGAAAGGAAATAGATGGAAAACTAATGCCATGAGTTCTAGACCTACTTCTTGGGACATGCTACAGATTCCAAGCGAGACTTTGGCCATATGCTCCAATATATTTTATATCTGCCTTTACTTTCTTAAGTAAGGAGAAAGATAGAGCTAATACTCTGTCTGCAGTTGGTCTTCACATTAGCTTTATTGCTGTTTTGATAGCAAACATTTATTCCCAATCTGACTTCTTCCTACAATCTTAGAAACTTCTTTTGCAGGGGGCGGGGTTGGGGGAGGTATCATTTTACGGTGATAGCCTAAGCAAAATAACACAGCCACATAATTTGACTGCTTGAAAGATCATTTCATAGCCAATGAAGTGAGTCTTTTAGATAATCCACAGCTTTCATGATCTCATCACATTCTTTCTCCATTTGCTCTGGGATGCAGAAGTTGACTTTATGCGTGGATTAGCTAAGGGCTCGAGATAGGAGAATTCCTCCTTTGATGGGAGGAACAAGAAGTATGGACTCATGAAAGGCAAAAAGGGTCTCTTGGAAGGTTAAGTCTTCAAACGTGTGGCTATACCTATGAGATCCTTCGTGACCCTTCTCTGGCGTAGGTATGGGCATGCACTCATGAAGTGCTTGAAGGATGATAAAGTGAGGCTTCCATGGGTTTTTAAAAACTGAATAGTCATATCTGCACACGAACAGACTATACCCCATAGCAAATGCTCACAAGTCTCTGACTGTTTATTTTTCTGACAGGTTTGAAACTCTGGCTTGTCTCAGAGGGAAGTGCTAGTCTTCTCTGTGTGGTCTGGAATGAGCTTTTCGGCACTCAGCAGTGCGCTGTGGATTGCTGTAACTGGTCAGAGGTCCCTGAGAGGCTGGCAGGAATGCCTAAAAAGTTATGTGTGCACACACGCATGTAAGCGTACGTGTGAGCAGGCATCCACATGGAGCCGAGAAAGAAAATTAAAAAGAGAATAAAAAGTATGTTGCTTTAAAGTCACATTTTTTTTTTTTTGGTATAGTCTCAGAATGTTATAAAGAAAAAAAATTTGTTGCTGCAGGTTCATATAGAAATAAATATTTTCACAAGTACCAACAACTAAATTTTTAAACAAATATTATTTTTCATCATCTCAGAATGGAAGGATAGGATGTGGTTTCTTCAGTCTCAAGACATGTCTTTGTTTTAAACTGGGCAAGGATTACATAGGGATGTGACATGTCCTCTGCCGAAGGGCAGAAATCAGGGAGAGGGGAAGCCAAGAAGAAGGAAAGAATGAAAGGAAAGAGGGAAAGAGAGACCAGTGAGAATGGGAGTAGGAACAAAAGTGTTTCAGAGACCTACTAGGGAGAGATATGGTTTGACAATCATCTTTCAAGAGAACTTTGGTTTTTCAGGAAGTCACTGGCTGAAGGTTATTCATATGTTAGGAAATGCAGTAGAGACTGAGCATAGGTTAGTTACGCAGAGCTCCAGGATGGTGGTGTAGACAGAGGTTTTATTTTGTTGAATGTCTGTGCTCTGTGGTATGCAGGTACTCTTAACTCTGCCATCCACTCTTATTGCAATGCATGCACACTCCTCGGCCATCATGAACCCTAGGAGTTGATCAGACTAACCCATCACCCAGTGTAGGAATTCCATCCCGTGGCATTTTTGACAGAAGGGAATTATCAAACTCTTAGATCTTGAAAGAAGCTTAAACACTAGAGTAGCTGTTAAGATTGTGGGCTTTAGGGTCAGAAGGTCTAGATTTGAATCTGCGTTGTCCCATGGCCTGGCTGTTGTGTCCTTGGGAAGGTTAGTCCAACTCTTTAAGCTGAAATGAGCCTATAATACATGGATGATAATAGCATCTGCCATTTTGGAATGTGATGAGGATTAAGTGAGATGATATAAATCACTTAACCTAATGCTTGACACATGACAAGTGCTCAGTAAATGTTATCTATTACTAATTTATTATTATCATTATCTTTAGTGTTATTTTGGATTTCTACTATTATTATCTATTTTTTTGTGGGGGGCTGCACCTCGAAGCATATGGGATCAGTTCCCCAGTGAGGGATTGAACCCATGCACCCTGCCATGAAAGTACAGAGTCTTAACCACTGACTGCTAGGAGAGTCCCTACTACTATAACCGTTTATAGTCTCTTCGTTTTAGAAACAAGGATCAATCTGGCAAACATGGTCATCTCCAGTAGTGGATTACAGCAAGAAGACCTTGAATCTAGAGAAGTTCAATACAAGTGTTTCATGTCAGAATTAAGAGTTCAAAAGTTGGTTGGGTATATTTTATCTTAATTTTAGCCTGTGCTTTGAGACAAGTAAGATCTTAGTTCCTTGACTGGAGATCAAACCTGTGGCCCCTACACTGCACGTGTGGGGTCAGCCACTGGATGGCCAGGGAAGTCCCTGGTTTGGTATATTTTAGATATGATCTCCTTCTTCAGACCAAAAGTGTATCACATAGGATAAAAGAATAATATTTTGCTAAATGTGGTACCCCATTAGGATTTGAACTAATGAAAAAGGAACTATTTACTTTTGGGAAGAGTGAGGCTGAATATTAAAGCAATTTTATTTATTGAAAGAATAATTGTATTTCCTAGAGTACTATAAAATGGGTAAAAGGAGAGGAGATTCAGGTTGTTCTATCTTTGAGAATCTGAGTCCTGGTAATGAGTTAGAAGAGAGAAAGTTCTGCTTTTCAAATCGCTAGACTTTTCATTAATCTGCTAGTACAGAGAAGATCATGATTTAGTGATAATGACTTGTAAATAGGAGCAAGGCTGATTTTGCATCCAGAGGGTTCCAGGGAAAAGACCTAACCAGGAAATAATCAGAGAATATATGGTATTTCTTCCCCCAATCTTTAAAATTAAGCTTCTTATTTTGAAATAATTGTATATCACATGCAGTTGTAAGAAATAATACAGAGAGATATGAGTACTCATTACAATTCCCTTCTCCAGTAACATCTTGCAAATCTATTGTTTGATGTCACAGCATCACAAAGGATGTTGACTTTGATATAGCCAAGATACAAAATATTTCCATCACCACACAAAGATCCTTCAGGTTACCCTTTTATAGCCAAACCCACTTGCTTCACACCTCACCTCCTCCTTAAACCCCAGAAACGAATCTCCAGTGGAAAGCAAATCCATTCATTTGTGTAATTTTTCTATTTTAAGACTATTACGTGAATGGAGTTACATATTATGCAACCTTTGGGATTAACTTGATTTATTTAGCAAAATATATGCTACAGTTTGTTTAACCACTTAGCAATTGAAGGATATCTGGGTCTTTTCCATCTGGTTATTATGAAAAATCTGCTATAAATAAATATTTATGTACAAAATTTTTATGTGAACATATATTTTTATTTTGTTGAAATAATATTCACTAGGCAGTCTCATGTTTAGATTTTTATGAAACAGCCAAGTATTTTCCAGAGTGCCTGTATGATTTTATAATACCACTAGCAGGGTATATGTATTTTGCTTTCTCCCTATCTTCACTGTATTGTCATTATTTTTTATTTCAGTCACTCAGACAGATGTGTAGTGATATCTCATTGTGGTTTTAATTTGTATTTACATAATTACTAACGTGTTAACCATTTTTTCACATTCTTATTTTCTATATGCATATCCTCTTTGATAAAATATCTCTTCAGCTCTTTTGCCCATTTTCTAAATGGATTTTTTAACTGTTGTATTTAGATTGTTTGTTACATATTCTAGATACTAGTCCTATGTCAGAGACCTAGTTTGCAAATATTTTCTCCCACTCTGTAACTTGTCTTTTTGTCTTCTTGGTCTTTCACAAAGCAAGAGTTAATAATTCTGATGAGAACCAATTTATCAAGTTTTTCTTTTATGAATTGTGCTTTTGCTGTCAAGGCCAAGAACTCTTTGCAGAACCTTATATCCTGAAGACTTTCTCTTACACTTTTTCCTAAAAATTTTATATTTTCATTTTACTTTTAAGCCCATGATGTATTTTGAGACAATTTTGGGGTAAAGAATGAGACAAGCTGAGGCTGTTTTTGCTTGAACATATGGATGCACAATTTTCCAGCACCGGTTTTTGAAAAGGCTATTTTTCCTCCATTGAACTACTTTTGTACTTTTGTCAAAAATTGGTTGAGCATATTTGTGTAAGCCTATCTATGGGTTCTCCATTCTGTTCCATTGTTCTGCATGTCTGTCCCACCACTAATACCACACAGTGTTGATTACTATAGCTGTGTGTGTTTTGAAACTGGACAGACTGATTCCTCCTACTTCATCCTTCTTTTTGAATATTCTTTTAGCTGTTCTAGTTCCTTTTCCATTTCCTATAAAGTAAGTTAATCTTCATTAGATCTATAAGAAATCTTGCTGGAATTTTGAAAGAAGCCATGTTAAACCTGTGTATCACCTTGGGAGAATTGAAATCTTTACTATGTCAGGTCTTCTAATCCCTGAACATAGTATATCTCAATTTATTTATTTATTTATTTTGTTAGCATTGTGTAGTTTTCGATGTACATGTTCTGTTAGGTTTATATCAAGCATTTAATTTTTCTGAGTAATTTATAAATGGTATTATTCTTGAAATTTTCATGTCCATGTGTTCATTGTTAGTATACAGAAATACAATAGATTTTTGTATGTATATCTTGTGTCCTGTGACCTTACTGAACTCACATATTAATTCTAGGTATATGTATGTATGTGTGTGGATTCCTTGGGATTTTCTACATGGAAAACCATTTCATCTGCAAATAGGGACATTTTCATTTTTCCTTCAATTCTGTATGTATTTTCTTTCCTTATTTCATTGGTGAGAGTTTTCAATACCATGTTGGGTGAGAATAATGACAAATTCTTGCCTCGTTCCTGGTCTTCAAGGGGAAAAATTCAGTCATTCACTATTGTTAGCTGTAGATGTTTTTTTTTTTTTTAATCAAGCTGTAAGTTTTTTTTAATAGATGTTCTCTATCATGAGAAGAAAGTTCACCTCTATTCAAATTTTTCTGAGAGTTCTGAAACAAGTTGTGAATAGGTATTAAATTGTTTTTTCAGATGCTTTTTTTCTGCATCAATTAAAATGATAATGTGATTTTTCTTTGTTACCTGGGGACATGGTTGATTTCACTGACACATTTTTTGAATATTGAACCAACCTTGTATTCTTGGAATAAACTCCAGCTGGTCATGGTTTATAGTTATTTGCATGTATTGCTAAATTCTGTTTGCTAATATTTTGTTAAGGATTTTTGTGTTTCTTCATGAAGGATATTGGTGGCTCAGACAAAATCTACAATATCTTGCCTACAATGCAAGAGACCTGGGTTCAGTCCCTGGGTTGGGAAGATCTCCTGGAGAAGGAAATGGCAACCCACTCAAGTATTCTTGCCTGGAAAATCCCATGGATGGAGGAGCCTGGTAGACTACAGTCCATGGGGTCGCAAAGAGTCAGACACGACTGAATGACTTCACTTTTCTTTTTTGTACTGTCCTTGTCTCATTTTGGTGTCAGAGTAACGTTAGCTTTATAAGATGAATTGGAAAATTCTCTTTGTTTCAGGAAGGTATTATAGAGAGTTAGTGTTAGTTATTTAAATGTTTGGTAGGATTTTCTAGTGCAGACATCTGGGTCTGGAGGTTTCATTTGGGGGAGTATTATATTCATTGATGGTTAAGTGACTATTCAAATGATTTATATCATGTGGAATACTTTGTGGTAGATAGTGTTTTTCAACCAACTGGTCCATTTCATTTGAATTGTCAGATTTATGTATGTAGAATTGTTTGTAGTATTCCTTTATTATTCTGCTGTTGTCTGAGGGTTTATGGTGAAATTTCATATTTCATTTATAATACTGATAGTTTGTGTCTTCTCCCTTTTTTTTCTGTCAGACTTGGCAGGAAGCTGTTCCAATTTTATTGATTTGTTCAAGGCACCAACTTTATTTGATTGATTTCTACAGTATTTTTGTTTTGTTTTGCTTTTATTTTTATTAGTTGTTACTCTTTACTCTTTCTTCTCCTTGCTTTCAATTTATTTTGCTCTTTTGCTAGATTCTTGAGATGTGAGCTTAGATGATTGATCTGAGAATTTTCCTCTTTTCTCTATGTGAAGTTAGTGCCATAAATTTCTTTCTCAGTGCTGCTTTGACTCTGTCCCACAAATTTTGGTACGTCATACTTTTATTTTCCTTCAGTTTAACATGTTATTTGATTTTTCTCAGATTCTTTTTATTAGTTGTGTATTATTTAAAAGTGTCCTGTTTACGTTTACAGATTTTTTGAGAATTTCGTGTTACTTTTTTTTGCTAATTCTCTCTAGTTTATTTCCATTTTGGTTGGCACATGCATTCTATATGATTTCAAGTCTTTCAGTTTTGTCAAAGTTTGTTTTACGGCCCAGGATGTGGGCTGTTTTGGATGTGGGCTTTCTATGGATACTTGAAAATGTTGCATATTCTGCTGTTGTGTGGAGTGTTCTATAAATGCCAGTTAGACACTGTTGGTTGATGGTGTTGTTCAGCTCTTCTATATTGTGTGATTTTTCTATTTTGCTTGTTCCATCAATTGAAGAGAGGGCTTATGTATTTTCCAAATATAGTTGGATTGGTCTACTTTTCCTTTCAGTTGTAACAGTTTTTGCTTCACATATTTTGCAGCTTTGTTGTTTGGTAGAGTCACACGTAAGCTCATGTGTTCTTGGTGGATCAATCCTGTTTTCATTATATAATAAGCTTTTCTGTATATGATATTTTTGCCTTGAAGTCTAATTTACTTAATATTAATAAAGCCACTCCTACTTTTTATTGATGTTTACATGGTGTATGTTTTCCTTCAGTTTACTTTCACCCTACCTATATCATTATACTGGAAGTGAATTTCTTGTAGACAGCATTTAGTTGGGTCATGTTTTCAGTCCATCCTGCATTCTCTGTCTTAGTTCATATATGCCTTTTATATTTAATGTCATTATTTATATATTAGGGCATAAGTTTACCCTTTTGTTGTTTTGTTTTCTCTATTTCTTTGTTCCTCTTTTCTTTTTGCTTTATTCCTGTTGGTTACATGAATTTTGTCTTTTTTTTAGATTTAGTATTTCGATTTATCTGTAGTATTTGGAGTGTATTTCTTTGTATAGCTTCTTTTAGTGCTTGCTCTACATATTTCACATACACATATATGAAATCACAGTTTACTGGTATCATCATTCTAAAAGTTTTTGTGAAATGTAGAAACCTCATATAAACTTCCCTTTATGTCTTTTTATCCTTTCATAATATAATATTAAATATTTTCTCTACATGTGTTTAGAACCAAGTCAGACAGTGTAGTAGTTTTTATTTCAACTGTCAGACATAGTTTAGAAGAATCAAGAGGAGGTGAAAAGCCTAGTTTATTACCTATATTTTTTGCCTACTGTGTTGTTCCTTCCTGTCTGATGCTTTAAGATTCTTTCTTTTATCATTTCCTTCATTTAGAGACCATCCATTAGCTATTATTTTAAGGTAGGTGAGCTAGCAACAAATTCTTTCAAGTTTCTTTTATTTGAAAATATTTTGATTCCCTGTAATTCCTGACGGATATTTTCAATAGATGGAGATTCTAGGTATACAGTTGTTCTCTTTTGGTATTTGAAAAATGTTGTGTCACTTCCTTCTGTCTTCTATGGTTTCTGATGAGAAATCCACTGTCATTTAAATTACTTTTCCATTATTGGTAAGGTGTCATTTTTTTGGCTGTTTTCAAGATTTCTTCTTTGTCTTTCATTTTGAAAGTTTGTCTGTGATATGTTGTCTTAATCAGCTTGGACTGCCATAACAAAATACCACAGACTAGGGGGCTTAAACAATAGAGATTAATTTTCTCGCTGTTCTGGGGGCTGGGAGTCTGAGATCAGGGTGCAAGCATATTTGGGTTTCAGTCAGAGCTCTCTTCATGACTTTCAGATGGCTGCTGCCTTCTTGCTATGTCTGTGCAGGACAGAGACAGATCTCTTTCCTTCTCTTCCTATAGGACACTAATCCTATAGGATTAGAACCCCACCCATATGAACTCAATTAACCTTTGCATACCAGGTATCTCTGTCCTTCACTCTCTCCTGGAGTTTGCTCAAACTCATGTCCATTTAGTCAATGATGCCATCCAATCATCTCATCCTCTGTTGCCCCTTTCTCCTCATGCTCTCAGCCTTACTCAGCATCAGGGTCTTTTTCCAATGAGTAGGCTTAATTACCTTCTAAAAGCCTTATTTCCAAATATAGTCACAATGTGGGTTAGAGCTTCCACATAGGAATCCAAGGAGCGCCATTTAGTCTATCATGTGTCATGGTGTGGATTTTTAAAATTCAATCTGCTTGCAGTTCATTCATCTTCTTGAATCTATAGGTTAATATCTTTGACCATATTTGGGAAGCTCTAAGTCATTACTTTTTGGACTTCTTTTTCAGCCATGCTTCCTTTCCCCCTTCTCCTGGGACTTTAATAGCATAATATATGTTACTGGGACTTTAATAGCATAAGTGTTACATCTTTTGTTTTAGTCCACAGGTCCCTGTGGCTCTGCTCATCTTTCCTATCTCTTTTCTCTCTTTTGCTCAGATTAGGTAATTTATACTGTTCTGTCATCCACTTCACTGATTTTTTTCCCTCTGTGTATCCTCCATTCTGCTGTTGTGCCATCCACTGAGCTTTTCACTTGGTTTAATTACTGTGTTTTTCAGTTCTAAAATGTCCATTTTGTTCTTATTTGTACTGTCTTTTTATTTGCTGATATTTTAATTTCTCTATTGAGACTCTTTAATTTTTCATTTGCTTCAAATGTGGTTATAAGTGCTCACTGAAGCACTTTCATGACAGCCACTTTAAAATCTTCATCAGATAATTCTAACATTTCTGTCATCTCACTGTTGACATCTACTGATTTCTCCTTTCATTCAGTTTGAGATTGCCTTGGTTCTTGCTGTTACTCCTAATCTTCAATTGCGATCTGAGCATTTTGTTTGTATGTTATGAGACTTTGGTTTTTTTTATTTATTTATTTATTTTATTGTGTTGGTTTTGCCACACAATGACATGAATCTGCCATGGGTTTACATAAGCTCCCCCTCCAGAAACCCCCTCCCGATTCCCTCCCCCCCGGGACATCTCGGTGCACCAGCCCCGAGCATCAACCCTGGGCTGGCGATTGATTTCACATATGATAATTAACATGTTTCAATGCCATTCTCCCATATCATCCCACCCTTGCCCTCATCCACAGAGTCCGCGAGTCTGTTCTATACATCTGCGTTCCTTTTGCTGTCTCGCATGCAGGGATCTCGCTGCCATCTTTCTAAATTCCATATATATGCGTTAGTATACTGTATTGTTTTTGCTTCTGGCTTACTTCACTCTGTATAATAAGATCCAGTTCCGTCCACCTGAGTAGAACTGATTCAAATGAATTTATTTTTAATGCTGAGTAATATTCCATTGTATATATGTACCACAGCTTTCTTATCCATTCGTCAGTTGATGGGCATCTAGGTTGCATCCATGTCCTGGCTATTGTAAACAATGTGGCGATGAATGTTGGGGTACACGTGTCTCTTTCAATTCTAGTTTCCTCGGTATGTATGCCCAGCAGTGGGATTGCTGTGGCTGCTTTTGAGAAGTGTTTCTGGAAGCGGGATCCAGGGACCCCTCTCATCAGAATTTCATAGGTCTTGTTAAAATGGAGAGTTCCAGGCTCCCCTAGTCCTACTAACTTTTAATCTCTGGATATAAACACATAAGCTGCAATTTAATATATGTCTAAAGTGAGTCCTATATTATATTATACTTTTCTCTTTTAATTTGAGTTGCTATAAAAATATTGCTGCTAAGTAGCTTCACTTGTGTCCAACTCTTTGAGGCCTTATGGACTGTAGCCCTCAAGGTTCCTCTGTGCAAGGGATTTTCCAGGCAAGAAAGAATATTAGCTTGGGTTGCCATTTTCTTCTGCAGGGGATCTTCCTAATAAAAATATTACTAGCTCAATATTTAAAAAATCAAATAACACTCTGTGGGAGAAGGCGAGGGTGGGATGATTTGAGAGAATGTCATTGAAGCATGTATATTACCATGTGTGAAAGAGATCGCCTGTGCAGGTTTGATGCATGAGTCAGGGCGCTCAGGGCTGGTGCACCGGGATGACCCTGAGGGGTGGGGTGGGGAGGGGGGGGGGAAGGAGGGTCAGGATGGGGGACACATGTACACCCATGGTGGATTCATGTCAATGCGTGGCAAAAACCAACACAGTATTGTAAAGTAATCAGCCTCCAATTAAAATAAATTGAAAAACAAACCACTTAAAGATTCAATGTGTTAATACTGCAATTGCATGTCATACTGATTCTAGCCGTTGTCTGCGGACTTCCTATAATGATTGGTGAATATTTAGCAATTTATCCAGCATAAAACTTGTTTAAAATTAAAAAGTGCTAGTGCTTAAATCTGTAAGTTCTATTTAATAGGAAAATTCACTTATGTGAAACAGCTCATCCCCTGATGGTGTTAGATAAATGAGGTGTTATTACAGTATTTCTAAAAAAAAAAAAAAAAAAAGACAGTTGGGGTCATGTAAGGAGTAAAAAATTCTCTCTCCAGTGCACTGGTTTTTAGGGAAGTTACTAGAATATGTGCTTTTTCAAAATAAGTAAGTAGATTAAGAAAGTAGAAGGTACAGAACCAGGTAAAAGGAAATCTACAAAGGAAAGCAGCATTAGAGTCCACGCATAGCAGAAGAATGGGGTACTCCAGGGGTGACGTGTCTCAGGGCAATAGAAGGAAAATGCAAAGTATCTGATATATCTGAGTATTTATAAAATTAAATTAGCAGCTGCTTGATAGAGTTGAAAGTCTAAGATAAAACAGAAGTTGAAAAAGAAAGATGTTCATAGTTCCTTCTTGGCTCAATACCGAGTGACCTTTGCGCGGTCACTGTGGGGAGAGAGCGAGTCAGCCCCACGTTTTGTAAAGGATGCTGTGCAGCCGCTGACGTCACTTAGAGCACCGCGCCTGCCCGGCCTGGGATGCTCGCCGGGTCGCAGGTCGTGTGCAGTTAGGGTGTGTTGTGGCCCGTCTGCTGCTACAGCTGCTGAGCCAGCCGGAAGGGAATGATGGGTCTGCAGTTCCTATGGCTCCCCGTATTTTCTTCCAGCTCGTGTCTTGCCTACCATGGGTTCAGCGCACAGAGTGCAAAAAGAGATACAGCGAGACAGCTGGCGCTGCACGCAGGATCAGCGATAAAGTTATGAACTAGCCGTGGTGGCTTTTTATTTAACGACAACTTAAGGGACCGTATGAAGGTGGTGAGACTTTGGGTTTTATTTAAACTTTATGGTTTACCTGGCTATGTCTGACATTACTGTGTTAGGGAATGGTGCAGGAAGCCACCTCCTTACTGCCAAGTCTAGGTGCAAATCTAGGTTCCCTTCTCACCCTTGATACTTGAGGGTAGGGCTCGTTACTCTTGGGAAGGGTTTGGGGCCCTGACTCCCCTCTAGCCTCCACTAATACTGAGATGATAGTGAAGGAGTTGCTTTCTTACTGCAAGATGGTGGTAAAAGGTCTCGTCTTACACAAAGCCAGAGAGGATGGAGAGTGATTGCTTGTTATTGTAAAACAAAGTCAGGCTCCACATGCAGCTCTCATTTGACACCATGACGATGGGGGGTTTTGTTATTGCATGGCAGAAGTGAAAGTTTTGTCTCCCACTTGGCCTTCTCTGATACCGCATGATGGGCAAGTTGAGATGCCTCATTGCAGCCTGGCAAGGGTGGAGTTTTAGATTCTTCACTTGTTTTTTGCCGATCTGGGTAGGGGTGAAACCACTCCTCTTTCTCATTGTGTTTGGCTAGAGTACAGCAGTTACTTTGTCAAAGTTTTCTGCGTTTCTAGACCTTTTCTGGTTCTCTGGCATGATGGTTGTTTTTGCTTTGTTTTACTTGTACTGTATGGTGTTCCTATGTCCAGTTTCCCCAGCTCTAGTCTGTAATATATGAGACAGAAAACTCAGAGAGCTCACAGATAGGTTATTCTTTAGATCCTCAACTCCCTACTCATTCTATCTTCTCTCTACCATTCAGAGTCTATTTATGCTTATTTTATATACCATATATTGGGTTTTAATTGTACTTAATAGAAGGAATGGAGAAGGAAATGGCAACACACTCCAGTATTCTTGCCTGGAGATTCCCATAGACAGAGGAGCCTGGTGGACTACAGCCCATGGGGTTGCAAGAGTCGGACATGACTTAATGACTGAATCACCACCACCAAAGAAGGAATGGGAACAGAGGTGTCTGCTCCATCTTCTTTGAAGTGTAAGTCTGAAAGTCTATGCATTTGTTTTGAAAACACCAAAGCACTTGATAAATGTCTAATAAGTAAAGGACCATTTGAAGGCCTGTTATAGGCTGACTCTTTAGGGACTCAGGGTAAAGCTCCCAGGAAGCTGTCTGAGATACCGGACTCTCCTTAAAGTCTCTGGCTCAATGGATGTGAATTTTCCATCTCTGTGTTTTACTGCTCCTAATGGCCTTAAACCTCTCTTCTGTTTCACTTATTTTGGTACCAGCCTCTAACTACTCTATACTACCTATCTGTACTCCTCTCGAACTCAACTTTTAACTGCTGCCTTATGAACCTGTGCTTAGTTGGGCCTTAATAGCTGGCTATGCATTGCCTATTTTTGATAAAAAGTGTATTTGCTATCATTCTTATTTGACTTGATCCTTGGAAAGTTCACAGCATTTTCATGGTCTTTATTTTTTCTAAAGACTTTTTTGATCCAGACCATTTTTAAAATCTTTATTGAGTTTTTTACAATATTCCTTCTGTTTTATATTTTGATATTTTGACTGAAGGGCATTTGGGATCTTAGATCCCCCACCAGGGATCAAACCTGAATCCACTGCTCTGGAACTCAAAGTCTCAACCACAGGACCACCAGGGACATCCCCTGTCATGGTCTTTAACTGCTTTTGTCCATGTTACCTCTAGCCATTGGAATTGCCCTGTTTGTTGAACAGTAGAAACAAATCCGCTAAAAAATCGCAGAGCAGGAAAGAGGCTCTTCCCTCAAGATACTAATACTTTCAGAGGGAGACTAGAATTAATTACAACTTGGGGAAATCTTCCAGAGCCTTTCCCCTACAGTGCATTCATTGTTTTTTACTTTTAAGGCAGAAGGAACAGAAAATAAAATAAATAATTGGCTATATTGAATTTTGTTTTTCCCCCCTTTTTTCTCAATTTTGAGTATTTACAGAGAAATAACTGCAAAACAGTTTTGTTTATTCTACTAGGACTATTAAAAGGGGATGATGTAGTCATGGTTTAAAAGATATTTTTCTTCTTTAAGAGAAAATTTCCTCAGAAACAGAAGGAATATAGCAATCTCTTACTATGAGTTGACCTTGGAGCCACGAAGTGATAGTTTTCCCCTCCATCCATTCTATTCCTAATGCAATAGATAAAAGGCATAAAGATGAAGTCTGAAAATTTCCATGACCTCTAAAGAAAGTTTGTGCTTCTTCCTTTATCTGATAGTAATTTTACCGTGCTTTTAGGACCTAACATCCTCTTCTCCTAAAGAGATGGTGGTTTTTTCCTACTTGAGCTTTATGAGAACCTTTTATAGAAATTTTACCTAATGGTCCATCTATTAACCAGCAAGTACTTAGTTTATTTCATGGGATTACAGACATTGGGGGAGGTACTAAAAAATTACACAGGGAGAAGGGTCCTTGAAGGGCTTGGATTTCAGTGAGAAGGTGAAGGGTCCTGAAAGCTTTTCACCTACTCAATCCCTGGACTGCACATTATGCTTTATAGACGTTTTTAATTAAACCTCATGATGATTATAATTTAGTGTATGGCTGTATGAATTTAGTGTCAGTCACTGTCTTCAAAGTGGAGATACTGTCTCCACTGTCCCCTTCCTCAAATTTTTATAGTGAAAGGTACAAATCTTTGCTCGTGCAAATAGCCAGTGTCTGGCCATGGACCACTTTCTACCTTGTATGAAGCTAACTGGCCCACATAAGGATTAAATCTATAACTCATACTTGAGTCCTTGGTCTGACAAGCCAAACTAGTCAGCACAGTCCAGAAGGCAATGCTTGACAGAGGAACATACTCATTAGTTTATCAGTAACTAGTTTTAGTAACTTTTAATGCCTTGGCTGGATTAAAAGTTTGAGAACCTGGTTTGCTGGATTCCAAAGCCACACAACTTTAGAGAATTATGATGCTCCTTCAAATGGTGTTTTTGTCTTCCTGCACGTAGTGAGTAATGAATAGGTGAGTGGATTTTGAATTGTTCTGAATAACGGGGTTTATTGTACACTGTACGTCGTGTGCTGTGTTCCACTGTCCTCGAAAGAGTCTATCTGTGTTTTCTGAATGTCCATAAAGTGAGGGGGTTGATGCTTTTCATCTTCTCTGAGGATATTATGTGTGTTAAACATCTCTGAAGAAAATGTCTACAAGCAGACCCTTGTCATTTGATAATGGGAAAAGTCTGAATTAGTGAAAAGTCAGAATAAGCGATTACTTAAAAATCACATTCAAGAATTTAGTATTGACAGCAATGATTTATTAAGTGGATTTATGTTTTTTTTAATTGAGTATATCTTGATTCTTAGGAAATTTATATTTACATGAATCATAAACAAGAAGGTGCTTCCCAAGTGCTTAAAAGAAGTTTGTTCTTTTAATCTCTCTGAGATCTCATGCATATGATGATATTCTTTAACAAATCTCTTCTGCAGCAGAGGAGTATCCTGAAGGTGAGTGATACATAAATGGCCACAGATTTCAAGTATGAAGGATATAAATGATTCAGGGCTTACTCTGAATACCTGCTCAATGTGGAGAAACAGAGCACTGCTCTGGAGTTAGAGGGAACTGGATACCAGTCTTGAAGCCATGCTTGGCCACGTGACCACAGGCAACTTAGTCAGCGCCTCTGCTACCAGGTACTCTCATTTCTAAAACGGGGAGAATACCAGGTACATGGATCTCACCAAATTGTTGGGCTATTGCATGAGATAATGCATGAAAAGGGCTATGAACAATACTTGCAACATAAGAAATGCCAACTTCTATTATTAATGTTGTTGTAAACACTATTAATAAGAAGTAATAAAGAGGATGCCGCTTCCCTCTGAGAAGTTTAGGTAATAACCGAGTCTATATTTGCTGGCAACACATGATGAGAAATCCATATATAGCACCCTATCCCCCTCATTTTTGCTTCTTGTCTAAGGTAGGAGCAAAGACATGCCAGATACAATCTAAAATATCCTTGGGAGCTCAGTGAACCCTGGGGTTAGGTTAGGGAAGAGGACTGCTATGTCATAGGTCAGAAACAAGAAGATTTCAAGACACTTGCATTTGTTGCAGAGTATTCCAGATGTTTGCAGCTACCCTGAAACTCTGAACCAGCCAGTAGGAGGTAGGGGCCCCAGGAAACAGTTTGCTGTAGGAAGCGTGCTGGCTTTTGCCCTGACTTCTTTTCTGCTCACTGCAATAGCAGCTTCACTTCATAATATCCTCTCTAGTCACGCATTCTGATCAAAACAGTTATTTAAAGGCTGTGGCTAATAGGAGAGTAGATACCCCCGGTATTTCCCAGAACAGAGCTCTCATTCTGGGAATCTTGGGTCCATGTGACTTCCTGAGTAGGTGATTCACACTGAGCAAGGAGACAGGTTTGGCATGACCCAATCTGCAGATTCAAATAAATCCCCGGAGAGAGGACGAGGCTGCCCAGAGTCCCCCCTTGCTGGCTGCAGCTCCCACTGTATGCACAGAGCACCCCATCCCAGGCCCCAGATGTGCGCAGGTTTCTACTTGCCAGCACTGCACTAAGATTTAAGGATGAGAGAGTTGCAAAATCACGAACCCTGAGGGCGGTGTTAGGAAGGCAGCTTCCTGCACACTGTTGTAGGTGTTAGTGAGAGTATCAATTGCTCCAGGAGAGACACAGGACTGGAGGGTTTAGGCACTGTGGTGGTCCCTCCTCGCGGTTTCTGCTCCCCGGGGTGGTGCGTTCCTAGAGCAATGTACCCTGCACTTCCGTTTCTGCAGTGAAATTAACTCAAGCTTCACAGGTAAGTCTTTCAGGTCACCTTTACAAAAAAAAAAAAAAAGAGCTATGAGAGCTGTGGTGGGGTGGGCTGTTCCTCCTTTGCTTTACATCAGACATGTTGTATTGGTGCAAAAGTGGTATTTGGAAGCTTAAATGTGGAGCAGAGGTTTGCAGCAGCCAAACGAACTACATGGCCCTGGGGGAAGGGGGAAGGGGATGAATGAAAGAAAGGGAAGGGGGCTCAGGCATTTTCTTTGAACAAATCTCCCATTTTGCTTGGAAAATTTGCCTCCAGGCTGGTGCCCAGCTCCAGGACAGGGTCTCTGGCATGAGTGAGAGCTGTGATCTTCCTTGTTTATCTTTTCTTTTTCTTTGTTTTCCCCCTGCTTGTTTAGTTACCACTGCATGGGAACAGGCAGACAGAAGCAGGTTGCACGCTGTCAATACAGGCTGCAGGAGTCAATAAGCAGCCAGACAGGGAGTGAAATTGGAGGAGGCAGCTATAGATTTCTTAGGTGATTTCTTGTGAGTTTTTCAGAACTTGCGTGATTCAGGCTTGTCAGATGCTATTTTGAGCTGGGCTGAGACAAACGCATTCCCCCGGTGTACCAGATGTTGTCTGCAGCCTCCCAATTTCCAGAGGCACCTGTGTTGACTTTCTTGGGAGCAAGGGAATGTCCAGGCAAGGGATAGGAATGAGGGAATAGGGAACTACAGGGGAGAAAGTAAATGTGCTACTGCTCCGGAGCTTGGTAGAAATCACAACATGACTCTGGAGATGTCATGTATGAGGATGTCAGTGATTGGCTTGAGGAAATGAGGAACAGTGCCTCATTCAATTCAGCCTGTGGATCGGAGTGAATGCGCCATAAATACATATTGATTGAACATTAGTGCCAAAATGTGTATTTTGGGGGTGAGCTCAGATGCATATGCTAGGTGATCCTTAGAATGTCAAGATGGGGTAGTAAGAAAGGATAATGCTAATTGCTAAGTGATGAAGATATGAGTTCCGCTGAATAGTAGACTAGCATTCTCAAGTGGAAGCATGGGACAGGGAGATAGAAACACACGGAGCCTGTGTGCATAGCTATCTGTCTGTCTGTCTGTCCATCCTTCTGTGTCTGCCTCTTGTTTATTAGCCATCTGGTTCCGGGAGAATTTAAGGCAGGTTATAAGACAGACTTCATGTAAATGAGCATCCTTAGAGATAAAAGACAAAAGATAAGCCTTCACCCACAGGTCGATCTTCTGTGATTCTGCGGTGACATCACCTACAGATGGCTGAAATTTAAGAGTAACCATAATTCTTGATTTAAGCATTTATTTCGACTTCCTCTTCCACCAACCTCATAACCTGATACTACAGACATGCTGGAAAGTAGACAGATGCTCAGCCTTTCTCTCAGCAAAAGGCAGGTAACAGTGGCCCAGGTGACTGAGTCATCCATGGAGGGCTGGTTGAAGTTTGCCCTTGGGAAGTGAAAAAGCAGCTAACTGAGTGGTCCTTCATTCTTGAGCCTGGGCTGCTCTTTTATAGCTACATGGTGCTTGCTTACTTTTTCTCCCTGTATTTGAAGTTGAAACAGGAAATGCATGGTCTCCTTCACCATGGTCTCCCTACTTAATATAATGATTCTATTGTTATTTATTTTTGGCTCCTAAAATATTCTATTATCGCTGATCATTTCCTCCTCTGCTCAGTGTGTTTGTCACTGGCCACAGTTTACATGAAACAGAGGGAGCTGCCTGGAGTTTGAATTGCCTTTAGTGTGAGTGTTGTGGATGGGGAGGGGGACTCCGGGTATGCTGATGCATTCCTGCAGCTGCCAGGGCTGGGAGCCTGGCTGGAAGCCAAGTGGATTGTGGACAGATGCTCCACACGCTGGGTCGACTTGGCTCAGTTCGTATTCCCAGGTTCTGACCTGGAGCTGGGGGAGGGATACAGTCATTCACTCGGGGCCTGCGCAGAAATATTGACTTAACATCTGCTGCGTGTAGGGCATAGAGTCCTTGGGTGCCTGGGAGTCAGCTGCAGGGGTCCCTTCCCCCAAGAAGTTCACTCTGCTCCCCACAAAGCAGGTGCTTTTCCACAGTCTCTTTTATTTCTCTTGGGAGAGAAAAGAGTTTTATCCCATTTCACCTACAAGGGAACTGAGACACATGTTTTCAGCACCTTACCCAAGATTACACAGCTTGTGAGTGGGTGATTCATAATTGAAACTATGCTTACTTTGAAGTATGGCTGTTTCAGCACACGTCTTGTCAGGAAAGGCACCTTCAGAAAAGACTCTTATTAAACATGTTAAGGGTTGAAAGGTTTCCTTATGGAGTAGAAATTAAGGTGAGCCTTGAGCAGACGACAAAGAAGCTCAGTCCAAACTAGTTTAAACAAAAAAGAGAGCTTATTGGCTCCTGTAACTGAGAAGATCAGATAATGTGACCAAGGTCTGGATTTTTCTCAGTCTGGTCTTGTCTCCTGCTGTGTTGCCTTTATCCTCAGGATCTGCCCGTTACCTATGAACCTTCCAGCCAGCAGCATAGGCCCCCTTCCCTCCTGGCCGTGGGATGAGTTTCAGGACCCCCCGCTCCCCACCATGGTTCCTGAGCTCATATTCTCTCATTGGACCCAACCATGGTCAGGGAAAGACAGACTAATAGACCATTCAGCACCTTCCCCCAGAATGCATGGGGGAAACGAGCAGAGAGGCAAATTTCCCAGAGGAAAGTCGGGGTGGGAAATGGGAGGGTGGATGCTTGGCAGCCTACCAGCGTCCCTTAGCAGAGGCCCTGGAGAGGCAAGGGGGGCAGAAATACAGCATGAGCAGTGGTGACAACTAGGGGTGGGTGGGCCTGGGTCAGTGGGTCAGGATGCCAGCCCTGAAGCTGTGCCTTTGCCAGCTGGGACCTCTTACCAGTGCCATCCCACCACCATGGTGCAACTTGCTCGTTTCCTCTTGGGCTCCATGGGGGTCTTAGAATAATGAGGCAGAAATAAGTATACCTAGAGAAAGTGTTAGTCACTCATTCATGTTGGACTCTTTGGACCCCCATGAACTGTAGCCCATCAGGCTTCTTTCTTCATGGAATTCTCCAGGCAAGAATACTAGAGTGGGTAGCCATTCCCAACTCAGGGATTGAACCCAGTTCTCCCGCATCACAGGCAGATTCTTTACCATCTAAGCCACCAGGGAAGCCCAAGTATACCCAGGAGGGTGGGTCATATCAGTGGAAATGGGTGGTGGTCCTTCCCCTGGTTGCTCCCAAGAGTCCTCCTTTCTCCTCTGGGACTGCATAAACTCTGCACCCTGAAGGCCCACTGATGTTGGTTCCTGACCACCAGCTCCAGCATAAGTTGGGTTGTATAGGTCACCATCTGCTCAGAGATAAAGCAAGCTGTCAGAAGAGGGAGAGAAAGTCTCAAGAATTGGGAACCCATTGAGCGTCCTCGGAGGATATGGCATTTGTTGTTTCACTGACCCTCTATTAACTAATGCCTAGGTTTGCTCAAGGGGCTTATGCATCTGGGGGTTTATGCTGAAGTCATGAGTAGGAAGTTCAGTATTTGGCCAATCAAAACATAGAGCTCATGTGTTCTTTCTTTCTCAGAAAAGCTCCACAGGTAATGAGAAAAAAATGCTGTCATACCAGAGATCAGGAGACATGACTTTGGTCTGGTCTCTGTACCTGCTGTTTTTCACTTGACTTCTTTTAACAAATTAATTTCTGAGCCTTATCTGCAAAGTGGGGGTGAGAGTTCCTTCCACGTTTGTGAGGATCAAACAAGAAAGCAGGCAATAGCATGCTTGACTGCCAGTAAGCCCCTAGCAGAGTTTTTCTTCTCTTTCTTCCTCAGGTAGAATTATTTTACATTCAAGCTTTGCTATTCTAGTAGAGAAACCCAGGTTAGGCTTTGGTAGGCCATTCCTGCCTGAGTTTGAGTCAGATTAGATTTAGCAGGTGCAAAGGGCTGCAGAAGTGACTTGACGGTTGATAGAATTACAGCCAGGAATCAGACAGGCATCAGGAGTTTTGCGTGTTCACTCTTTGTGCTCCAGGCTGCAGTCATCCTCTGAGCTGCTTCCAGCCAGCTCTGCTCCTTTGTGCAGGGAGCCGCACCCAGTCACACCAGGGGATCATCCCAGCTCCCAAGTCTTTGGCTCTCTTTTCTCTGATGCTTAGCCCCTCTGTGCTGCCTTTACACATCCCATCAGTCAACAAAGTCCGAATGATCTTATATCCAAATCCCTCTTAAGCCCACACCATCCTGTTCATCCCCCCTGTTCCAATGATGCCTCATCCTTCACTGGACTCTCATAATTGCTGCCTTGCTGTGCATGGTCTAAAGAGCACTCTACCAATGGTTTTTGTGAATGAGGAATGAGATAATGAGACAGCTGAAATTTAGTGAAACATTTAAGCTCTGCCTTCCTAAACTTGTTTGTAAGGTAGGCATGGGTTGGTATTTCTAGGAATATCAATGGGAAAGAATTAGGTCCTCTTGCCTGCCACCTACCATGAAGTCACTTCCCCCACCCCCACCCCCACCCCACTTTATAGAGATGCTTAACAAGTACTCTGCATATAAGTTAAATAAGCACAGTGACAATATACAGCCTTGATGTACTCCTTTTCCTGTTTGGAACCAGTCTGTTGTTCCATGTCTAGGTCTAACTGCTGCTTCCTGACCTGCATACAGGTTTCTCAAGAGGCAGGTCAGGTGGTCTGGTATTCCCATCTCTTTCAGAATTTTCCACAGTTTATTGTGATCCACACAGTCAAAGGCTTTGGCATAGTCAAGAAAGCAGAAATAGATGTTTTTCTGGACCAACCAGTCCATCCTAAAGGAGATCAGGCCTGGGTGTTCATTGGAAGGACTGATGTTGAAGCTGAAACTCCAATGCTTTGGCCACCTGATGTGAAGAGCTGACCCATTTGAAAAGACCCTGATGCTGGGAAAGATTGAAGACAGAAGGAGAAGGGGATGACAGAGGATGAGATGGTTGGATGGCATCACTGACTCAATGGACATGAGTTTGAGTAAACTCTGGGAGTTGGTGATGGACGGGGAGGCCTGGCGTGCTGCAGTCCATGGGGTTGCAAAGAGTTGGACATGACTGAGTGACTGAACTGAACTGTACTTAACAAGTACACGCCAACTGAGTTGCTTGTTTTTATAGGGAAGACCATCCCCAAGTCTTCCAATGTCTTGAGGGAGATACCTTCCTCTACTTTTCTGAGCTGTCATTTCACCATCCTCATTTAGCCAGCCTCTGGGAAATTTAATCTAAGCCCATGCAGTGCTAGAAGTGAAGTGTGAAAGTGGCTCAGTCGTGTCTGACTCTTTGCGACCCCATGGGTCACAAATTTCCATACAGCCCATGGAATTCTCCAGGCCAGAATACTGGAGTAGATGGCCTTTCCCTTCTTCAGGGGATCTTCCCAACCCAGGGATCGAACCCAGGTCTCCTGCATTTCAGGGGGATTCTTTACCAGCTGAGCCACCAGGGAAGCCTTGTGCTAGAAGTGCCCGCTTAACAGCTTGGCAGGGAGGAGAGGCAATTTACTTACCCAGTTGAATTACCTGTTTGTACTCCTGATTCTCCAAGCATGTGTCAGAACAAGAAGATGATAGAAGAGATTGTTAACACTGTATGGGACTAGTAGTCCACACGCAAGAGAAATTTAGCACCTTGAAAATGCTTTCTTTCTTTGGTGGGGAATCTTTCTCTCCATCAGAACGGCCTCCCTCCCCTCGTTAGACTTGCGACCGATTTTCTTTTACAGTATCTTTGCTCAGGCTTCCTTTCCTCTAAAAACAGAAACCCCTAGCTGACAGCTCACAACTCTCTACTGGTTTGATGGCAGCCAAGGGACTGAAGAACAAGTCTGTTCTGTAGGTGCCTCTGAGGAGCTGACTGTAGGATGCTGCAAGACAAACATCAGATAATTCTCTTCAGTGTGACAGTCCTCAAGGCAGGAAGATTTCTGCATGCTGGAGGAATGAAGAAACACGTTAGACTATAGTCATAAGCCAGGTTGAGATGGAGGTTTCTGGAGTGGGATGGGGAATTCCATCGCAGGCTGAGAGCTGTTCCTGTGTGGCTATTCCAACCAACTTGTTTGTTTCTCAACCGTTGATAGAAACAATCCCACTGAGGATGGATGATTTGCCCAAGAATCTCACAGTGCCCTACTTTAGGGCTTGGAATTCCATTATTAGAGATCCATTCATAAGACAATGAGAAAAAACACATACAAGAATCTATAGCACCCCTGCCAAGGGCCACTCAGTTAACACTTCTAGAGCCAGACCCTGGGCTGATTATTAATAATACATAGAAAAGTTAAGTCATATCATCTGCTGCCCAGGAGTACGCGATCTAGCTGGTAGTATCCATCCTAAGAATAAAGAGAACAGAAGCTGACATCGATGGTCCTTACCCTATGCCAGGCACCGTCCTATGTGCTCCATGTGATTGAGTCATTGCATTGTCACGACACCTCTGTGAGACTCTTATCCCTATTTACAGGTGAGAAAAGGAACAGCAGGTCATTTAGTGCTTTGCCTCAGAGTCGCAGAGATACTATATGTACAGGACGCTGTGAGAGCAGAGAGAGAAGTGGGGTCAAGGAGGTGCTTGTATCTGAACATGTCTGCTGGCTGTAGACTCAAGCTCTCCCTAAATGGACCTTTACTCCTCCTTTGAAATAAGCATAGTTTTCTCCCTCTTGCCAAATTTAGCGACCCCTGTGAATGGACAAAAGTCTCTAACATCATGACATGAATTTAGCATTCAAACATTTGGCACCTGAGGTGGGAAAGAACAGAGCCTAAGGAAGCAGAGCATTGGGGATTCTCTGGGCTTGCTTCTTGATTTTCCTGAAGCCAGTTCTCCTCATGAGGCTGCAGAGCCAGAGGCAATAAAATGGTGCCTAGATGGAGAGAGATGCTAATAGTTGGGCAGGTAAACCTCAGTCTCCTCTGTTTTGACTTAGACATGGTGACCCAGAGACCTTTTTTTATTTATGATACTCTATTAGGACTGTTTTGATTGTAAGTGTCTGGGCCAACCCAAACTACTTTAAGTCAGAAGGAAATATTAGTGGAGTCCATAGAAGAAAACATTAGAATCAGAAAGACTACAGATCTCTTCAAGAAAATAAGAGATACCAAGGGAACATAACATGCAAAGATGGGCACAATAAAGAACATAAATGGTATGGACATAACCAAAGCAGAAGATATTAAGAAAAGGTGGCATGAATACACAGAAAACCTATACAAAAAAGATCTTAATGACCCAGATAACCATGATGGTGTGATCACTCACCTAGAGCCAGAAATTCTGGAGTCCCATATCAAGTGGGCCTTAGGAAGTGTCACTGTGAACAAAGCTAGTAGAGGTCATGGAATTCCTAAAAGATGATGCTGTGAAAGTGCACTCAATATGCCAGCAAATATGGAAAACTCAGCAGTGGCCACAGGACTGGAAAAGGTCAGTTTTCATTCCAATCCCAAAGAAAGGCAATGCCAAAGAAAGTTCAAACTACTGCACAATTGCAGTCATCTCACACACTAGCAAAGTAACGCTCAAAATTCTCCAAGTGATGCTCCAATAGTACATGAACCAAGAACTTCCATTTTTAAGCTGGATTCAGAAAAGGCAGAGGAACCAGAGATCAAACTGCCAACATCCGTTGGATCATTGAAAAAGCAAGAGAGTTACAGAAAAACATATACTTCAGCTTTTTTTTTTTTTGTATTAGTTTTGCCAAACAATGACATGATATCACCATGGGTTTACATATGCTCCCCCTCCAGAACCCCCCTCCCTCCTCCCTCCCCCCAGGAAATCTCCTTGCACCAGCCCCGAGCATCAATCCTGGGCTGGCGATTGATTAGACATATGATAATTAACATGTTTCAATGCCCTTCTCCCATATCATCCCACCCTTACCCTCATCCACAGAGTCCACGAGTCTATTCTATACATCTGCATTCCTTTTGCTGTCTCGCATGCTGGGTTCTCGTTACCGTCTTTCTAAATTCCATATATATGCGTTAAGATACTGTATTGTTGTTTTTGCTTCTGGCTTACTTCACTCTGGATAATGGGCTCCAGTTTCGTCCATCTGAGTAGAACTGATTCAAATGAATTTTTTTTTTAATGCTGAGTAATATTCCATTGTGTATATGTACCACAGCTTTCTTATCCATTCATCAATTGATGGGCATCTAGGTTGCTTCCATGTCCTGGCTATTGTAAACAATGCAGCGATGAACATTGGGGTACACGTGGCTCTTTCAATTCTGGTTTCCTCGGTGTATATGCCCAGCAGTGGGATTGCTGGGTCACATGGCAGGTCTATTTGCAGTTTTTTAAGGAACCTCCACACTGTTTTCCATAGTGGCTGTACTAGTTTGCAATCCCACCAACAGTGTAAGAGAGTTCCCTTTTCTCCACATCCTCTCCAGCATTTATTACTTGTGGATTTTTGGATTGCAGCCATTCTGAGTGGTGTAAAGTGATATCTCATTGTGGTTTTGATTTGCATTTCTCTGATAATGCGTGATGTTGAGCATCTTTTCATGTGTTTGTTAGCCATTTTTATGTCTTCTTTGGAGAAATGTCTGTTAAGTTCTTTGGCCCACTTTTTGATTAGGTCGTTTATTTTCCTAGAATGGAGCTGCAGGAGTTGCTTGTATATTTTTGAGATTAATTGTTTGTCCGTTGCTTCATTGGCTATTATTTTCTCCCATTCTGAAGGCTGTCTTTTCACCTTGCTTATAGTTTCCTTTGCTGTGCAGAAGCTTTTAATTTTAATTAGGTCCCATTTGTTTTTTTTTTTTTT
>ML664173.1:12489498-12617840 GCA_007570785.1 Antilocapra americana | reverse complement strand
CCCGAGCATCAATCCTGGGCTGGCGATTGATTAGACACATGACAATTAACATGCTTCAATGCCCTTCTCCCATCTCATCCCACCCTTACCCTCATCCACAAAGTCCACAAGTCTATTCTATACATCTGCGTTCCTTTTGTTGTCTCCCATGTTGGGTTCTCATTACTGTCTTTCTAAATTCCATATATATGTGTTAATATACTGTATTGTTGTTTTTGCTTCTGGCTTACTTCACTCTGGATAATGGGCTCCAGTTTCGTCCATCTGAGTAGAATTGCTTCAAATGAATTTTTTTTTAATGCTGAGTAATATTCCATTGTGTATATATACCACAGCTTTCTTATCCATTCATCAGTTGATGGGCATCTAGGTTGCTTCCATGTCCTGGCTAACTATGGAAAACAGTGTGGAGGTTCCTTAAAAAGCTGCAAATAGACCTGCCATATGACCCAGCAATCCCACTGCTGGGCATATACACTGAGGAAACCAGAATTGAAAGAGCCAGGTCCCATTTGTTTATTTGTGTTTTTATTTCCAATATTCTGGGAGGTGGGTCATGTAGGATCCCGCTTTGGTTTATGTCAGAGAGTGTTTTCCCAATGTTATCCTCTAGGAGTTTTATAGTTTCTGGTCTTATGCTTAGATCTTTGATCCATTTTGAGTTTATCTTTGTGTATGGTGTTAGAAAGTGTTCTAGTTTCATTCTTTTACAAGTGGCTGTCCAGTTTTCCCAGCACCACTTGTTAAAGAGGTTGTCTTTTCTCCATTGTATATTCTTGCCTCCTTTGTCAAAGAAACAAAAAGAATAAAGTACTTAGGAGTATTTCTACCTAAAGAAACAAAAGACTTGTATATAGAAAACTATAAAACACTGATGAAAGAAATCAAAGAGGACACAAACAGATGGAGAAATGTGCCGTGTTCGTGGATTGGAAGAATCAATGTAGTGAAAATGAGTATACTACCCAAAGCAATCTATAGATTCAGTGCAATTCCTATCAACCTACCAGAGATCTTTTTCAGAGAATTAGAACAAATAACTTCACAATTTGTATGGAAATACAAAAAACCTCGTATAGCCAAAGCAATCTTGAGAAAGAAGATTGGAACTGGAGGAATCAACCTACCTGACTTTAGGCTATACTACAAATCCACAGTCATTAAGACAGTATGGTACTGGCACAAAGACAGAAATATAGATCAATGGAACAAAATAGAAAGCCCAGAGATAAATCCACGCATCTATACTTCGGCTTTATTGACTATGCCAAAGCCTTTGACTGTGTGGATCAAAACAAACTGGAAAACTCTTCAATAGATAGGAATACCAGACCACCTGACCTGCCTCCTGAGAAATCTGATGCAGGTCAAGAAGCAGCGGTTAGAACTGGACATGGAACAATGGACTGGTTCCAAACTGGGAAAGGAGTACAGCAAGGCTGTATACTGTCACTATACTTATTTAACTTATATGTAGAGTATATCATGTGAAATGCTGGGCTGGATGAAGCACAAGCTGGAATCAAGATTGCCAGGAGAAATATCATAACCTCATATACGCAGATGACACCACCCTTATGGCAGGAAGCGAAGAGGAACTGAAGAGCATCTTGATTAAAGTGAAAGAGGATAGTGAAAAAGCAGGCTTAAAGCTCAAGATTCAGAAAACTAAGATCATGGCATCCATTCCCATCACTTCATGGCAAATGGATGGGGAAACAATGAAAACATTGAGAAATGTTATTTTCTTGGGCTCCAAAATCACTTCAGATGGTGACTGCAGTCATGAAATTAAAAGATGCTTGCTCCTTGGAAGAAAAGCTATGACCAACCTAGACTGCTTTTTAAAAAGCAGAAACGTTACTTTGCCGACAAAGGTCCATCCAGTCAAAGCTATGGTTTTTCCAGTAGTCATGTATAGATGTGAGAGTTGGACTATAAAGAAAGCTGAGCACCAAGGAATCAATGCTTTTGACCTGTGGTGTTGGAGAAGACTCTTGAGAGTCCTGTGGACTGCAAGGAGATCCAACCAGTCAAATCCTAAAGGAAATCAGTCCTGAATATTCATTGGAAGGACTCACGCTGATGCTGAAGCTCCAATACTTTGGCCCCCTGATGCGAAGTGCCAATTCATTGGAAGAGACAATGATGCTGGGAAAGATTGAAAGCAGGAGGAGAAGCGGATGACAGAGGATGAGATGGTTGGATAGCATCACTGACCTGATGGACATGAGTTTGTTGAGTAAGCCCCGGACAGGGAAGTCTGGCATGCTGCAGTCTGTGGGGTCAGAAAATGTCAGACACAACTGAGGGACTGAACTGAACTGAGTGGAGTCCACAGGGAGAAAGTCTAGGAGTTGTTCTGCATTGAGGTACAGCTTTATGCAGAGTCTCACGTAGCACTGCCAATTTTCACGTTCTTATCTTTCAAGTTGGTTCTGTTCTCCTCTTGCCTTATGATCACAGGGTTAATGCAGTAGCGCCAAACCTCACTCTGCTTAGCTTCTGTCTGGGGTTGGATGAGGGTGATAAAATAACTCCTTTTGTAAATGATAAGAAAAATAATCCTGGGCTTTGATTTTATTGACCCTTCTAAGTTGCCTGCTTCTTCCTGGAGCAGTCACTTTGCTCAAAAAAAGAAGTTACATTGATTATCTTTGTCCATTTTGGTATAAGGATGGAATGTGAGAGGATGACCAGTGAATCCTCAAGGCAATTCAGTTCACCGTGGAGAAAGGTGATGACTCCTTCACTGGAAACTCCTGATGTGATGACTCCTTCACTGGAAACTCCTGATGTGATGATTTACATCTTAGCTTCTTCAGACAGTATTTTTTCTCTCTCTCCACGGACAACAGAAGCCACAAGTTACACACCCCCTAACTTACCTTCTTACCAATCAATATGTGTCCTGTGGTCTCAGTGGCTCGGTGGCATGGGGACTAGGAAGGAATGGCTAAAGAGACTTTCACACATAAATTGGCTCTTTCAGTTGGCCCTGCAGTTCTTTCATTCCTGAGGCAGGCTTCTTATTTAGAGCAGAGGGACCCAGAACATCCTTGGCCCTACAGATGGTGTTGGTTGGATATCAGCATATGGGGAGATACGTGAGTGGGAGCCGCTGATGTCAGGAGGGCTGAGTTGGAACATTGGATTCAAGTCAAGAGAAAAGCCTTGAGGTTTCGGTTGGTGAAGAGAAGCTCCTAAACTGAGCGATGTGAATTTCTGGCAGCCTCTCTGTAAGAATGAAGAAAAAGAGGCCAGGAATGGTTAAAACTCCACTGGACACAGATTTGAGGTGTGAGAAATGGGGGCTGCTAGACCGGGACTCAGGGCCTCCTGCCCTGAGTAGCACTGACCACCGATTCCTTCCCCTTGACCATGGCAAAGGCAACTCGGTAGACAAAGCTGACACTGCTTACCTGTGTGACTTTGGGTGATTCGCTTAATCTTGTCATGTCTAGCTATCCTAATCTGTAAATGGCGATAATAGAAATAGCTACTTCAACAAGAAATTGTAAAATCAAGCTTAGCCCATGGTTCAGTTCAGTTCAGTCGCTCAGTCATGTCCAGCTCTTTGTGACCCCATGGATTGCAGCACGCCAGGCCTCCCTGTCCATCACCAACTCCCAGAGTCCACCCAAACCCATGTCCATTGAGTTGTTGATGCCATCCAACCATCTCATCCTCTGTTCCCTTTTCCTCCTGCCCTCAACCTTTCCCAGCATCAGGGGCTTTTCAAATGAGTCAGCTCTTCGAATCAGGTGGCCAAAGTATTGGAGCTTCAGCTTCAGAATCAGTCCTTCCAATGAATATTCAGAACTGATCTCCTTTAGGATGGACTGGTTGGATCTCCTTGCCAACCAAGGAACTCTCAAGAGTCTTCTCCAACACCACAGTTCAAAAGCATCAATTCTTTGATGCTCAGCTTTCTTTATAGTCCAACTGTCACATCCATACATGACTACTGGAAAAACCATAGCCTTGACTAGCCGGACCTTTGTTGACAAAGTAATGTCTCTGCTTTTTAATATGCTGTCTAGGTTGGTCATAACTTTCCATCTAAGAAGTAAGTGTCTTTTAATTTCATGGCTGCAGTCACCATCTGCAGTGATTTGGGAGCCCAGAAAAATAAAGTCAGCCACTATTTCCACTGTTTCCCCATCTATTTGCCATGAAGTGATGGGACCAGATGCCATGATCTTAGTTTTCTGAATGTTGAGCTTGAAGTCAACTTTTTCACTCTCCTCTTTCACTTTAATCAAGAGGCTCTTTAGTTCTTCTTCACTTTAGCCATAAGGGTGGTGTCATCTACATATCTGAGGTTATTGATATTTCTCCTGGCAATCTTGATTCCAGCTTGTGCTTCCTCCAGGCCAGTGTTTCTCATGATGTACTCTGCATATAAGTTGAATAAGCAGGGTGACAATATACAGGCTTGACTTTTTCCTTTTCCTGTTTGGAACCAGTCTGTTGTTCCATGTCCAGTTCTAACTGTTGCTTCCTGACCTGCATACAGGTTTCTCAAGAGGCAGGTCAGGTGGTCTGGTATTCCCATCTCTTTCAGAATTTTCCACAGTTTATTGTGATCTACACAGTCAAAGGCTTTGGCATAGTCAGTAAAGCAGAAATAGATGTTTTTCTGTAACTCTCTTGCTTTTTCAGTAATCCATTGGCTGTTGGCAATTTGATCTCTGCTTCCTCTGCCTTTTCTGAAACCAGCTTGAACATCTGGAAGTTCATGGTTCACGTGTTGCTTAAGCCTGGCTTGGATAATTTTAAGCATTACTTTACTAGTGTGTGAGATGAGTGCAATTGTGTGGTAGTTTGAGCATTCTTTGGCATTGTCTTTCTTTGGGATTGGAATGAAAACTGACCTTTCCCAGACTTGTGGCCACTGAGAGTTTTCCAAATTTGCTGACATACTGAGTGCAGCACTTTCACAGCATCATCTTTCAGGATTTGAAATAGCTCAAGTGGAATTCCATCACCTCCACTAGTTTTGTTCATAGTGATGGTTCCTAAGGCCCGTTTGACTTCACATTAGCCAATCATAGGAAATTTAATATTAGCTTCAGCTTTTTCCTCCCTGTCTGTAAACTCTAGATACTCAACAACTTGGAAGTTAGTCTCTCAATTCATAATGTGATTTCATGACACTAAGCATGTTGATAATGAGTGACTGAAATAAACTTGTCATTAGTATTTCCTTCTATTTTGGGGGGATGAGGTCTCTTTTTGAACAGTTGCCCCAGACCACAGAAAAATGGAGGTGTTCTGTTCAGTGGTCCCCGCCCTTCCTGTGGTCTTTGGATCAGAGCCATCTCAGTTGGGATCCCTGCTCCACCCCTGACTAGCTGTATCATATTTGGAAGTAAATTGAACCTCTCATGTCACAATCTTGCTCAGTAAAATGAGGATAATGATATTTGCCCAGCCAGGGTGGCTACCGGGCTGCTTGTGCTCGGAGATGACCCGGCTTTCATGCTTCTGTGATGTATTTATAGAACTGCTGCTGCTGCTTAGTCACTTCAGTCCTGTCTGACTCTGTGCGACCCCTTGGACTGCAGCCCGCCAGGCTCCTCTGTCCATGGGATTCTCTAGGCAGGAGTACTGGAGTCGGTTGTCATGCCCTCCTCCAGGGGATGCCATGCCCTCCTCCTAGTGATGTGGCCTTAAGTGAGTTACTTAACTTCTCTATTCTTTAATTTCTTAATTTTTTTGTTGTTCTTCAGTCTCAAAATCATGTTCAACTCTTTGTGACCCCACTGACTGCAGCATGCTAGGCTTCCCTGTCCCTCATTGTCTCCTGGAGTTTGCTCAACTTCATGTCCATTGAGTCAGTGGTGCTATCCAACCATCTCATCCTCTGCCACCTTCTTTTCCCACCTTCAGTCTTTCCCAGCACCAGGGTCTTTTCCAATTAGTCAGGTGGCCAAAGTGTTGGAGTTTCAGCTTCAGCATCTGTCCTTCCAATGAATATTCAGGACTGATTTCCTTTGGGATGGACTGGTTTGATTGCCTTGTAGTACAAGAGACTCTCAAGAGTCTTCTAGCACCACAATTCAGAAGCATTACTTCTTCAGCGCTCACCCTTCTTTACAGTCCAGCTCTCACATCCATACACGGCTACTGGAAAAACCATAGCTTTGACTATACAGACCTTTTTTTAGCAAAGTAATATGTGTGCTTTTTAATAAGCTCTCTAGATTGGTCATACTTTTCTTCCAAGGAGTAAGCATCTTTTAATTTTATGGCTGCAAGCATCATCCACAGTGATTTTGGGGCCCAAGAAGATTAAAATCTGTCACTGTTTCCACTTTTTCCTTTTACTTGCCATGAAGTGATGGGACCAGATCTTAGTTTTGTGAGTGTTAGTTTTAAGCCAGTTTTCTCAATCTTTTCTTTTACCCTCATCAAGAGGGTAGTTTTTTTTTTTTTATTTCTGCCATTAGAGTGGTATTATCTGAATATCTGAGGTTGTTGATATTTCTCCCAGGTATCTTGATTCCGCTTGTGAGTCATCCAGGCTGGCATTTCACATGATGTACTCTGCATTTAAGTTAACTAAGCAGGGTGACAATATAGAGCCTTGTCGTAATCCTTTCCCAATTTTGAACCAGTCCGTTGTTCCTTGTCTGGTTCTATCCAGACAAGTTCTAACTTCTTAACATGCATACATGTTTCTCAGGAAACAGGTTAGGTGGTCTGGTGTTCCCATCTCTTTGAGAATTTTGCACAGTTTGTTGTGATCCACACAGCCAGAGGCTTAAGCATAGTCAATGAAACAGAAATAGATACTCTTCTGGAATTCTGTTGCTTTCTCTGTGATCCAGTGGACATTGGAAATTTGATCTCTGGATCCTCTGTCTTTTCTAAATCCAGTTTGTACATCTGGAAGTTCTTGGCTTATGTATTGCTGAAGCCTAACTGGAAGGATTTTGAGCATTACCTTGCTAGCATGTGTATTTCAGAATAAAGCTATGCTAATCCTGACAATTTAGGATGGTCGTGAGATTTAAATGGAAAATGTGGGTATCTGCTAAGCACAGTGTGGTAGAACCTCAGTGCTGCTCAAGACGGCCAGTTGTCTTCTCATGCTGATCGTAGTAGAATGACATGTCCTGGATCCATTGTTGTAGGATAGTGCTGTGTGATGAAGTCCAGCCAATAAATTGTGGGTCAGAATGAGGTCTGTAATTTCTGGATCAAAGCATTTAATTGCTGGTGTGTGGCTTTTAGCTCAGTCACCTTAACTTCCTCTTAACATTTGGGATGGTGGCTATTTAGTATGCCTGAACTCAGTACCGTAGGCCAGTGTAGTGTGAGGAAGAATACCTTTTGGTGTACTGAGATTCTGAAGATGTTTTTCCTAGTACATAACCTGGCCTGTAGGGCCCAAGATAATTGACAGCATCATGGGCACTTGCTTTAGTGCCAGACACATGTTGGGCCACACTTTATAATGAAACCCTAGAAAGATGTATCATTATTATCTTCACATTTATGTGGGGAAACTAAGGTCAACAATGTTAAGTAACTTGCCAGTCACCCTGCTACTAAAGTGGTAGCATACGGATTTAAACCCACATTGTCTAACTTTAGAGCTTGTGCTCTTAATCACTATTCTGCAGATTCCATAGACCAGGCCTGTGGTTTCCTGGTACGATCAGCCAATATTAATTCTGCCTTCCCTTTCTCTTGAACTGCATCCCCCAATAGTTTCCTTTGGAAATAATTTCCTCTGTTGCCTTTTACTCTTCAGCATGGTGGTGAGGCTGAGACATCGGCGGAGTGGCCCGTTGTGGTTATCTAGCTCTCAGGTTGCCGCAGGAAGTCTCTCATTTGCTTTGTTTTGCTTGACCACTCTTTGGCTTTTAACCTCTTACTGAAACCAAAATCTTTGATATGGGGACAAGAAACTTCTTAAGGAAATGGAAGGCATTTTTCCCCATCTTTGGTTAAAGGCCTCAGAGTGATTATCTTGAGTCAGCTTCCTAGAAACTGAGCCTGAGATGGGGGTTCTTGGTGTTTGATTTATTCCATGGAGTGCTTTGTGGAGAAACCCGTAAAGAAGTGAGGGAGGTGGGATAGGGCAAGGAAGGAAGATGGGTGGGATTGGAGGGTGGGGGTGGGCAGGGAGAGAGGTCACAGACGGAGGGGATGTATGTATCCATATACCTTGTTCACTTCGTTGTACTGCAGAAATTAACAAAACATTCTAAAGCAACTATGTGTGTGTGCGTGCTAGGTCACTTCAGTCATGTCTGACTCTTTGTGACCCTGTGAGCTGTAGCCCACTGGGCTCCTCTGTCCATGGGATTCTCCAGGCAAGAATACTGGAGTGGGTTGCCATGCTCTCCTCCAAGGGATCTTCCTGACCCAGGGATCGAACTTGCGTCTCCTGTGGCTCCTACATTGCAGGTGGATTCTTTACCACTGAGCCACCTGGGAAGCCCCAAAACTGCTATACCCCAAGAAAAAAAGAAGCTAAGCAGAGATGCAGTACAGCTGAAGCCTAGCCTCAGCCTGACTCCATGGGCGAGCTATGGTATATGATTGTACTATAGAGCCTGTTCTGCATTGAGGCAAGGAGACTGAGATTTTATTCCCCTGAATCAGTTGGTCATCAGCCCTGGATGTAACCTCCCAGGGGCTTCCCAGGTGGCACTAGTGGTAAAGAACTCATAGACCCAGAATCAACAACTCAGAATAATAACATTAATAATGGCACCAACACAATTTATTAAATGCCTGCTATGTGCCAGGGGCTTTGGTTGTACAACTGTTTTATCTAATTCTCTCTATGACCTTGCAAGATAAGAAGTTAGAGGATCCATTTTATGGTCCAGAACAATAAACATCAGGAAACATCAGCAATTTTTCCAAGGAAACACAGTTAAAACATTTCGATGGGAATTCCCTGATTGTCCTGTGGTTAGGACTCTGTACTTCTGTGAGGGGCAGAAGTCCAATCCCTGGTCAGGGAACTAAGATCCTACAAGCCACCCCACAAAAAATCCCCCAAAACAAACAAATGAAAATCAGTTTGCGTGTAGTAAAACAAATCACAGCATCAAAGAATGGAAGATTAAGGAAATTCATTAAGAATTTAGATGAAAAATGATGATTAATTCTTAATTTAGAATTAAGAAAATGATGAAAAATCACATACTCATGAAAGAGCAGAAAATGTACTACAAGAGGGAAGTCTCACTTTTTTTGATTAATATCAAAATCTTGCCATGCTGAATGTGGAGAAGGAGACCTAGGCAAGGCTGACATGTCGGAGACAGGATTTGGTTCCAGAGGCACCTGACTCTCTGACTCTAAAGGGGCAACATCTTACTTTGCCATACTGTTTGAATAAACACAAGGTTTTAAGATGTCTGCCTACTTAGTTCTGAACCATGAATTCCAGTATAGAAGAGTGGTTAAACACTCAGACCTTGGAGGCAGACATACTTGAGCATCGGCTTTATGATTTGGGGCAAGTTATGTAACCTCTCTAAGCCTCAGTTTCCCATGTGTCCAATGGGGTAAGAGTACTTAGCATGTATAACTCGTGGATTAAATGGCATACTGTATATAAAATACCTGTCGTATAAAATCACTTATTCTCTACCAGTCATTATACTACATCCATGAAAAGCTTTCAGTCTAGTTGGGGAGAAAAGACAGTTTCAGTTTCTATTAATAGTAAATAACCTCAGAAATTGGTGGCTTGAAACAACAGTGATTTATCATTTAGCATGGTTTTATGGGTTGGCTAGGTAAACTACCCAGTTATGATGCACATCCTGTCAGCCTGGCTTATGTGGTCGCATTTAGCTGGAGGCTTAGCTGAGCTCTAACAAGGGGTGTTCAGGAAGAGCTTTGATGCTCCTTCACCTGCTTCTTCTTATCAGTGTCTAGCTCAAGCTTCTTATGTGGCAGCTGGACTCCAGGAGCCCCCAGACCAAAACACCCTGCCTTTTTAAATGTTAGGCTCAGAGTTGGCACATTGTCACTTCCATAGATGAAACAAATTACATGGACACTCCAGATTCAAGGGGGAGGGGAATCAGACTCCAAGTCTCATTGGGCAGAGTGGCACTGATGTGTTGGAAGAGGAGGAGTTACTGGCACCTGTATTAGGGTTCTCCAGAGAAATAGAACCGATAGGAACATACAGATGTGTGTGTGTGTGTGTGTGTGTGTGTGTGTGTGTGTGTGTGTGTATGTATAGAGAGAGAGTTTCGTGGCTCTTGTGGTTATGAAAGCTGAGAAGTCCTACAAGCTGCCATCTACAAGCTGGGGAATCAGGAAAGCTGGTGGTGAGATTCAGTCTGAGTCTGAAGCCCTGAAAACTGTGGGCGGGGTGGGGTAGGGCTAACGATATAGTGCTGATCTGAGTCTGAAAGCCCAGGAACTAATGTCCAAGGGCAAGAGAAGATGGAGATCTCAGCTCAAGCATAGAGAATGTATCTGTCCTTCGACCTCCTTTTTGTTGTATCCAGGCCCTCAATGGATTGGAGGAGGTCCTCTCTTTGCTGTCTACTGAATCAAATGTTAATCTCTTCTGGAAACACCCTCATAGACACACCCAGAAATAATACCTTTACTGTCTGTCTTGGCATTGCTCAGCCCAGTTGATACATAAAGTTAACCATCTCAGCAGCCATATTTGGAGACTGTTTCTCATGGAGGCATTCATTCTAGACCTTACTGTCTGACAGAGTGCTACCTCTGGGCTATGGATATTTACCATGAAGGGGAACACCCTGTAGAGTGCATTAACATTTTTAGAGATGGCTTCACAGAGCTCCAGGGGGACCCTGCATGAAGGACAGGAAATAGCCATGCAAGGAAAAGGAGAGGGTCTTTCTGCTGTTTTGATTTTTCACCCACGTGAACCAGGACAAACTCCATAAGTTAGGAAGAGTGGGACCCTGATTTTAACTGTCAAATTGATCTACATTTGTCAGATGGGATAATTTAACCCTCAAATGAGGGTGATTTATCCTGTGTATTGTAATCAGATCGTCGTCTAAGTTGTTCCCCACGAGTTCTGGTAAATCACTTTTAGTACATATTGAAAGTGACAATATTGTATTTTATCACCGAATTGCCGTCTTACAGTAATAACTAATGCATGTCATCGGCTTTGGCTCCAGCGCTGAATTACACTCACTCGGAGGCACATAGATCCAGACGGGAGCTGTCACTTCTATCTGCTCCCCCATGGCCTGAACCAAGGCTGGTAGGGAAACTATACCGTTGCAGCCTTTGTGTACTGGCTGCCATAGAGATACTTATGGTCTTGGGAAGCATGGGACGTCTCTTCAGTGCAGTTTGGGTCAACATGACCTAGGGTAGGCCTCGTGATTTTATTAAATGAGTGATGAGTGTCTTGATGGCTAACGGTAAGGATCTTATTTAAACACAGAAATAAGGACTGGTGAGGAATCAAGCTCAGATTCTAATGGTGGGATGGCATCATTGACTCAATGGACATGGGTTTGGGCAAGCTCCAGGAAATGGTGAAGGACGGGGAGGTTTGGCATGCTGCAGTCCATGAGGTTACAGAGCCAGATGGTACTGAATGATGGAACAACTGCTTCATTCTTGTAAGTGGCCTTACCACCAGTCACCTCAAAATCATCTTGTCTAGAAGCCCCCATAGCAATTTTCTTGGGACTCAGAGACAGCCATGTCAGCCCCCTGGCTTGAAACCATGACAGCCTGCCATTGCCCATGGGATGTTGTCCCCGGTCCCTAGCCTGCAAGGCTCTCCTAGTCTGGCTCCTGCCTACCTGTCTAGCCTCAGCTTGTTCTGATCCACTTCTTGAACTTCTGTCCCTCCTGCACACACCGTGCTCTGCTTCTCTGCACCACTCTTTGTGTCCTTTCCTTTTCTTGGAATGTGCTCGCCTAGTTACCCCACCAACTCCTCTAGTTGGGGAGGATGTGCTGCAAACATCCCTCCTGGAAGCACATGCTCATGTTGTCTTGGGCGCCTCATTCTCACTGTTTCACTTGTCACACCACATTGTCATTACTCATTTATGCTTCTAGCTCTACCGCTAGATAGACTGTGTGCTCCTTGAAGCCAGGAACATATTTCAATCCTGTTGATGACCCAGCTGACCAGCACAGAACTGACTGGCACAGAGGAGATGCTGAATAAGTGTGGAATTAATGGATTTGTGAAGATACCTCTTTGGGTTGTCATGGAAATTCATGCGTGGTGGAGACTTAGAATTTTCACCCCGAGTCTGAGTTCCCTTTAGCGAAAGGGTTTCCTGTTTTGATATTACATATCTGTATGGGAATCAGTATGAGTTTTACTGCAAAGGTGAAATTTTTATGGCTCTGAGACAAAAGCCTTGGAAAGGGCACAGAGATGGATTCGTCTGGATGAGTTTGGAGGTGTTTGTACATTAGTATTACATGAGAAGTTAAGCAAGTCCTCACACTGATGAATTTGAGTTTAGTTTTATTTCTGAAGACATTCCTGTGTTAGAAATAAGGTTGTGTATGTGTATGCTAAGTTACTTCTTTTATGTCTGATCCTTTGCGACTCTATAAACTGTAGCCTGCCGGGCTCCTCTGTCCATGGGATTCTCCAGACAAGCGTACTGGAGTGGGTTCCCATGCCCTTTGGATGATCATTTTATTCATGTTGGTAGATTGGGCTGTCAGATCACATAGAACATCCTAAATTATTTGTCTTCAGTTCTTTTTCCTTCAACCTTCCCTTAGAAATGAGGAATCTGAAAGTAAGTTTCAGGGATGGTAGGAGAAGAGAGAATGCATTCCCACGTTTCTAACCCAAGTGCATATGCTTCTTCTTTTGATAGAAGTGAAAGGTCTCTGAGCCTAGGAACTGGCTCTCCCTTTTCGAACCACAGTCTGTAGGCAGATGGGCTGAGGAACCCTACGCAGGCCCAGAGACAGATGTCAGAGTGTGCCTTGCAAGGAAACAAGACAAGTGTAGAATGGACCAGGTAGTAGAAGCCTTCAAAAAGAAGGCTTCTTCTACGTCTCTTATTCTAGATGCATACCTTATGAAAGGTATTCTGGTCATAATGATAATAGCATGATTAATATAATAATAATGATAATGATTTATATACATTGAAAGTTTTCTACAGGCTAGGCACCATGCCAAACATTTTACTTGGCCTACTTGATTTCAACTCACAACTTTATGAGCAGATAAATTTAATTTCCATGTTATGGATGAGGCACAAAGAGACAAAGAAATTTGCCCAAGGTTGCATAGCTAACAAATGGAGGAGCTGGGGTTTGAACCCAGGTAGTCTAACAGAGCTCTATAATCCTAACCCTGGCACTATATTACTTTCCAAGAAATAACAACAACAACAATAGAAACAGGTGTGGCTAACGATCGTTGGGGGCTAACTCTGTGCTGGACCCTTGCCAGGCTCTTTACAAGGAGCACCTGCTTTACTCTTTCCACACCCTTGGAGCAGGTTGTTATTATTGTCCTCATTTCAAAGATGGAGTGACTGAAACTTAGAGATTCAGTACTGTGTCTGAGGTCACACAGCTAGTTCACGATGGATCTGGATTCGTTCTCAGGCTCTGCACCTCCTGAGACCCTGGTTCCATTTTTTATTTTGGTTCAGAAAGTGTGGTCTTTCCATCAGTCCAGACCTGTCTCTCAGCGGCTGGTCCTCACCTCCTTCCTGAGGGTGATGAGACCAAAGAGAATTTCCATCCTCTTCGAAGGCAAAGCGCTATGTCAATGAAGAGGGTGGTAGATTCTGTCCGCGAGTGGGACTCCAAAAACAGTAGCGCTAGGGACCAACTGAACGCTTATCAGAGAGCTTATGAGAGGGAACAGTTCTAGAGACTGGGTGAATGGGAACTTGCTTTATCCAACTGTATTTGAAGCCAGAACACCATGTCACAACACTGACCTGCACTAGGGACTGTATTGGTGACCACAGGAAACTGACCCTCTCTAGACTTTTGGTACCATTGATAGTGAGGACTCTACCTGTGTGTGTGTATGTATTTCTGTGTGTGTGTACATGCGTATGGCTACCGATGGTACCAGTACACAGTTTGCTTGGGTAGGAGAGGTGCCTGTTGTATACAGAGCACTCAACTTAGGCTTGTGGGCTGGGGAGGTTTAAAAAAAAAGCTAAAGTGGTACCATTCGCCTTAAGCTGCCCTGGAAGTCTAAGCAGAGAAGTAAGGCAGATATATGTATGTGGACAGTATTTTCGTGGATTAACTTGATCAGTGGATTTGCAAACTTTTTGAAATGGTAAAACCTACAAATATTTTTTAGAGACAAAACCTTTATGAACATAAAGTTCTCATAATCTTTGTACAGGAAAGCTGATAGAGCTAAGTTTATATCAGTTTTCAACTAGTGATTCATGTCTCTACATGTGAGTGTCAGACTTTTGAAAGAACATTATTAATAAAATTAAGAGGATATTATTGGGAAGGATGCAATAAAATGATTCTGTCCTTTTCATCATGTCTTCATCTGGATCACCACAAAACTAATGTGATCATTTTCCACCTCCATGTGAAACGCTTACTCTGCTCAGCTTTTGGTGCTGCCATTTGTTGCATTTGGGAACAACTGTGCAGATGCAGGGTGTAGTTGCAAGAATAATAGGTAGGCAAAGGAATTGCTCGGAACTAAATTAAGAATGGATATTCTTACCTGAACTATGAATTTTGAGATCACACATAAGGTCCACCTGAATTTAAGGAATGTGCAGTAGACCTGAAAATTGGTAACTGCAAGATCCTGGGCTTCCCAAGTGGTGCCGTTGTAAAGAACTTGCCTGCCAATGCAAGAGACGTGGGTTTGATCCTTGGGTTGGGAAGATCCCCTGGAGGAGGGCATGGCAACCCACTCCAGTATTCTTGCCTGGAGAATCCCCTGGACACAGAGGAACCTGGCGGGTTACAGTCCACGGGGTCACAAAGAGTTGGACATGACAGAGCAACTTAGCCCACACACATGGCCTGGCTGAAAGAGCATTTATGTGATCTGGTGCCCTTGACTAGGGTCCACTGCTGTAGGCGGAGACTCTAGGTCTTTGGCGCAGGACCTTCCAAATGGGTTCTGCAAGTTAATGCTGGCGATGGAGAGTGGAGGCATCCAGGCAGAGCAGCCTCTACCCCTATGGGGTATGGGTGGCCGATGATAAAAAGTGGATCGGACAGCACAGCATGAGGACTCAGCACTCCCACCGTTACAGCTTTCCTTAAGAAATGTGATCACATTTTAGAAGCCAGAGAATTATTACTGCATCATTCAGAATAGTGACCAGTTAAAGATACCCTAAGGGCCCAACAAGAAGGACATACACAGATAAATAATGATGTCTAATATTGGGAATATTAGGAATATTTTTCAGCCATTAAAAACCATGTTTTCTAAAGAGTATTTGATAACATGGATACAGTTAGATAAATATAGATATAAATGTATTTAGCTAAAAAACACAAAAGATTTCTTTCTATAAAATATGAGCCTGGGTTTTTCAAATGTCTGTATTCATCCCTAGAAAAAATTCTCTAAAGAAACACACATTTTTCAGTAACAGTCTCTGGGTCCCAGATCATTTTAATTTTCTTATTTGAACTCATCTGGCCAAGTTAATTTCTACAATCACATATTACCTTTCCAAACATAAAACATGAACAGATACCAGGTGCTTCTACAGTGACCAGTTCATCCCGTGAAAATTGCAACGAGTTGGACAGACTTGCTTCTGGATGCCGCATTTATTAGTTGGGTTATGGAGGGTAAGCCTTCGCCTCCGACTGCAGGGTAAGCAAGATGCTCTGTCTTCCTCATAGGTCATGGAAGCTTGGAAGGAGCGACTCAGTCTGAAAGTGGAGGTCTGTAGCCAAGGCGGTAACTCTGTCCTCACTCTGCCCTTTTCCCCAGGTTAGCTCTTTTCATCCTTTAGGGCTTGCTCACCTGGCGCTTTCCCAGGTAATCTTCCTGGGGCTAGGGGGTCCACATACCCGCTTTGAACATCCTCGTAGCACTTTAGAGCTCTTAGCAACATGTAATTTTATGTCTGTTCCTGAGATGAGTAGATGAATGTGAGGTATCTGCTCTGAATTACAAGTTTGGTCATTTTTTACTATCCCTCGTCTTCTACAAGCGTCTGTCAATGAATAAATACACTGTTACATGCAAAGGTTTGAATCAGCTGATGGGAAGGCAGATCTAGTATTTTGAGGTGGATTGGAGGGATGAGGGTGTTGAGAGGAAGCTTCCTAGCAGAGTCACTGTACCGTTTCTTTTTTTTTTTTTTTTCTGGGAAAGAGTATGTGATTCAACATGGGGGAGAGCTAAGACTTTGTACTCTAATCAGGCCAATCAATCAAGAAATCAATCAACACCTATTCATCCAGTGCCAACCGTGTGTCCAGCACAGTGCTGGAGGCACTGAGACCTTTAGGAAGCAGCTTTGCCTCTTTATCTTCAGCTCGTGCATGAAATGGGGTTAAGGCTTGCAGAATTCAGAAGGCAGGAAGGGCCAGGGGTAGGAGTGACTGAAAAAGAATCATGAAACGCCAGTGGCATTTTAGCTTCAGCATTTCACTGTGGGGTCCAGGGAAACCCAGAATACATCTTTCCCCAGGAAAGACGTGGATGCAGAAATGACTCTGGTGATTATTACAAAGGTGTCGTCTTAAACGCAAAGATCAAGAGACGCCTACCTGAACTTAGAAGCATGAAATAAAAAAGGAAATGGTTCCCATGTGGGATAACTGCTAAATTAGAGGCTCTGCAGTGTGTTGGTTTAGCAGGTTTCTGCCTTTAAGGGATAGAGGTCGGGGGAGGTTTGGTCTGGCTTCATTAGCCTTTCCCCATTAAAATGTGACGAAATAGCTACCCTGAAATGTTGCTCTGTAAAAGTGCAAAAGGAGACTTCTTCCTCAGTCACCTTTGTATGGGAATCAGGGCAGGAATAGAAATAAGACAGGAGCTGTTAGGGGAAAGAAGATGTGGGAAATGGATACGTTTAGATACCAAGCAAATCCCGCTGCTTCTTTTCAGTCTCTGGCCTAACCATTTTTTCCCTCTATGAAGGAAATGCATGAAGCAAGTTCACATTTAGGGACGGGGAGGACAAAGGGCTTTGCTCATAGCCTATCAGGAATGCTTTACAACTCCCTCCCCTCCCCACTGCCCGACCACCCCACACCCCCCCAGATTGTTTTTTAAGTTTGAGCAGAGCTGTCTTCAGAATGATAGGGCCTCCTCCATGTAACATTGTAATAAGCTTGTCCTTGGGTGGGCTAGAGTTTGTCCATACAGTGGATGGAGCAGGGAGTTGGAGCAAGGGAAGGAGTTTGTTAATTAAGACTAAAGGCCAACAAACTGCTCACAAGCCCACCAACCCGGGTACAGCTGATTCTTATCTCCTAGTGCAACCATTTATAGGTTTGCCAAGACCTCTGGCTAGCCCCTGCCTCAACTCTTCATTCTCTGAGCTAGACTGTAATAAGTCCGCGTTTATTCTTAAATGTCCTTTAATGCCCACTTCATTAGAACAGTCGGCTTAGGGCCCATGAGCATGCTTTTATTGCATTATTGTTGGAGAAAAAGCCATGTTAGCAGTGAGAGGAAGGCTTTCTGCTTAAGGAAATATTACCCCGCCCCCCACCTAGGGGCCCGGATACCTGGCGAGCATATGCAAAAACTTCTGCAAGGGATTCAGCGTATCCTCAGGGAATTCCAGGAAGGGTGAGTAATAATCTGGGCTCAGGAGAGAAATGTCCAAGAAATGGGGGTTCTTGAACAGAACGAAAGGCCCCTGTTTGGGTGAGGGGATTCTGTGCTTCAGGGTTGCTCCGCATGGGCTTTCTCTGGTTGCAGTGAGTTGGAGCTAGTCTTTGTTGCGGGCTTCTCATTGCGTTGGCTTCTCTGGATGCTGAGCAGAGACTCTAGTGCACCGGCTTTAGTAGGTGTGGTGTGTGGCCCCCGGGCGTGTGGGCTTCCAGAGTTGCAGCACGTAGGTTCAGTCCTTACAGCTTGCAGGCTCAGTAGTTGCAGTGCATGGGCTTAGTTGCTCCGTGGCATGTGGAATCTTGCCCGACCAGGGATCGAACCCGTTGTCCCTGGCATTGGCAGGTGGGTTTCTATCCACCAGGGAAGTCCCCCTGGGCTGCACGGTTGCTTTCTCCTGTGTTGTATCTTTTGCATTTGTCTCCTGCTTTTGCTGCTTCCTAGACCTTTGACTTAGCCAAGCTACCACCGCGTTGTTTTGCTACCACATGCGCATTGCATCGGCCCTGCAGGGGACACTCTCAAGGGAAGTCTATCCAGATGTCTCCTTGCCTTGTCAGTCTTCATGTCTGTGTCCGTCCTGAATTTGAGCCCCGGGTTGACCCTTGGACCCTTTCCCTTTACATATCCAGTGTGAAGGCTCTTCACAGTGGGGTCTGTGCTCCTCTCTGTATCCCCGTGGGCCCCAGAGGGAGTCAGTAAGTGCCTGGACAGACTGTCGGGACAAAGTTCCTCCTGTCCTCCCTCTGTGGGTTTTGATCATTTCTTTCAGTAACCAGTTTAGTTTAATTATTGATGGAAGAACATTCACAGTGCGAGCGGAAATGCCTTGATAAATGTTTTATAGGACATCAGTCTTTATAATCTGAGACATCCCCAGAGCAAAAGCAGGGTATCTGTGTGATGATTCAGGTATTACCCCCGGGGGAGAAGCAGGGTTTGAATCACCGAGGTTGACTCGGTCCATGAGCCTAGAACCTGTGAGCGGTCCAAAGTCTTGTGCTGCCTGCCTCCTCCTAGCCACACCAGCGCAGTGCTCATGGCTGTTATCATCCGTATCACAGTGGGGAAACTGAGGTACCGGAAATAAGCTGCCTTGCCCAAAGTTTCTAAAGTGGAAAGTGGAGTGGAGTCTAGATTTGGAAAGAGACGCTCAAATGCCATAGCTGCATTCTGAACACTCTGGAGTCTGGTCATGTGTAAGTTGATCACTAGGTTGATCACGTCCTATACCTCCAACTTATCTGATCCTCTCCAGCTGAACGGAAGACTTAGAAGTGTTTCAGGAGTCTTGTTGGGTTGATTTGCTGAGACTGGAAGATGTCTTTAGCAAATAGACCCAGTATCCAACATGCCTAGAATGAGCCCGCCTGCTCCCACCACTTCCTAGATCTTTGATTGGGCCAAGCTACTTGATAATTGACAGTCTCAGCTGTCTCATTTAGAGGATAATAGTAGCCTCCACTTCACATGGGGCTGTAAGAAATAAAGAGAAAGGGGAGTACCTGGAAGGTACTTGGTCAGAAATGTTTACAAATATTAGCCAAGGCCCTTTGACTCCTCAGGGCCCAGAAATCCCAGTAACCTTGGGATGATGTTTCCCCAATTCTCATATCCCTAGAGATGACCAGGGGTGGGGTGCAGATTCCCAGATTTCACCCCACGAGATCAGGCTGAACAAGGTGAGGCTGGTACACAGGTCCAGAGACCAGTGCAGAGAACCCCTGGCTCAGAGGGCGAAGAGCCCCCGTTCTACTCCTTGGCTAGACCCTCCACATCCCTGCCTTCTCTTCCGACCCTGAGAAGTAACTGTTGGACGCATTCTTAGCAGAATGTCTACTAAAGGCTCGATAAGGCCAACAAGTAATAGTTTCATGATTGCGGAAGCAGCCCTCAGCAGAGTCCATTTCCCCCCCCCTCCCCCTGTTTCCCAGGTTGGCTCCCTGCCCCTCTCCCCCCGCCCAGCTTCTATTTGCACCACAGTCCGTGGCATTTTTGAACCTCAGGACTCTTGTCTGGCTCATTATTCTTTTAGCTAAGGAACTGTAGCACCTAATTAATAGGAAATTAGCTGTGAATGTAACATTTGGCCCACAGTCAAGGCCCAAGAAATTATAAATAACCACCATGTGAGTGGCCTGGGAACCTGATTCCTGGCAGTCCCAGAAGTGGCGCTTGCTGTGCTGTTCCAGGAAGTGACATCAGAGGGCAAAGGCCACCAGCCCCTGGGGTCGCTTTCCCCGAGGGCCAAGGGGACCATCCTGGGAGCGTGCGGGCCTGTCTACTTTCTATCACTTCCTCAAGTTAAATGTCACTTTAAAGGCCAGGCTAGAGAGGAAGCAGAAAGGAAATTGGAACAGGGACTGGACAGGACTTGGAGGAGGGTTTTGGGGTCCCTTATAGGGTGTCCCAAACACCAGTCCCCCAAAGACACTGCAGGTCTGTGGTTGTTCCAGGTACATCCATTTGGTTTCTTCCAGAATTAGGGACTTTGTGTGCTGAAGGCCATGGAGCTGAAGTCGAGAGGTTGGAAATCTTGTCTAAGCAGCTAGGAGCAGTGCTGGAATTTGAACCATAATTTTCTAGCCCTCAAGTCTGATGCCTTTTGCAGGACCTCAGAGCTGTCTAACTACCTCAGGAGGAGAAAGTCATTGATTTTTAAAAAGTGCCAGTGAGGAAAAGGATTGAGGGGGGAGGGAGAAGCAGAAGGGTCAAGGGCAGGGTGAGATGCCCCCAGGGGTCTTGTAGGGAGGCAGCAGGCCCTCCAGGAAGTGAGAAGAGTTGTCCAAAAATCAGAGCTGCAGCGATTTTTCTCTGGATTCACCTGATTTAAATTATCTCACTTTTCTTTTTTTTTTCAACTTCCCCAGCAGGGAAATAGAAATTGAGCAACCTGTCTTTTCCCTCCTGAGAGTTAAAAATCTGCTGATCAAAGGGCCTGTTCAAATTCTAAATCTGTTTGTCATGAGCCAAACCCCGATGGGGAGAAAATGCTGGGTTCCTTGGCCAAGCAGGTGGGGCCAGGAGGAAAAGCCAGTCTGACTACATTAGGGAAGAGAAAGCCCAGAGTAAGTGCAATATTTTGCCAGCTTTATTTAGGAGATCGATCGAAGCCTCATTAACACAGGCTTCTACCTGAGAGTGATATAACAAATCCAGCATTTATGTGTCTCTGGAAGGAGGCTTCTGAAAAAGGAGAAAAATATAAAACAAATTGTATCTCTGGGTAGGTCCCAGAAGGGGCTGCTCTGGAGGAGAGCAATAACTCATCGACAGTGTCACCGAGTAGAAGATAGACAAGGGAGTCTGCGTGTCACTGAGGTTGAGGCGGGGACAGTCCCCCCGGAAGGAAGTGTGCCTACAGCCTTGTTCAGGGAAGGGACTTATAAATCAGAGTCCAGGCTGAAAGCACAGGTGTCAGGGTTACCCTGAAAGAAAGGTAATACAGCCTCCTCTTCCCACCAGTTCCCAGTAGCCAGAGGAATTTCCTGACCCTCCACTGGGGAAGGGATCCATCCTACCCGGTTTCTTATCCTTTGAAGGACGGGGGTGTTACTGGTTTGTTACCATCCCAGCTGGGACTTTGGCACAAATTGGCTTTGGAGTCAGAAAGAGTTGAGTTCGAACATCACATTGTCAACTTAGGAGTTTCCTTGTCTTTATAGATAAGAAAGTGAGGAGTTTCTTACCGTGCTAAGAGTATCGGGTGATAGCTATTTGAGAGGGTTTTTAAGAGGATGAAATAAGAGTAAAAAAACACAAAAAGCAGTTGAGCTTTAAGAGCATTTATTGCCATTTGTGCTCAGTCACTCAGTTGTGTCTGACTCTTTCTGACCCCATGGAAGGTAGCCCTCATACACTCCTCTGTCCATGGAATTCTCCAGGCAAGAATACCGGAGTGGGTTGCCATTTCCTACTCTAGGGGATCTTCCCGACCCAGGGATCGAACCCATGTCTCTTGCCTTGCAGGTGGATTTTTAAACCACTGTGCCACCTGTGAAAGCCCATTATTGCCCACATAATTATCATCATGCAGGTAAGAGCCTTGGGAATAACACTTGGTACTTGATAGTCACTTGATAATCAGTTTCTGATCTCTTTTTCAAGGTCATATTGGCAATCATAACATTAGGAAAAGATGTTTGCTATTTTGTCTCCCTCATCAATTTCTGTTCCCCAAACAATCCTACTCCATAGCCTAGGCCAGTGCCAACCCCAGCCCACTTCCCAGATTTACCTCCAATCCTAACTAGAATCCCACCCTAACCTTATACCAAACTGTAACCCCAACTCTATGCCCTACCCTATTCCAACTGCATTAGTCAGCCTACTCCAAAGGAAGAGGACCAACGGGATGGATAAAAGAGCAATGGACACGTGTTTTAAGGAAGTGACTTGTGTGATTATGGAGACTGGCAGGTCCCAAGGTCTGCAGGTTGAGTGGTGAGCTGGGGACCCAAGAGAACTGGTGGTGAGGTTCCAGCCAGCCCGAAGGCCTGAAACACAGGAGAGAGATGGCATAATTCTGGTCCAAAGGCCTGCAGGCCTGATACCTGATGAGAAGCTGATGTTTCACTGAAGAGTCTGAAGATAGGCAAAGAGCTGATGCCCTAGTTCTATCACCACAGGCAGGAAGGGTTCTCTTTTACTTGGAGGAGGGTCTGTCTTTTTGTTCTATTCAGGTCTTCAGCTGATAGAGTGAGGCCCACCCACATGAGGGAGGGCGATTTGCTTCACTTAGTCCAGTGATTTAATTGTTAATCTCATCCAAAGTCACCCTCACAGAAGTACCCTGAATAATGTTTGAGCAGTTGTCTGGATAGCGTATGACTCAGTCAAGTTGTCACATAAAATCACCTATGATATTACCCTCATCCCTAATCCTGTCCCAAATCCTGGCTCCAGGCTCAAGACCAAACCTAACTCCACTCTGATTAACTACTATTAAAGATTGCTCTGCAAAATGAGCCCAAACCCTCTGTTTTTTACAGATGGAAAAAAGGAGGCTCAAAGAACTCCAGTAATTTTCATAAAATCAGATACCTAGGGGGCAAAGCCGCTACCCACAGTCTCAGGACTCCTAGTCCAGTGCTCTTGTCAGAGCACCATACCTTCACTCATTTTATTTCTTCAGATCTGCAGCCAAAACCAGCAGGGCCATGTAGGACCCATCCTCATGATGAGTGGTCCTCCAACTCAGTGAATGTGAAGTTTTTCCCACCACACCAGAGGGAAGGCTTTCATTCCTTTGCCCTGAATAGCTCTTGTTCAGAGGCATACGGGCACTGTGATGGAAACAATTCTCTACTAAACCATGTAGGACCCTAAACAAATAAATCAGACTCCCCCAACCTTGACCAGACAGCCAAAGGTTGTACTCACTTGGTACTGAGCTTGTAAAGACAGATTGCAACTTTAGGGAGCGGATTTTGCTGTTACTGTTTTCCTTCTGGGCACTCAGAGTTTGTGTTCACCAACAAGAATTTTGGGAATTGTAGGTTCATTGTTATTAAGATCTGCTTCATCCCCGGCCATTGTGGTCAACTTCTTTCTTTACTGAATTTTTCAAAAAAGTTTAAACATTTTTAGTGAACTCGTACTAAATAAATTGTTATTCTTAAGTGGGTGACTGAAATCTATCATACATCCAGACTTGATGTATTTAGAAGATGCAGAAGCCTCTGAAGCAGACCTGCAAGGCAGCTCGGACATTTTCCCTGGGAACCCAGAGGGTCCAGAGGCGATTCTTATTTGATTAGTCATTCATTCAAACGATGTGTATAGGTTCCTCCTGGATCCAGGGAATTTGATTGACCTTAAGGGAAAATTAAGGTGAATTAGACTCAGTACTTGACCTCAAGAAGTTTAAATCTAATGGGCCTGGAAGGTGAATTCCCTCAAAACCCATACCATGGCAAGGTGATGTTCCCTAAAGGTTCTACAACAGGAGTTCGGGGTGAATGAGATTCCTTCTAGTTGAGGGATAAGGGAAGGTTCCAGTGATGATGTGACCCTCTAGTTGAACTTTAGGAAACAGATACAATTTTAGGCAGAAATGTAAATCATGGGGGCGAGGATCTGTCATGTGTAAAGACAAACGAAGGGGAAGGCAAATGTGTATATGCAGTGTGCTGGTGTTTTGTATGGTAAGCAGGGGAGAATGATATGAAAAAATTGAAGTGTAGATCTATGGACTCAAGAGTTGAAATGGGTTTTAGGGATTATCTGGTTGACTTTATTTTGTGCATTAGAAAGATAATGAGAATAATAATAATAGCAGCAATGTGTGAGTTTATTTACAGCATACATTTTGCAGGCAGTTATTGAGTTACATGCTTCACATGGATTTTTCTGCTTTACATAGCTTTAAGTTCTTTCCTCGTAATATCTCTTGGGGATCAGTGTTATTATTATGTCCACTTTGCAGAGGAAGGAACTAAGGCTCAGAAGTCAGCCATCCAGTGAGGGAGAAAAAATTGGGATTTGAACCCAAGGCTGTGTTTTCCCTACTGCCCTGATTCTACTGTGGGTGTTCAGAGGAGGTTATTGGTGGAGGGAAAGAGCTGATGCATGCATTTTGGTTGTGTTGAGTTGGAGGTGCTCATGAGCCCTCCAGGAGGAGAGTTGAGTTTGGAGGCTGGGGATGAAGTCATAGGATAAAAAAGGAGTTTGTTTTGGGAAGCTACATCCTAACGTTTGCCTATCAAGAACACCAGTTCAGATTGGCTCTCCTGGTGTAGTTTTCAGACAGCAATTCTAGAAGCTCCTCAGCAAGGCCGCTCTGTAGCGTGTGTATGGTTCTCCAGACCCACCTTCATAAGCTGCAGTCAAGGTCATCTTCTTTTTTTTTTTTTTTTGACATATTTCAAGTCCTCTCTCCTCCACGTGTACTCACAGTGCTGCCTCCACTTTTCTGAAGGGACTTTGCAACTTGACCTATGGCTGGCCACTGAGATGTGCCTCTGTGAAGTACTGAGCTGTGCGGCATTGGGTGGAATAAGTACCTCTGACTCTGTGACCCTGGTAGTGAGGAAAACCTCATTTTGTGGGAGGAGCTGAAGATGGTGAGCTTGTTCACAAGGAGCTGGGAGGACCAGAGGCAAGCAGGCAGATTTGGTAGCCCAGGAAAGCTCTCGTAACTCAGGAAATTGAGAGAAATTCAGAGAAGCTCTTAACTACCCCCAAGTCCCTTGTCACTTCCTGACTTCAATGAGCAGTGCCTTAGTTGTTGGAACCAGGAATGTCTGAGCAGGGGGGAAAACTGAAGCAAGAAGGAGTGGAGAAGACTTATTTGAGGCCTTCCAGTCTATGGCTTAGAGCCTGGAATTCACATTATTCTGTAAAAAAAAAAAGGATCTGAGGGCTGGAATCTGAAAAAGTCTTTCACTGCTGCTGTAACAGATGAATAAACTTAGTGACCTAAAGCAGCATCCATTTACTAGCTCAGAGTTGTGTAGGTCAGAAGTGCAGATAGGTTTGGATGGGTCCTCTGCATAGGGTCTCACAAGGCTGAAGTCAAGGTGGTGGTTGATGGGCTCTTATCTGCAGATTCTGAGGATAACCTCTATATCCAACCTGAGGCCCATTGTTGACCAAAGTTAATTCCTCGCAGTTGCAGGATTGAAATGTCCATTTCTTTGCTTACTGCCATCCCAGGGCCATTCTCTTCTCCTGAAGCTATTCACATTCTTTTTCATGGATCTGCTCCATCTTCCAGACCAGCGATAGGGCCTGAAATCCAACCTTGGCTATAAATCTGTGATTTCATGTTTATTACTAGCCGGAGACACTGCTTTTAAAGGGCTTATGTGGTGAAGTTGGGCCCACCTGGATAACCTCCTTTTGCCACATGTTTTAATTAGCATGGACTATCATAATAATGGATCACAAACTGGGTGGCTCAAACAATAGAATTTTATTATCTCACCTTTCTGGAGGCTAGAAGTCTGAAATCAAGGTATTGGTCAGGTTGATTCCTTCTGTGGGCTACAAGGAAAGGATCTGTTCCAGGCCTCTCTCTTTGGTTTACAGGTGACTGTCTTCATGTTCACATGGTTTTCTCCCTGTGTGCATGCCTGTGTCCAGATTTCCCTTTTTTTTTTTCTGCTTTAATCATTGATTTTGTATTTTTTTTTTTTATTGTTTTTGCCATACATTGTCATGATATCCCCATGGGTTTACATATGCTTCCCCTCCGGGTCCCCCCTCCCTCCTCCCTCCCCCCCGGGAAATCTCGCTGCACCAGTCCCGAGCATCAATCCTGGGCTGGCGATTGATTAGACACATGACAATTAACATGCTTCAATGCCCTTCTCCCATATCATCCCACCCTTACCCTCATCCACAAAGTCCATGAGTCTATTCTATACATCTGCGTTCCTTTTGCTGTCTCGCATGTTGGGTTCTCGTTACCGTCTTTCTAAATTCCATATATATGCGTTAATATACTGTATTGTTGTTCAGATTTCCCTTTTTATAAGGATGTGAGTCATCCTGGATTGGGGCCCACCCTTAAGATCTCGTCATAACTAATTACATATGCAACAACCCCTTCCAAATAAGATCACTTCCTGAGATACTGGGGATTAGATCTGCAACATATGCATTTCAGGGAGCCAGGGGACATGGTTCAACCCATAGTATCGTCTAGTCTATATGTCATGATACCGACAGTGCATCCTGTTTGCGGGTTCTGCCCACACTCAGAGGGGAGGGAAGACAGAGTTTAAAGTCATTCCCAGGATTTTGCTTGTCACCGAGTCCTTGAACCAAGAGAGCTGCTCGGTGGTTGGGATGTGAGGACAGCTGTAAGTAAAAGGGAGATCACTGGGGGCCAGGGTGAGAGCAGCTTCCATGTGATGCAGAGTGTAGAGCTGCTGCAGTTAAGAAGCAGCTGTGACCAAGAGGAGACCAAGTGGTGAGAAGAGAAGGAACTGGGGTTGAATAAAAGAGACCTGGGCATGTGTGTTGTTTGGAAATAACCAACAGAGAGGAATCTGCAGCTAGCTCAACAGCCAGCTATTTCTGGTTGTCTACATGCCTCTTCTATGGCAATTTGACTTATTCTCCCATATGGATTTTGTAAAACTGCACATATTACTACATGGCCTTTGCAAACAGAGATGTGTGCCATCTGACTGAGTTACAGTTACTTTGGAGACTCAGGTTTGCTTACTTGTGGCCTGGTAAATCTCAGTCTTAATATCATGGGAATGCTTTTCTATTTGGTCTCCACTTTCTTGATTCTTTTAAAATGGTATATGATTTTTTTTTTATTTTTTGGAAGGAAAATTTTGATAGAAACTGGTAATAGCACTAGCTGCTGCTGATGGAAAATCTACCACATGACAGGTCTTATGAGAATTGAGAAGTGAAAACTTAAAATGTTAGTTTTTTAGTCATGTCCAACTCTTTGTGACCCCATGGACAGTATTTCAGTAGGCTCCTCTGTCCATGAAATTGTCTAGGCAAGAATACTGGAGTGGGTAGCAATTCCCTTCTCTGGGGGGTCTTCCCAACCCTAGGATCTAATCTGAGCTGCCTGCATTTCAGGAAGATTTCTTACTGTCCGAGACACCAAGGAAGCCCTAGAGAAGTGTGCATGTACATTATTACTCACCCCCTTCTATAAGGCAGACTGTTGCCTCCAAATCACACGTGGGGAAACCGAGTCCCAGAAAGCCTTCAGGGTTGTGGCCAAGGTTACAGAACCAGTAAGTAGAGATGCTCTGTCTCCCCAGCACTTTGTCACTATACTCACATCAAATCCTTCATTTTCTAAAGTTTGGCGAGTTTCTTCTTTTGGAAATGGTCACTGTTTCTTTAGGATGCACACAGAGCAGCAAATGTTCCGTGAGAACCAACTGTAGTGCTCACCTTTTATCGCCCTCCCAGTCCAGACTCAGCTGTTTGAGAAATTACTCAAGGAAGAATGTTCATCTCCACCTGGCATGATTCATTGCTGAGCAAAGAACAATACAGAGGCATTTCAGCCAATGTGACTTTGCAAAGGTCATGCACGTCGGAGCCCAGGGGTTTGTGATGGACACGGTGCCTAAGGCACAAGATCACATTTGCTTCTCTTTCTGAATACATTCCATCATGAGATGGTTTGGAAGGCCTGTTCTCATTTCCAAAGAGTACTGTGGATTTTAGAAGAAATCTCAAAGGAGATGTCAGAAGGAAGAACCCCGAGCATTTGGAAGCCAAGGTCTTGGAGTGGAGAAACAGCATGGCTGGCCCCAGACTTGACAGGATTGAGAAGTGATATGTTGTTCCAGAGGTGAGATAGCTTTGAGGGAACGCCACAGAGAGGGAAGCACAAGTTAACTGGAGTTTGGAGGAACTGTAGGAGTTTGTCAGGTAAGCGGAAAGTAGACGGAGGGAAAGAAGGGCCTCTCAGGCAGAGGCAAAATAGAAAGATTTAAATGTCAGTGCTTGTCCTGCCAAGTGGCTCAAGTCTAAATGATGATGTTAGTAATGATACCACTACCCACACACCAATAAACACAAGCATGTACATGTTACCTGTTTTATTAATTTTAAGTGCGGGCATGCTAAGTCACTTCAATTGCACCTGACTCTTTGCCACCCTGAGGATGGTAGCCAGCCAGGCTCCTCTGTCCCTGGGGATTCTCCAGTCAAGAATAGTGGAGTTGGTTGCCGTGCCCTCCTCCAGGGGATCTTTCTGACCCAGGGATTGAACTCGTGTCTCTTATGTCTCCTGCACTGGGACCATATTTTAAGTACATTAGTTACAGTGACTCATCTATTCCTCAAAGCATTCATATGAAGTGGGTACTATTATTGCCCTTGTTTTACAGATGAGGAAACTGAAGGTCAGGCGAATTACCTTTCCAGAGAAACCTCAGCTGTCTGAGTCAAGTTTTTAATCCTGCCATCTACACCTAGAGCCGTGCTATCATTCAGTTCAGTCGCTCAGTCATGTCTTACTCTTTTTGACCCCCTGGACTGCAGTGCTTACGTGGACTGCAGTGCTGTCATTAGAACTTTCTTTAATGATGGAGATGTTCTAAATTTGCACTTCCATTGAAGCAGTCACTAACCACAGATGCTGTCAATGTGGCTGGTGTGACTGAGGATCTGAATCTTACATTGTCTTTAATTTTGATCGTATGTACATTGAAATAGGCACACTGGCTAGAAACCACTGTATTGCACAAGGCAGATTGCTGGTCTACTTAACTGTAACCCTCTGTCGCCTTTCAAACCGGAGCGTGCAGAGCTGCCTCTGTGATGACTGTGGTGGTACTAACAACAGCTGCAGAAAGAAGGGCTGCCGTTTGCTGAGCTCTTACTCTGGGCAGTGCATTGTGCTCAGCGCTTCTAGTAGGTTGTGTCCTGGGATCTCCAGGAAAATCTCGTGCGTGAGGGCTGTGGGCAGAGATTCTGGATCCAAACTGCCTGAATGCAAAACCCAGCTCTGCCACTTGTTAGCTCCGTAGCCTTAGGCGCATTCCTCCTTCTCTCTGTGCCTCAGTTTCCTCATTTGGGAGATGGACTGACCAGCAGCATCCTCTTCATATGCTTGTTACGATGATTGCAAGAGTCTATGCATTTGACGCGTGCAGCATGGTGCCTGACATGTGATAAGCATTGAACACGTGGGTGGTATTGATGTTACCATCCTTACACATTAGATGAAGAGACCAAGGCACAGAGAGAGAGGCCTCGAGCTGGTAGGCACGGCTGACTGTGGAAGAGGCAGTATTCAACCCACAGGCAGCCTGATTTCAAAGTCCACGTTCTTAACAACCAGCTGTGGTTTCCATTCAGAGTTCTTGGAAGTGTCATTTGGGGAGAATTGGTATTGAAATCTTCCAGGGTGCTTGTTAAAAATACAGTCTCTTAGACTTGCTGAGAATAAGTATCATAAATTGTTTAGGGTGAAGACCAGGAATATGCATTTTAGTAAGTTCCCCAGGTGACTTTTGAGTACAGCGTAACCAATGAGAAGCCACTGAAAAATTGTAATGGGGAGGTAAGTGGAAGGAGAGCACAGGCTTGAAGCGTAGAGAATATGCAGAGGATAAAGTAATTCTGCAAACAGATATATTTTTAGACAGCTCTTTCTCACTGAGAAGTCCAGCTGAAGCCTGGAGAGAGGTCCTGGGATAAGCTTGACAAGCTGGACATGTTTGGCACCTTCTGTCACCAGCAAAGTGATGGGGCATGGGAACCAGGAGAGCGAATGAACGTTGTGTGAGAGTGATAAGGAATGCAGATTACTGCTTTCAGGGGGAAAAGCAAGAGGAGGGATGCTGGCTTGTGGAGATCCAAGACTGACAGAGGGCTGTTTGCAGAATGAGTGAGGCTTGAGTGTGTTTATAGGAAGAGGACCCAGAGCCAGTGGAGTAAAAGGATCTGAAGACAGTGCCGGGACTGGATGATTTTGGGTTGGGATCCCAGCAGAGGGTAGAGGGGCTCTTGTCCTTGGAAAAAGTTGGAATACTTCTTTCTTTGGGATAGGAAGGAAAAATAGAGAAAAGCTTAGAGGTTGAATTCACAACTGGAATTCTTGGAAGTGTAATTCTAGATTGTTCCAAATGAGAGCATTGGTGAAGAATAAGGATAAATATGGTAACATCTGCAGTACTTTGAAGGCCTTCCCCTCTCTGCCAGGCATTGTAGAGTGCTCTTGAGGAATTACCTTTCTGTAATCCCAAGGGGTAAATATAATGGCATATCCATTCTACAGCCCACGAGAGGGCGTTAATTGTCTGTGTTCCTGTAACTAGTAAGTATTATAGTAGAGCTAAGATTCAACCCCAGAGAGTCTGGGTTCAGAGTTTGATTTCTCACTACACAGCTATATTGTGTGATTAAAGAGGTGGCAATAATGACAGCATGCATTCTCATGGTACTTAAAACACCCATCTGCCCATTTTACAGATGTGGTAGCTGAGGCAGAATTTGCCAAACTTGTCACGTATGTAGGTAGGGCCAGGGCTCTGGCTGGAATTGGAGTCTCTTGACTTCTAGTTCTGTTTTCTTTCCCAGAATGTGAACACCCACACATAGCTCCTGAGTAACTGGTGTTTCATTTCTCGGCAGTCTCTTTGCCTCTCTCCTCTTCCATTCCACTGCTGCCCCCACCCCTCCTCCTACCCTAACCCCAGCCCTGAAAAGACCAGGGAGGTGGTCCAGCACCGCTCCCTGCTTCCGGCCTGCAGAATCCTCGTCCTGGCCAGGTGCCACTGCCCTGCTCCAGTGCAAGAGGCCCCGTGCAGGCAGGCAGCGGGTGGGAAGGCCACGTTTGTTTTGCTTTTATTGTTAAATAACGTAAATCTCTTGGCTTCACCACCCGCCGGGACGTGCGTTGTGTGTCTTCCCGCACAGTTGCTAATGAGACAGTTAATCATTTGTTTATTCTGTATGAAGAGAGGTGGCGGCATATCTCTCAAACCAGACACGGGGCTGAGGACCCTTGTGGGAGCTGCCCAGCCCTGGCATGTGAGTCACCCACATCCCAGCACGATCCTGCCCTGCAGGCCCCCATGCCTCTTTCCCTGAAGCCTTGGCCAGGGTGTAGGCATTAGCTAATGATGATTATTATTACTGTTAGTGGAGCTATTATTTTTAAAAATACTCCCTTCCCTGAGAAGCAAAAAAAAAAAAAAAAAAGAAGTAATTTATAAAGATGCTTTGTTGGGAGATAAGTAGGTTTCCTCTTGGGCACGGGGGTTTATCTCACTCATGCAGGGGTTCCTTGAGGTCATGCAATGCATGAGATAAAGCTCTGGGATCTTCCCTTGGGAGGACAGTCAGCATTTGCTGTTTTCCTAGTTTCAGGGTTAAAGAGGTAAAATCAACTGTGTTCCTCCCCCAGTCTCCCTGGGGCTGAGGCCACTTTTATTAGAGCGAATCTGGCTTGTTCAGGAGCCATGGGTGGGGGAGAAGAGAGCCCGGAGGATGTAAGGAAGGGGTTAGAGTGGGGGTGGGGGTGCAGGAGTGACAGCTGTCCTTCCCTGGACCACCCCATCTGAATGATGATCTTCAGGGACTCCCACCTCAACTATTTGCACGCTGCTAGCATACTCCTGCTATTTTCTTGCTGTTTGGATAAATACTATTGCCCAAAGCCTCTATTTCAATTAACTAGGTCCAACTGTCTGTGTCCTGAGGCACTGGGATCAGCTGGAGCTGCTGTGTTTTCTGCAGGGGCACTGCATCCTTGACAGTCTGTCTGTCTGTCTTCAGTGTGCTGGCTCCCATCCTTGAGGCTATGCCTCTCTGCAGAACTGTTTGCATCCCGGGGGGCAGGGGTTGGTGGTGGTGTGTGCAAAACTATCCAAGGCAGGGCTATGTTTCAGAAATAGCTTGGACAGGCAGAATAGCTATTCTTTTAGGCCACTGGAGTAGGGAGTTAAGAGAGCAAGGGTCCTCCACAGAAACAGTGAAGCAGGTGGGAGCGGGCAGTGAAGTGGAATCAGCCCCTTACTGTGGTTGTTTTTCTGCTTTCTCTCTGCTTCACCCTGGAGCCCTGGGTGAGGTGCTTCTACCTTTAGTCTCCACCTAGATATATTTTTCCTCATCTCATCCTTTCTCCTCCCTGTTTTCTTCCCCCAGGACCCTTTGGCAACCTGTTTATCTTTGCTCTTGCTGTTTCGTCCATCAGAATTTCCTTCTCTTCCCTTTCCTACTCCTCCTCATTGAAACCCACCCTTCAAGGCCCAGTTCAAATGCTTCTTCTCCAAGAAGCTTTCCCGTTGTCCTCCCCAGGCAGAGTGAACCTTGCTTTCTGTGTTTGGGAGCAAACACAGTTTGCTCAGTTTCTCACACCCTCTCCTTGCTTTGGATCAAGGGCTATCTTCTCATTTGTATGTCTCACACAACATGGCATCACACAGTCCTTGTGGTTTTGGGTCTTTGAGTTTGTTTGGTTTGGCTCCTTAGTGGGTTTGATGGTGATTTCCCAAAAGATATGGTGCATTCTAATTTTTGGAACCTATAAATATTACCTTATTTGGTAATTGGTCATTGTAGGTGTAATTAAGCTAAGGATCTTGAGATGAAGAGATGATCAAATGAACCCTAAATCCAGTGACAAGTGTCCTTATAAGAGACACACAGGGTAGATTTGTCAGACAGGAAAGAAATTGGGATGAAGATGGGGGTAGAGATCGCAATGATGTGGTCACAAGCCAATGAATCCAAGAAATTCTGACAGCCGCCAGAAGCTGAAAGAGACAAGGAAGGACCCTCCCTGAGAGCCTCCAGAGACAGTAGCTCTGCCAGCACCTTGATTTCAGACTTGTGTCCTCTAGAATTGTAAGAAAATAAATTTCTGTTGTTTCAAGCCACGCAGTTTGTGACAATTTGTTATAGCAGCTCCCGGAAACTAATAACAGGCTGGTGGGCCTGGGATAGCATGAGCAACACATAAAAATACCAATGTGGGGAATCTGGACCCTTCCTTCCAGACTGTTGTTTATGACCCCTGGTTCCTCTTGCTTCTATTTCACACAGTCCAAGTCCTGTTGCTCTTGCACCAGGCCCTGCGTGGTTAAACACAGGCACTGCCTTAGTTGGAAGGTCAATACTGAGTAAATGATCATGATCATAACACCAGTGAGAGCAGTGGGCATTTATACAGTTTACAGAGTACTTTGCCTCACCTCATTGCATTCTGTCTTTAGCCTTGAAAGGTGGGTGTCGACATCCCACTTTACATGGAGGAAATGCACAACCAGAGGTGTAAAGAGACTCAGGCATAACTATACGTATACCTGGAGTGATTAAGCCAGCACTTTAAAAACCCTTGTCTTCTGGTTTCAAATCCATTTCTGTTTAACTGTGTACTTAATGTTCTTTGAGTATAAGCCCTAGTGGGTCAAATCTATGTTTCTTTCTTTCCAAGACAAGGGTATACTTGGCCTGAAGAAGGGATGCCCACTTTGCCGTCCTTTCCCCCAAGGTGTGCTGAGACTCAGCAGGCTTTGGCAGTAGGGGAGAGGCTGAGAGGAGGCTCTGTTTATTCAAGCGTCTTTGTTTTAAAAGGACTCTCTGTGTGCATTAATCCTCTGTTATTGTTTGGGTAGGCTACTGGAGAAGCTGTGTGTGTGTGTGTGTGTGTGCACGTGGGTGAGCACACACACGCAGCCTGCACTTTGCCAGCGGTTATCCCCCTCTGGTGGTCACTAGCATAAATCCATCACCTGAGCATCTAAAATTCCAACGAAAGGAAGATCACTGGGTCAGGAGGATGCAGGGAGAGTCAAGTCAGCCCATTTAGCATGGTTTATGCCGGCATGCTCTCTCGTTAAGAGTCTCAGTGGATGCTTCTGCTCCTCAGCTAAGAGTGTGGTGTAAATGGAAAGAAGCATGGCTTTGGAGGCTCATATCTTAACTCTGCTGCTTAATATCCACGCTGGTCTGAGTTCATCTAACCTCGCCAATCCACATCTGTAAAATGGAAGAGTAACAGATACCCTCCCAGGAGATTATGTTAAACAATGTGCTTCAGATGCCTGGTACACAGTAGGCACTTAGTCATCACTTATTTCCTTCCTCTCACCCACACATGATTAATTCTGTGATTAAAGTTATGCTTCTATGGTAAATCATACCTTTATCTCAGGAAAATTGAGTAGTTCTGTCACATTATTGTCTGGAGAATAGGAAGATGTTCTTTTTGCAAAGGGGAAGCAAAGGCTTTGAACAGAGAAAATGAATATTCAGATACCAGTAAATAAGAGTTCACTTCACTTCAGTTCAGTTGCTCAGTCATGTCTGACTCTGTGCGACCCCATAGACAGCAGCCCACCAGGCTCCCTGTCCCTGGGATTCTCCAGGCAAGAACACTGGAGTGGGTTGCCATTTCCTTCTCCAGTGCATGAAAGTGAAAAGGGAAAGTGAAGTCCCTCAGTCGTGTCCGACTCTTAGCGACCGCATGGACTGCAGCCTACCAGGCTTCACCATCCATGGGATTTTCCAGGCAAGAGTACTGGAGTGGGTCCCCAGTGCCTTCTCCAAAATAAGAGTTAGGGCTCAAATAGAAATATGGATACTTGTTTTCCCACTTTAGTGGAAGGGGAAGTAAACTAATATTTATTAACTACCCCCCTCCCCAATATAAGTCAGGGTTTCCCTGGTAGCTCAGTTGGTAAAGAATCCGCCTGCAATGCAGGAGACCCCGGTTTGATTCCTGGGTTGGGAAGATCCTCTAAGAAGGGATAGGCTACCCACTCCAGTATACTTGGGCTTCCCTTATGGCTCAGCTGTTAAAGAATCCACCTGCAATGCGGAAGGTCTGGATTCAATCCCTGGGTTGAGAAGATCCCCTGGAGAAGGGAATGGCAACCCGCTCCAGTATTCCAGCCTGGAGAATTCCATGGACTATATAGTCCATGGGGTCACAAAGAGTGAGACGTGACTTTTACTTTTCAATATAAGCCATTTCCTTTACTCAAATATACTACTTGATTCTTACAACAACCCAACCAGATTGGTAAACCAGTGAGGAAATGCTGACCTAGGGAGTTCTACCTGCTGTAGGTTACATAGCTGAGAAACCTCATTTCTACCCAGGAGGCCTGACTCCTGTGCCAGTCAGTGCTCTTATGCCCTACCATGCTGCTTCCCTAGGGGCCCTGGGGCAAATACAGCTTAGGAAAGGCCCACATGTAAGGATTAATCAAGAGGAGCAAATTTGTCATTCCCAACTGTCAGCAGAGAACAGAAGATGCAGTTCCAGGGAACGGGTTTTTCTCCCAGTTGTTCAGCAATAAGGGATGGAGGGATTTGCATAGAACCTGACCAGCAGGGCAGTGCTAGACCCAAGAAGTTCCCCTTCTGTCCTATTGCTTACAGACCTGGTGCCTGTCATCGTTTTCAGGAGGATTTGATAGACTACATGCACTACCATGTGTGAAATACGTAACTAGTAGGAACCTGCCATAAAGCCCAGGGAGGTCAGCTCGGTGCTCTGTGATGGCCTAGAGGGCTGGGATGGGGGCTGGTGGGAGGGAGGCTTAAGAGGTGGGGGATATATGTACACATATAGCTGATTCACATCGTTGTGCAGCAGAAATTAACACAGCATTGTAAAGCAATTCTATTCCAATGAAGATAAAAGACTACCTAAGATACGTAATACACTGCAGGGTGTTATTTGGATGAGTGGCATTAGAGTGCAGGCAGAGGAAATTTTCTCAGTACTCCTTGAATTAAAACCCAGAGCTGAGTCTCATTAGTCACCTAACACTCCTGGTCATCTTGTTCAGCTTTGCAGAGCAGTGGAGGGACTCGTGGAGACATGGGTTTACAAAGGAGACAGAATTGTAAATTCACCAAGGAGGTTGAAGAACCACATATGAAATAGGAAAACATGTGACACATCTCACACTTTCCTGCATGGTTGTTGGGAGACCTGTGTCCTAGTTCTTGATCCACCAGCTTTGCAACCTAGGAGAAGTTAGTCCCTCTCTGGAATTCAGTTTGCAAAATGAAAAGGTCAGGCAAGATGATATCTAGGTTTCCTTTCAGGCATAAACATATGTTGTGTTTTGATCGGAGGGCAGTCAGAGGGCCTGGGGTGTGAGAAGAGGCAGAGATCCTGATCACACTGAACAAGCAGAGTTTCAGGAGGGTGCAGAGGAACTTCAGTGGTTATCTATATATGCAGTGAGTCAAGAAATGTTACTGGATGGGGCTGGTTGGCATTAGACTTCCCATCATCATGCACAGTGCCATGGGAACATTTTTATTAAAACATTCACCAGGCTCTAGTATCATGTCTCTTGCTAGTTGCAAGTTTCTTGATGGGGGTGAGGAGACTTTTAACTATTTCTTGTAATGATCAGTGAGTGGTGGTGGAAAGAATGGGAGTAACAGCCAAGCTCTTTTAGATTCTATTTCTCCAGAGACATTCCTCATGCATCAGTTTTGTTTGGAGGAATCTCTTCTTCTCAATGGGATGGTAAATTCTAAAGCTCATATTAGGAAGGGTAGGTGAAGATGAGTTGATGTTTTCAGAAATGGGGTGAACATTGGAAGTTGTGCCTAGGGTTCTGGCAAAAAAAAAAAAAATCCTCACTTTTAGTCCCTTCCCTGCTTGGGTTGTGAAGTTACATTGAAGATGATCTGAGTGGGAGGCCAAGGCAGGAATGATGTTTACTGGCTTATAGCTTTGTTATAGTCTCCATTCCCATTGCTGGTCTGTGGTCAGATACCGTAGGTTTGACGGTGTATATAACTGACTTATAACCATCATACACATTGCACCCACTATCTTTCCCTTCCTTAATTAGAGGCATTATCATTTTTAAACTCAATAAAAGTTCTAAATTCTTCAGATCTGTGAGCTGATTTTCATTTAACATAACTCTCTCCCCTTTCCCATATTTTATTTTTATCTTGATATCAGGTCAAGGAGTTGGAGGTAAAGCCTGGGAAAAGGAGTCTACAGATAAACCAAAGGTACACATACAAGATAGAAAGAGGGAGAGAACTTACACTATAGTGTCTGTTGGATAGTTATGATATACCTAACATAGTGCTCTGGGCTTTATGCACATTATTTATGCACCTAAAGAAACCCTATGATGAGAGTATGATTCTGAAATTTTATATAGGCAGAGTCTTAGACTCAGGACAGTGAAACAAGTGTCCGAGATCACACAGCTAGTGAGAGGCAGATCTGGGACTTGAAGCAGGAATGTGTGACTCCAGACTTGGTCTAGCTTTCAATCTAGCATCTTTATTTTCCCAAATACTTTCCTTACAGCCTCTATATTCTAGATAAGTTTCATGAATACCACTAAAAGGATCAAATGATGACATACTATTTAGGTGCCTAGCCTGTGCCCTGTCATAAAACAGTAACTCTGTAAACATTATTGATACTGGTATTATTTTCACATTTGATAGTTTGGGATGTGAAGAGAAAAAACAAAGTTACTTAATTGGAGGCAGTTTGGTATTTGGATACTAGGATAAATGTTACTGATTATTAATTGATTTCAGGCTTTATGAGGAATGAGTAGCTGCTTTGTTTCAAGGTTGCATTTGCTTCAACCTAGCTAAAGCTTGTAAAGATGTCTGTTCCAGACTCTGACTTGTTTCTAAGTGGTTATTACTGCCATCACTTTTAGGCACCCATGCAATATTCTTGTGGTGCATGACATGGTTCAACATTTCAGAATTCAGTTTGTGAACTTTGGAAACTAGCATTGCATGCCATTAAAGAATAGCTTCAAGCCTGGGAGCCTCTGTCCATGGTTCTGAAATCGGAGCTCCTGGGAGGCAGAAGCAGATGGTACCACATGGTACCACTCATCTCCATAGCCTGCCTGAGCTCAGAGGCTGAACTATGACGAGCAGGCTGGCGTGGGAATTGAAGGATCTGAGTAAAGTTCTAATAACTTGCTGTGTGGCCCCAGGCAAACCACCTAGCCTTTCTGTTTCAGTTTTCCCACTGGTAAATTTGGATTGCTACTTTCTGTCTTTCCTGTTTTGCATTGCTGCTGATTTTGTGTGAATAAATGATATAACAGATGCTGAGTAGAATATGAATACACAGTATGATTATGCTGTTATTATTGTTGCTCAGCCTTTTAATCATACATTTCGACTATATCATCTTAATTTACTGAGGCACCCTAAGGCCTAATAAAATACAAAGCAGTGAACAGGAAATCAAACACACTGATAAATTCACTGGCAAAACAAAGAAATAAGTTTTCTTTGTTTTTTGCCAGCTCCTGTGTAGTCAAATAGCTCAGGGTGTATCTCTAAGAAGAAGAAAGAAAATGACCAGTGAGGAGTCAGCCTCTTTCTGGAAAGAGGTTAGACAAAGAAGATCATATCTTGTTACCTTCACCAGCCCCAAAGGGAAGCTCTATTCTACTGCCACAGGGCCTGAAACCTCACCATTAGCCTGATATTCTAGCTTGGTATTTCTTGCCCTTCACAGAATGGTTGCATTCTCCCTTTTTTAGTTAATCATATTTGCTGTGGATTGGGAGATGGATCTTGAATCCTTGGGTCTAGGTTATCTCTCTAGCTATAGAACTTTCATAGAACAAGTAATTTAATCTCTTCTAAACTCAGTTTCTCCATATATAAAATGGGCTCAATAGTAATAATACCAGCCTTATGAGATGGTTGAGAAGATAAACTTTTTTTAAAAGAGGCTTTCTAAAATCATGTAAACATTAGTTGTCATTATTCTCTGACATGCTCTGGTCAAAGTATCCTATGAGTGGGTCTTAACTTCTCCCTCTTCCGTACCCTGTGCGCTATGTTCCTTTCAGGTGTACCTTCTTCTCCATTCTCCTGTTAAAATCTTCAAATATCAGGTCAAACACCACCTCCTTTTAAAATATTTATCTATTTTGGCTATGCTGGGTCTTCGTTGCTACGTATGGGCTTTCTCTGCTTGTGGTGAGCAGGGTCTACTCTTTGTTGCGGTGTGTGGGCTTCTCATTGTAGTGGCTTCTCTTATTGCAGAGTGCAGGCTACTGACCACACGTTAGAGCCACGACTACTGAGCCCTCGTAACACAATCACTGACGCTTGTGCCTGTCCTCCGCGACAAACATACCACCTTTTTTAATTACCCTAATTCTTTAATTATCCCAATCATAAGTGACTTTTTTCCTTCCAGAATTCCCAAATTCTAGTCTTCCTAGAGACTCTATTGTCTATACTATTCATTTTATTGTTTCCTTTAACTATGGTAGGGTAGTTATTTTAGTACATTTTTTTTTTTTACTTTCCTCAATAGATGATGAGATCTTGGAAATGGGATCATATCTTGCACACATAGAGGCCCAACACCCATTTGAATGCATGTATGAGGTGGATGTTATGCCCATTTCCTTAGGTCTTCTTTCAAATAGAAATATTGGTGGGGAAACTGACCTAGTAGGCATGAGTACAAATATATGAATTAAGAGCACTGGGCTCAGGTGGCAAATGAGGGTAGAAGGGAAAGTCTGGAGAGAACAAATTGAATAAGAAAGTGGGAGCTGCTAAGGACATATATAATCATTGTAGTAGCTTTTCCTGGCCTGGTTTTGGTCTTGGAGATTCCACGAAACCAACAAGGTAAGATACCTTACAACCTCTAAACAGGGACTAAAGTTAGAATTCCTGGGACACAGGAAATTGTGCAATATCTAGGCCCACCAGAAGGTGGCTCACTGTCACTAATTCCATGGTCTGGCAGCTTTGCTCCTGGGGATCCCCCAAATTGATGTGTCCTGGAGAAGGGAATGGCTCCCCACTCCAGTATTCATGCCTGGAGAATTCCGTGGACAGAGGAGCCTGGTGGACTACAGTCCGTGGGGTTGCAAAGAATCGGATACAACTGAGCAAGTTATATATACACACTTCTGATGGGTGGTTCTCATCTGTATTTTTTGTGGTTCAGTGCAGTCCTCTCCTCATCCTCTCCTCCATCCCTTCATAATGTAAACACATAAATCAGACTCCATGCTGTAGGCTGGAGAATCTCACCCTTGGACTTTCCTCTTTGGGGAGGTTGCTACCGAGAGGGGATAGAGGTCCTTCATCTGCCTCTAAATTCCTGCTAAGATGCAGAACCAAACTCACATCACACCCTCCACATCTGTACCTCCTACCTGGATTCCTAGAGGGTGAGTAGCCAGTGCCTTTTTTGGACAAAGCGGGCTAAAAGGAGAAAGTCACTGTCTTTTGTATACTTTCATTCCTCACTCTCTCTGCACCCCCTCTATTTTTCCAAATTTCTTGTCTGAATTGCAGAAATAGCACCTCTCTCTCTCTGTTTCTTTCCTGGATTACCTCATCTCACTATCCTTGTATTTTCACAAGTTATGTGGCTCAGGTATTTTTCTCTTTAAAAATCATAACAGTAGCTTTCCTTTTTTATGGTCCTTCACAGTTAGCAAAGCCATTTTTATGCACCATTTAATTTGACCCTCACAACAGCTGTGAGAAGTTTTGGAAAACAGCTATTGATAGTCCCATTGTGCAGATGAAACTACTTATATATAGATTGAGGGAGTGATTTTCTCAGGAAATATAAGAAATACAAGGTCTCCTAATGAATTCTTCCATTATGTTTCTTAATATGAATGAGGAAAATAAGGCCAAAAAGGAACATAGAACATACCCCTGGTCCGACAGTCACCCCTGGTGAAAATGGGGCTGGAATGAACATGTCCCGATTCATGGTTTAGTGCTCCTTGTATCCCACTGTAGTCCTTCTCCATGACCTAACAAACCACTGGATAGTTATCTAGCCAATTAATTTACCATCTAGCCTCTTAAAACTCTTGAGTTTGCATCAATCAGAATCTTGACAGAAGGTCCCAGAGGTGAATGCCTGAGGAATTTTGGAAAGCTCATCAGGAATCTTTTTTTTTTTTTAAGGCTAAAAATGGATGAAAAGAAAGACTGGAAGAAAATCCCTTAAAACGTTAATGATGACTGTGCTTAGGTGATGGAGTTGTGGACAATTTAGTTTTCTGTGTTTCTGTATTTTCACATTGTCTTGAGTGAGATTTTTTTTTACTTTTGTAATGGAAAATAAACATTAAAAAGGAAAAAAAAAACCCATTTGGGCATAGGTATTGCATGTGCGTGCGTGTGCATGTGTGCGCGTGCATGTGTGTGTGTGTGTGTGTGTGTTTGTGTGATGCGGGGAGTGGGGCATGGGGTGGCTGTTACCACCTTTCATTAGATTCCATTGAGGGTGAGTAAAGCAGACACTCTGATCTCCCCCATCAGGGTGTTCTGTGCCTCTCTGGTTCCCATTTCTCCTGTGAAGCTCAAGCTGATGGTTTTGGCAAGCTGCGCTCACACCTTCGCCCTCCCTGGTGCCCCGGTCCAGTCCCCCGAGAGCCACAGGCCGCAGCAGGGCAGGCGTGGAGGCACCAGAGCCCCCCTCTGTCATGGCAGGGCCATGGGCTCCTGCCTTCCTCGCTCCACCTGCTGGGGACTTATGTAACACATTCCCAGGACTTCATTTTCCAGCAGATTGAAAGCAAAGCCACTGTTGATTTTCTCCAAAAAAGATCTATTTGGAAGTGCAATTGCCTTGAATTACATGGTGGCGCGAGAGGCCAGACCTTGCTGTAAATAACTTTCCTCTCAGCCACACAGGAGCCTGGCTGGCAGCGGAGTCCAAGCTTCAAATGATGGTGCTCGATGGGGATGGAGAGAGAGAGAAGGAAAGAGGAAGTATGTGCGTATGAAAGCAAGGGTGCACAGTCTTGGGGCTTTTGCTCAGCTGCTGCCACTTCTTTCATCTCTGGAGCTCTGCGTCTGCATGAGTGGTGAGGGCAGAGAAGCGGGCAGAACTGGGGCTGGCTCCTGGGCTCCTTTCTCAGCTAGTTTATAAGACCTCCTGCTTGGTCTCCCACCCTGCCACCCTGGAGTCCTAGGGCTGTGTGAGGGCCAGTGGCTTGTGCATGCAATGTGGGGTGACACAGAGAACAAACTTCAGTGTTGGACGCGTCCCAGTTCTAGGCTCAGGTGTGCCCATCACAGTTTATGGGGCCTTAGCAGATTGCTTTACATCTCTGACCTGTAACTATCCATTAAAAACACCAGAACAAAACAGGTGATGGTTTTGGGAGTGGAGATTACCTACGTTTCAGAGTTGTGAAGATTAAAGGGAGAAATACTGGAGAAATCACATTGCTGCTGCTGCTAAGTTGTATCAGTTGTGTCCGACTCTGTGTGACCCCGTAGATGGCAGCCCACCAGGCTCCGCTGTCCCTGGGGTTCTCCAGGCAAGAACACTGGAGTGGGTTGCCATTTCCTTCTCCAATGCATGAAAGTGAAAGTGAAGTCACTCAGCTGTGTCCAACTCAGCGACCCCATGGACTACAGCCTACCAGGCTCCTTCGTCCATGCGGTTTTACAGGCAAGAGTACTGGAGTGGGGTGCCATTGCCTTCTCCGGAAGAAATCACATTGTCCCATGCCTAACACTTGATTTGTGCTCTATAAATTTAGTTCCATTCTGGGCTCTGCATTGCCTTCTATGACAGACTGAAATGAGAAGCAAAATCAATGGGCTTGAAACCAGGATGGCCCAAATCCAAGTTGTGAAACAAGTGAAGTTTGGGCTGTTTTACTTTTTTTTTTGTATTCTCTTTCTCTATAGATATCCATAGCTCACACATGCGACTATTCCAAAAAAAGACTGCAATAAAATGACTTATACTGTGGCAGATGGGACTTAATGCAAGTTTTCTCCTGGTGGGCATCTGTATTTTAAGATCCCTGCCTGGGCAAACAGAGGGCAATCCTTAAGCCAAGATGGCAGCATTTTAGGCAAGGTAGTATCTATAGAGATCAAGGTAGTATCAAGGAGATCAAATCAGTCTTTCCCAAAGGAAATCAACCCCGAATACTCATTGGAAGGCCTGATACTGAAGCTCCAATACTTTGGCCACCTGATACGAATAGACAACTCACTGGAAAAGACCCTGATGCTGGGAAAGATTCAGGGCAGAAGGAGAAAAGGACAAGATGGTTGGTTGGCATCACCGACTCAATGGACATGAGTTTGAGCAAGCTCCAGGAGTTGGTGATGGACAGGGAAGTCTGGTGTGCTGCAGTCCATGGGGTCATAGAGTCGGACACAACTGAGCGACTGAACAACAACAAGAGTATCTAGACAGGGAAGCAGCTGGTTTTAAATCAGAAAAATTTTCCACTTTGGCTATTCTTAAGGCTAGCATTATCTTGCAGGCATCAGAATGGGATTATGCATCAGCTCAACTGGACATTTTTCTCTAAACTTACGTGGTATTGTCCTTTCCATGTTTCTCTATCAAGTCGAGGAAATAGTGGAAACCTAGGAAACTGTGGACTCCATCACAGATGCCTCTGGGGAAGGTATCCAGCCACCCACCTACTCAACATTTATTAACATCCTACTCTAAGATATGATAAAACAGCTGATGTTTGCTAAATATTTTGCCAAGTTCTCAAGTACATTATCTTATTTAATCTTCACTACTTCTGGGGAAGTAGTTACTGTTATTACTATGCCATTATTATAGCATGGTGGTTAAAGGGCAAGAAGCTGAAGCCAGATTATTTGGTTCAAATCTCAGCTCACTCATCACTAGCAGTGGGAACACAGCAGCCTAATTCTATGGGCTTCAATCTTCTAATATTTAAGTAGATATTTGAATAACAGTACCACTTCTAGGGCTGTAAGGCATTTAGAAGTGTGCCTGGATATTATTATCCCCATTTAACATCTGAGAACACTGAGGACAAGGGAAGTGACTTTCTTGATGGTACCCAGCTGGTGACAGATCCAGGTCAAAAATCCATGTCTAGTACTTTTCTCTTGCTCTGAGGAAAATCTGCAGGATCATTTATATCCCCCATCATATCATCCTCCTTGACAGCTGTCAATCATAAGAACAGTGGCTGAAAACCTTGGTGAGAACAGTTGAAGCATTGTTTCTTGTTTAATTAAACTCTAGTCCCTGAAAACATAAAAGTACCCAGAATTTGTATGCCCACCCCAGGCTGGCAGCTGCAGCTTCAGCAGCAGTTCATGGACTTACTGAGTGGAACTGGGGCTAATACCCAGGCTAAGGCATTAGATAAAGTAGGTGAGATCCAGAGGAGATTTGCTGTTAGCCGGAAACTCAGGAGAAGAGTCAACTTGTGTGGTAAGCATAGGTCAAGCTCTGAGGTTCCACTGGGAGAAAGAGGAAACAGCCACTTCACAGAATATGGTAATGATCCATGATAGCATGATAGCATCAGGATCAAATGTGGAATAGAGATTATATTTGCTAAAGTTTTTCTCTTTCCTAGATTGACCTAGAATAAACCTTTAGTTGGCCAAGTCCTATAATGCCTCCTGTGTTACAAAGAAGGTGGGTCAGATGGGGAGGGTGTTACCAAGGAGTCCACTTTTGCCCTCCCCTTTTTCTTTATAGGGCTTCCCCAGTGACTCAGCAGTAAAAGAGTCTACCTGTGATATAGGAGACCCAGGTTTGATCCCTGGGTCTGGAAGATGCTCTGGAGAAAGAAATGGCAACCCACTCCAGTATTCTTGCCTGGGAAATCCCATGGACAGAGGAGCCTGGCAGGCTACAGTCCATGGGGGTCACAAAGAGTTAGACACAAGTTAGCAACTAACAACAACATTTCTCTGTACCTCCCCTGACAAAATGCCGACATTTCTATCCTTAAGGATTTAGCCTCTGAGGCATTGCTAGTGTGTGTGTGTGTGTGTGTGTGTGTGTGTGTGTGTGTATGTTTTAATGAATATTCAGTTAAATATCCAGTATCCCCAAGAGGGTAATACATTACACTAAATCATGCAATAGTATTTTATAAAAAATTCTGTTCCTTCCTGTTTGGATGTAGCAGACAGCTGAATACCTTCATCCAATTCAGAACTGAATATAGGCAAGGTGCCTTGGGAGGAGAGAGGGCGGACAGTCTTTGCTAATTCACATTTTGCCAAGGGCCAGCCCACTTTGTGCCTTTTTTGCTTAGCAGAGAGCTGCTGGAAGAAGTTCTGAGTGCAGACAAATTAGAACAGGGAGCTGTGATCCAGGAGGGGAAAGCATCCCACTCAACCAAGATAATTAAGAGTTTGTCCTCCTTTCTCTCCTTCTCGCAGCTTAAGAAAGAGCATCCCACTTGCTATGGGATTTGTGTGTCCTCCCAGAAGATGCCAAAGTGCCAACCCCTCATACCGATGGGTGTGGCCTTATTTCAGTGTGGTCTTTGCAGGTGATTGAGTTCATCTGAGATCATTAGGTTGGGTTCTGATCCAGTGTGATTGGTGTTCATATAAAAAGGGGACGTTTAGATCCAGAGATAGACATGCACTCAGGGACTGTGTGGCTTTCAGCCACATGAAGCTGAAAGCAGAGGTCGGAGTGATGTACCTACTGGCTGAGGGATGCCAACTGTTATCAGCATACCACCAGGTGTTAGGAGAGGGAGAAAGGTCAGATTCTCCCCTGCAACCCTCAGAGGGAACCAAGACTGATGACACCTTGATCTCAGGCTTCTAGCTTCCAGATCCATGAGACTTCAGTATTCCCCAGTTTGTGGTACTTGTTATGTAGCCTTAGCACACTAATAGACCACTGAACCAGGATACTTAAGAGTTCGTCCTTCCTTCTTCAAGCAAATATTTAGTGATTCCAAACTGTGTGCTAGGTACAATGCCAAGTACTGAAAACAGTGTCTTAAATAAGATCTTTGCTTTTATGGAATTCATAGATTAGCAGGGATGTAGGGAAATGAACAGGCCATTCTTAGCAGTGGGATAAGTATTTAACATCTATTCTTTGCTCTAGCCTGTTGCCTTTCAGCTATGGCCAAACATTAGAATCTCTTGGGGACTTAAAAAAAAAAGTATGTCCAGGTCCCACTCCCAGATATTTTGATCTCATTAGAGTGGGATGAGAAGACATGTCATTAGTATTTGATCCCAAAGACTGCCATTGTTGAGAACTACTTTTGAAAACTATACTCTTCCAGACCAATTAAATTGCAATGGTAGTGATGGGTTTAAAAAGCTTCCCAGGTGATTCTAATATGTAGCTAGGTTTTGAGAACCACATTCTCTGAAGAGGTAAGAATTGTGTACGTCTTGTTTAATGACATATCCTTTCCACAGTATCAAGCTCAAAGAAGGCCATCACCCAGTAATTGTCAGGATCTATAATGAGAGAAGTCTAAGACACTGTTGGTGCATAGAAGATGAGGACTCCGGGCAATTGTGGGAGAGCTGAGACCTAAAAGATAAGTCTGTTTGGTCAGGCAAGGAGGAAGCAGAAGACTGTTTCTGGCAGGGAGAATACCATGTGTGTACAGTCGAGGATCTGGACATGACTCAGCACGGCTGGAGTCATCTGTGGGTGGTGAGCGGTAAGGCTGGAAACGTAACAAGGGGTGAATCTTGAAGAGCCTGGTAAGCCATGGTAAGGAGAGTGTGTCCTGCCAGCCTGGGATTTGGGCTGTCCAGGGGCATAGCCAAGGCTCTCAACACTGAGTTTTGCTCTCTGGGCTTTGATGCTTACACAGGTCAAGCTGTGGGCTTAGAAGCTCATACTTTTTCTCTTTGAAGCCAGGAGTCCAAATGGGATGTGTGTCTTAGAACCCAGGCCTGCAGGCCCGGCTCACAAGAAGGGGACACCCCCAACTTTCCAGAGAGATTCCCAAGTCATGCAACTGTGTCATGTCCCTAACTGTGACCTCCTGTCCCTAAGATGTAGGCATGAGGTGTTCTTGACACTCCTTCCACAGGTCTGCATTTTGGGTGGACCCCAGGACAGTTTTCACATCCCTCCATTAGCATCGTTTCCAATGTTCATCGTAATCCGATTTTACCTGGATAAACCTGAGGGGTGGAGTGGAGACGGTTCAGTGGGATTTCCCCCAGCCACTCCCACCCCCCCACCCCATCCCCAAAGGCGGGCCCTTCAGCCTAGCCACTTGATGGCTGAGAGACGGACCGGACCTGCCATCCTGGAGGTTTGTTTGCGGTTGCATTCGTGGTGTCTCTTGGGTGTTTACTTGTCTGAGCTGCGCTGTCGCCAGCAGTACCCGATTTAGTACTCTCCGCAGATTTCATTAACAGCCTGCCTGCCCCACTCTGTGTCCTTAATGAAGACGTTAAATAAAATGTGGCGTTATTGTTGCCATTTGTACAGCACTTGATATTTACCGAGGGCCTTCTGAACATTTTTCTTCTTCTCCAAGCAGTAGCCCCGCAAAGTATATTAGCACCGCTGACCCCATTCTACAGAGAAGGCCCTTGGGAGTTCAGGGATCTCTTGAGAGCCCTGTGGCCAGCCACCCACTCCCTCCAAGCGGGGGAGTCTTCTCCTTCCTTTTGTCCAATACACCCAGCTCCTGGGGCTGTACCAGCTTCTCGGGGGCCCAGCTGGCCCCTCAGGCCTGCCCTCCAAGTTGTAGGTCTCTCTCTCTGCACACCATTCCTCTTCTCCTGTCTGCACATTTGTGTTGCTGTTCAGGAAAGCCTTGGTCTTCTCTTAGTCTGAATGAATTTGCAAGTACAATTTCCTGATGGGCATCAAATGTCTTGCTGAACGTCCAAACACGGAGAGTTCAGCGGGGCGGCCGCTGTCCGCCCCCCTGCCTTCTCTCAGAGGCCCATCAGCGGCGCTGTGAACATATCTGGCGCAGTCTGTCCTCTGTAAATATCGCAGGGCAAACAGCACTGTTGTCTTTCTGCATGTGACAACCTCCCCCACTTAGCGTGGGAGACCTCACATCCGAGGCTCTCGGTGACAGCATCCCTGTAAGAATCGGGAGAGAAGACAGAGCTCAGAAAGATGGATGCAGAGAGCCGCTCAGGTTTGCTTCCCCCAGGCTCGTTGGAGCAACTGAACAAGGCGTGCTAATAGGTTTGCTTAGTTCTCTGTGCCTTGGTGTTCTCATATGTTAAATGGGGACATGGATAAAAATGTGAGCCTGTAAAGTGTTTCCTGCTTTAATGACTCAAGCATTTGGGGATGGATTTTTTTTTTTTTTTACAGCACTATTTTTGACTTCACACTTTTAAAATCTACCTTACTGACTAATTTCCTCCTTAGTAACATACTCTTCTATCTCCATGTCGCCTTCTCTGCACATACTTCCTTTCTAGCTCACTCTTTTTCTGACTGACTTTCCCTTTCTCACCATCACTCTCGTTTTCATTCATGGTTTTCCTTCTGTTGCTGCACTGAATGCCATCTCCCTCTTCTGCTTCTCATCTTAGCCCATGGCAGGGCCTCTGCTATTTCTGATGGCTCATTGCCCAGGACAGCCTTCCCTCTCTGGACCCCCAAAATGCCTGATGGAGGATTTATGGGGTGGTGTGGGCCACCCGGGGATGGAGGTGGGGGAATGGTAGAAAGACCCTGCGCCTCCTCCCAGTGTTACTGGCTGTGGTGAGGTGATGGTAACTGAGGGAACTGTGGCTCCAGTGGCTCAAGGAGCTGCTTTCTGGTAGGAGCAGGTGGCTCTGAGGTGAGAAAGAAGGGGTCAGAATTGGGTCTGGCAACAGTTGCAGTGAGTAGAAGGAATATTGAACTGAGAATTATGTAAAGTGAGAAGCTGTGAACAGTCTGAGACTACAACCTGTTTACAAGCTAAAGAGAAGCTAAGAGCAAAGGAGAAAAGGAAAGGTATACCCATTTGAATGCAGAGTTCAAAAGAATAGCAAGGAGTGGTAAGAAAGCCTTTCTCAGTGACCAATGCAAAGAAATAGAGGAAAATAATAGAATGGGAAGGATTAGAGATCTTGTCAAGAAAATTAGAGATACCAAGGGAACATTTCATGCAAAGATGGGCTCAATAAAGGACAGAAATGGTATGGACCTAACAGAAGCTATTAAGAAGAGGTGGCAAGAATACACAGAAGAATTGTACAAAAAAGATCTTCACGACCCAGATAACCACAATGGTGTGATCACTCTTCTAGAGCTAGACATCCTGGAATGTGAAGTCAAGTGGGCCTTAGGAAGCATCACTACAAATAAAGCTAGTGGAGGTGATGAAATTCCAGTTGAGCTATTTAAAATCCTAAAAGATAATGCTGTGAAAGTGCTGCACTCAATATGTCAGCAAATTTGGAAAGCTTAGCAGTGGCCACAGGACTGGAAAAGGTCAGTTTTCATTCCAATCCCAAAGAAAGGCAATGCCAAAGAATGCTCAAACTACCACACAATTGCACTCACCTCACATGCTAGTAAATAATGCTCAAAATTCTCCAAGCTAGGCTTCAGCAATATGTGAACCGTGAATTTCCAGATGTTTAAGCTGGATTTAGAAAAGGCAGAGAAACCAGAGATCAAATTGCCAACATCTGATGGATTATCGAAAAAGCAAGAGAGTTACAGAAAAACATCTATTTCTGCTTTATTGACTATGCCAAAGCCTTTGACTGTGTGGATCACAATAAACTGTGGAAAATTCTGAAAGAGATGGGAATACCAGACCACCTGACCTGCCTCTTGAGAAACCTGATGCAGGTCAGGAAGCAACAGTTAGAACTGGACATGGAACAACAGACAGATTCCAAGTACATCAAGGCTGTATATTATCACCCTGCTTATTTAACTTATATGCAGAGTACCTCATGAGAAACACTGGGTGGATGAAGCACAAGCTGGAATCAAGATTGTGGGGAGAAATATCAATAATCTCAGATATGCAGATGACACCACCCTTATGCCAGAAAGTGAAGAAGAATTAAAGAGTCTCTTGATGAAAGTGAAAGAGGAGAGTGAAAAAGTTGGCTTGAAGCTCAATATTCAGAAAACCAAGATCATGGCATCCAGTCCCATCACTTCATGGCAAATAGATGGGCAAAGAGTGGCTGATATTGTGTTTTAGGGCTCCCAAATCACTGCAGATGGTGATTTCAGCCATGAAATTAGAAGATGCTTACTCCTTGGAAGGAAAGTTATGACCAACCTAGACAGCATATTAAAAAGCAGAGACATTACTTTGCCCACAAAGGTCCATCTAGTCAAGGCTATGGTTTTTCCAGTAGTTATTTATGCATGTCAGAGTTGGACTATAAAGAAAGCTGAGTGCTGAAGAATTGATGATTTTGAACTGTGGTGTTGGAGAAGACTCTTGAGAGTCCTTTGGACTGCAAGGAAATCCAACCAGTCCATCTTAAAGGAGATCAGTCCTGGGTGTTCATTGGAAGGTCTGATGTTGAAGCTGAAACTCCAGTACTTTGGCTACCTGATGTGAAGAGCTGACTCATTGGAAAAGACCCTGATGCTAGGAAAGATTGAGGGCAGGAGGAGAAGGGGACGATGGATGATGAGATGGCTGGATGGCATCACTGACTCAACAGACATGAGTTTGGGTAAACTCTGGGAGCTGGTGATGGACAGAAAGGCCTGGTGTGCTGTGGTCCATGGGTCCCCAAGAGTCGGACACAACTGAGCAACAGAACTGAACTGACTAAGTTAGTCTACCTCGATATATACGTGTGTGTGTAATTGTATATATATATATGATAAATGTGTGTATTTGTATACATATATAGTATATAAATATGTGAATATATACATGTATACCTGCACATATATATGTATACACATGCTACTGTCAGGATGCATACATACACTCATCATGTGAATATGCAAATGTATAATACACATATAGTATATATACATGTGAATATACACATGTACATGTACACCACTGTCAGTATGTATACATGCACATACACACACACACACACACACGTACATATCTGGGTTAGAGACAAAAAGCACTGGTTACTTATTTCAGAACCAGCAACCGGAGCAGTCCCTTGTCTCAGCTCTCTGTGTCCCAGTGCCCACGGGATGGTGGTAGGCACTGGGTGAAGCCTGCACATTTTGTGGGAGTGTATCAAGCAGAAGACCCCCCTGAGTTAGGAAGCTCTGATTTTATCTAGGGCCGCTGGTGGCCTCTCCTGCCTTACTCTGGAATGTAAGTCAACCTGCTTGCAGATGCTAGGAGTCCTTACTCTCTTGGAACGTCTCTGGGGAGGGAGATGTTGTCTGTCGTTGTGTATTTTTGTCGGTGTTTTTGCGTATCTTTGATTTGTGAAACAAATCTGCCTTCAGACCTGGAGAGATGACATGGTCTCAGCTTCCAAGGATGCTTTACCTTGTAAAGCACGCTTGAGAAGGTCGATGACACCCTTTGCCTAATCCATGCAGAAAGGTGAGATATTCATAGGGAATTCTCTCCTAAGGAAGACCCTCAGGTATAAACTGAGGGGCTCAGACACATTTAGAGATGTGGAAAACGTAGGGTGTGTGTACCACGACCCTCTCCGTCTGTGCCCGAACACGTGTCACTGACGGTTGTGGTCTTCTTGCTCAGCGCCCCCACCCCTCGGCGGGCTCCACTGTGCTGACCATTTCCTAAATTACTGTAACACGGTGCGGTTACATTTTTTCACACTTCCTCCTTGTGTTTCATTTTTCTCCTTTTGTGAATCTGTGTATGTATTTACCTCTCTCTACGTAGGGGAGAAGGAGAACATATCTTTTGAAGCAGTTTTGTGGTCTGAGATTTTCCTATGAGGCAAGATCCTAATCCTACCAAATAGCACTCATAGTTTAATTTTTATTTTGCTGTCATACTTTTTCTTATTACTGAGAATAGTATTCTTATTCTTAAAAACTGAGGCATAGCTGATTTACAATGTTTTATAAGTTTCAGGTATACAGCATAACGATTCACACTTTTTTTTTCGATTCACACTTTTTAAAGGTTATACTCCATTTATAGTTATTAGAAAATATTGGCTATATTCCCTGTGCTATGTACTGTATCCTTGTAGTTTATTTATTTTATGCATAGTAATTTATACCTCCTAATCCCCTACCTCTGCCATGCTCCTCTACCTTGCTTGTCCCTACTGGTAGCCAGGAGTCTATTCTCTAAATCTGTGAATCTGCTTCTTTTTTGTTACATGCACTACTTTGTTTTATTTTTTAGATTTGACACGTACATGATATCCTTCAGTATTTGTCTTTGTCTGACTTATTTCACTTAGCATAATACCCTCCAAGTCCATTCATATGGTTTCAAATGGCAAAATCTCATTCTTTTTTCTCACTGAGTAGTATTCCATTGTATATATACATATATGCCGTATCTTCTTTATCCATTCATCTGCTGATGGACACTTGAGTTGCTTTCATATCTTGGCTATTCTAAACAGTGCTGCTATGAGCAATGGGGTGCATGTATATTTTCAAATTAATGTTTCTGTTTTCTTTGGATATATACCTGGGATGAAATTGCTAGATCATATGGTAGTTCTATTTTTAGTTTTTTGAGAAATGTCCATGCTGTTTTCCATAGTGGCTACACCAATTTATCTTCCTACTAACAGTTTGTAAGTTTTCCCTTTTGTCCACATCCTCTACACATGTGTTCTTTGTGTCCCTTTTGACGATAGCCATTCTGCTAGGTGCGAGGTGATATTTCATTGTGGTCATAGTTTAATCTTTAATCCATAAGAACCTAAGCTATTAACCTAGAGATGCTTCTCTTCTAACAGAGTTTATAAGCAGAATGTCCATTGTAACATCTCCTCCTCACCACTGGCTACAAAGGGGAGTCTCCAGATTCCACTAGAGTGCTATATGCAAACCCTCTGACTGCACAGAAAACTCTCAGAGAAATGTGGCACAAGGGAATGTGTGCTTGGAGAAGGGAACTCTGCATCAGAAGAGATGTAGCCTGAGACTTCTTCCAACTTAAAAACTGGCCAATGATGCTCCTTGGCCGCTTGGAAGATGCCTCTATTCCTTTTAGTCAAGTTGAGCTCTTCTCTCAGATCAGGCAGCTTCTCCTGCATCCCCCATATCCTATGCTTCACCTTCTCCGTCGATTCAGTGGATCGATGCAGAGCTACGTGGCTAATGTACTGAAGTTTCTGCTGGTGACCTGGTTACATCTTATTGTTGCTGAAATGAAAGGAATCATGAGAATAATGGGGAACGTATATGAACTCTGAGCAGGGCATCAAAAGATAGGAGATGTTGATTAACTATGTGACCTTGGACCGGTTGCCTAACCTCTTGGTGCTTCCCGCATCCTTTCTCGAAAATGAAGAAGATAATGCCTTCTCAGCTGTCCATCTCATGGGGATATTGGCAGAGCAAATGAGTTCATGTTCAGCGTATGAGGTGCTCAAAGGAAAGATGCTGGTGGAATGTAAAGTTTTCTTTCATCTCACTGAAAATGTCATCACGCTCTTGTTCTGCTCCTCATCTCGGCCCAAGGAAGGGCCTCTGCTCTTTTGGACAAGGTTGTCGGTAGGCTAGCCTTTCCTCCCTGACCCCTGCAGGATTGCTTCCTGTAAGTGCCTGATGGAGGATTTTGTGGTGCAGGGCGGGACACCTGGGTGGGGGTGACCCAGGGTCCCTCGCATTGTTATCAGATGATGGGGTTTTAGGTGCGGGGAGGTTGTGAATAACTGGGGAAACTGTGACTCCTTTGACTCAAGGAGTGAAGCTGGTGGCACTGGGTTGTACAGAAAGGATCAAACTTGGGCTGACTGGGCACACAAACCAAGTATGGTCAGGGCCAGGGACTGGATCTGAGATTCTGCCCCTCTTGGGTCACTAATTAGTAGAAATATACTAGGACTATGCCTGGTGATCTGTGATATTGAGAATCTCCTTCTTTTTGCATCCTGCAGACATCTGAAGATGGACTAGCCAGTCAGCCTGCCTGCTCCTTTTCTAACTCCTTTCTTCCCTCTCCCCACAAATATTTGTTTACCCTCCTTTGTAACAGAAGATAAGCCCCTCTGAAATCAGGCCCACTGGCACACATCTAAACACGCTTTAGCTGAGAGACAGATATTCATGTAAACACTTTTAAATGTCCACAAACTAACACATGGATTGTCACATCCTAATCACAAGGTTCAAATCAGAATTCTGACACTAATGTTTTAGAATATTCTTGTATTGATCAGCATTTTTTTTCCTGGCAGGGCCCTCATAAACCTCGTATGTGTGTGTGTGTGTGTGTGTGTGTGTGTGTGTGTGTGTGTGTGTGTGTGTGTGCAAAGCTATGTGAGAAGCCTTATTAATTAACAGTGCAAAGCTAAGCACTCAATGAAAAGGTCCTGGATAAGGATATGTGATTATGACAGAATTGTTTAGAAACATGATCAAATAAAACCTGTATCGAAAGAGGTAGACCTTTTTCCAGAGATGTGTTGCCAAACCCCTCCAGACACAGGGGTTTTGCTGCGACTCTCCTGGTGGCCACCAGGACGTCCCTTTATTCTCTTCTTTCAGTACAGAAAGGCTCTCTCAGAGATGCTTCAGGTGAATAGCTCCGCCGCCTTGCCCAATGCACAGCCCATTCCACGTGGGTGTCCTCTCAGAATCTAACCTAGTTTGCATTCAGGTAATTCTGGTAATGGGGCGTTTGCCTCTCCCCTGAGGGACCGTTTCCAGCATCTAGCCATCCAGCCGTTTAGCCAGAGAACTGAGCGCTGACTTAAGGAAGGAAAGAGGTATTTGTAGAACAGTGGGGAGAAGAGAAATATGGGTATGACATGTTGACCTATTTTAAGAACACAGGGTGGCTTCGAGGCTTTTGAATTTGTTTCTCCCAACTGTCAGGGAAAACTGTAAGCTGTGACAACTGCTGAGGCCCAAATCTGGAGGTTTTTTTTCTTTTTTCACCTCAGAAAATTCGATTAGCAAGTCAGAATAATCAAAGCGCACATTCCCAGGCCACTTCCTAAATAGAATACATACCCGTGTGAAGTAAGACCCGAGCTAAGATCCGTTTGTCTTCTGCTGAACAAGCAGCGCTTTGGGGCTCCAGATCTGGTTCCCAGCTCCCACGTTGCACTTAACAGTTGTCTGATCTTTAAATTTCCTTCTAATAAAACGAGGAGAGTAATCCTTTCCCCATGGGTGTGCGTGAGAGATAAATGAGGTAAGGCCCCAAGCGCGATGCCTGTTGCGTGGCGCTCAGCGCGTGGTCATTGCTCTTTCTAGGAAGCAGGCTTAGCTGCAGATGCCCTGTCAAGCCTCCCCCGAATTCCTACTGATCCCTTCAGATGCCCTGAAGATCCACGACGCCCTCCAGATGGGTGTGATGCTGTCTGTCTCCCAAAAGAACCACTTCCCCTCCTTCCTCTTGCGGAGCCCAGGCCCTTCCAGAAGGGCAGAGGGACACGACTCCCTGGGTGGCTGTCACCAGCTGCCATGTCACTGTGTGTTTGTGGGGGTGCTCTGAGAAGCAGATGGGAGATGTGTCCACTTTTAAAAATTCAAAACGGTAGAGTTCAGCGTATGAGACAAGAGTGGTGAGTGTCCCGTCAGTTGACACAGACTGCAATGAGAAGAGACCTTGTGGACTTCTGCTGCTTCAGCCTGCACATCAGGATGTGCTAATTAGAGCTTCTGTCTCTCTCCAGCTCCCGTTATCAGACATCTTAATTTATTTACTTATTAAAAAAGTAAGAGGAATCTTTGTGCTTTCTTGTTTTTCCCCTTTATTTTACCTTTGCTGTTTTGCATCAAATGATCTTGGCAAAATGAATGAATAAGATGACTATAATTAAATATAGTTCTTACATGGGGGGGCACTTTTCTTCCCTTGGATTGGCTGTTTTCCTAATGACAATGACCTTGTAATTCAAAGCACATCTAGGGATGTCTGTTCTTTATTTTGAACTGCTTTGAATGCACACTGGCTGAGCAGTGGCAGTAACGAGGGGGAGAATTGTTGGCTGCTGATGCAAGCTTTTCCCACGGGTTAAATTTAAATCAGGATGCTTTCCCCAGGATAAAGTCTCAATGCCTCGGAATGTGTCATGTGTCATGGGCCTTCTCTTCTCAGTAATCATCTGGAGTCCACACATTGCTTCTGCTCCAAATGGTATCAGTGGTCCCAGCCTACAGATCCAGAACTCGGCACTGAGTAGACTCTTTAGGTGTTCATCTTGCTGATTGTTGTTGCTGTTTAGTCGCTGAGTTGTGTCCGACTCTTTTGCAACTCCAGGCTCCTTGTCCATGGACTTTCCCAGGAAAGAATACTGGAGTGGGTTGCCATTGCCTTCTCCAGGGGATCTTCCTGACCCAGGGACCAAACCCGGGTCTTCTGTGTTGCAGGCAGATTCTTTACCATTGAGCCCCCAGAGAAGCCCTCAACTTGCCGAGAGCCGTTCATTTATTAGCCAACTTAGTGAGCAGAATGAGTGAGTGCAGTCTCTGGGAGGGTTAGCAGTGAGGGAGAAGGGGGCTTGGCGGGTGAGAGTCATGAGGCTCACTGGTGAGATTGGAGGGTTGGTTTGGAGAGAGAGTGGGGAATAAAGTTGGTTGTGTAAATTCCTAAAGTCAGGTATAGTTCTCTATATTGATCTATCTACCTGTCTTATCTATCTATCTAGCTAGCTATTCCTGCTCATTCCTACTGTTTCAGAGTAATCAGAAGATGGCTTTTTATTCCCCTCTTGGGACAAGCTCATCTTATAGGATAAAGGGTAGGTTGTAAAAGGCCTTGGCTTTGAGTACTTATGACCTCAGGGCCTATATGTCTACAAACCCAACATCTTTCTTTTCTTCCACCCTTCAAACAGCACCTCCTTGCCCCTGGAGCTCTGTCCCTGAGTTGACTGTCTAGTATTCTCCTGTTCTGCACACTCTGCCCACTTTCCGAAGCTTGGTTTGGAACATGATTTTTCAAAGTTCACTTGTTTTTTTTCCTTAACCTGTCCTACTGAAGTGTCAGTATACACCATTTGCATCCCAAGGGCTCTTGATTACCCTTGGTTATAAGTCTGTGAAAGTAGTTTTGTAGTAATTTAACTGGATGATGCTCTTCACCTCTGCTACAGAAATGCAGTTGGCCCTGTGTCTCTGACCTACAAATCAAGTTTCTGAGGCCTAGAAGGAGTGTTCCTATGGCCCATTCACCCTTGTGTGTGAAGGATGGTCTAAAAGTGGAACAACTATGGGCTTCTGCTGGAATTCTCTGTCCTGGTACTGTAAACAATAACAAACACCCATCACATATAATGATTCTTATCACTTACATCTGTCACCTGGCAGGTCCTTGATAGAGCAATTTTTTCTGTCCTTTCTTCCATGATAGTGGACACAGTATGTGCTCAATATGCTCAGTATTAATTATATTAAAGCCACAGATGTACATTAGGGGCAACGCAGATGAGAGATGCCTTGTTTCTGTCTCGTGGAAACTGGAGACAGACCAACTGGGGTCACAAAATTCTCTTCATTTCTGATAATCATTGTGGCCACTAGGGAGGTTCTTATAGACATAGCAGGTACTCAGTAAATGATTGCTCAGGACCAAAGGACATTTGCCCACCCAGCCAGCCTTTACACATTACTTTGTATAGATGATTATGCAAAATAGAGATGTGTTCAGTATTTTCCCTTTTACAGCATGTTCCTTGACCTTTATCTATGGAGATTTGACTATTACTATTAATTTCCCATTTCTTTATGATGCCTACCCATTCATGTGTTTATTTTATTATTATTTTTTAATGTGAAAAGACAAATTTTTGATGAAGTACAACTGGTGATGGGCATGGGGGCAAAGATGATGGGATGACTGAAAGGGGAAATTAAGGATGTCTTATAACCTTAGAATCACATGAGAAAGAAAATCAGAGGTCATTGCCCCTTATCTACTGAAGAGATTTTTGGAGGACTTAAACTAGATAGTCAGATTTAATCTTTCTCTCTCAAAGGCAAAAGGTTAATTATGTTTTTGTCCTTAATATTTTTAAATTAGAAAAGCAAAATTTATAAAAGCAATAGGTATATACTGTAAAAAAAACATATTCAAATGTTCACAGAAGCAACCCAAATGAAAATGATCCTGAAGTCCCATCTCCAGTGGTAAAACTATAAAATGTTCTGTTCTGCCACCAAGATTTGTATATACTTTCTTGATTTATGAAAGGTAGACACTATCTTTTGACTTCTTGCCGTGAAGGATTTAGAGCTGCATCCTTAAATGCTGGCTTCCATTCATCACTCCTTCTCCAGAATTGCCAGTCAAACTATTACTTATCCATTATTAAGCTATAGTAATGTGCATATCTATTCTCCAGATATAATTGGGTTTTCCATGCCTTGCTGTTGATTCTAAAATGTTCGTTTGGATTGAGTGACTGCTATTCGTTTTTTTATTCACTCATTTGTTTATTCATTCAATAAATAATGAGTGCTTGTTTGTGCCAAGCAAGACCCTATGTACAAAGTATGTCCAAGTATTCACAGCATTGTGTGCAAGACAGTTGAGTATGTTTTGGGTGGGAAGAGACACAGAATGCACACCTCAACTCTGTTTCTAAGACTTGATTTAAAAGAAAAATCAAGCAAGTTAAAGATGGCTCCAAGGAACTCAAGCCTGTGTGGCTGAGGAGATAGTAAAGTTTCTAAATGAGGAAAGATATTCAGCAGGCATCAGCCCATGGAGGGTGATGGGAAATCAGAGCCGTCAAAGTAAAGGGGAGAGATTTGAGTTTAGAGTTTGATTTGCTGGAGTTCTTTCTTCCCATAAGGAGACTCCTTCTCCACCTGGTTGCACATTAAAATTATGGAAGCAGATTTTTACAAATCATGTTTATTGAGTCTTAATCTGAGACCAATTAGGATTAAATTTCTGGAAATGGGACCTGGTGTTATTTTTTAAAGAATAATCACAGGAAATTCTAATGTATAGCCAGAGTTGGAAGCTTTATCCAGATAAGTGTTCTCCTTCTGTGCATACATTAGAATCATCAGAAGACCTATAACAAATACTGATGCTTGAGCTAAAGAGTCTATTTCATTGGCCTAAGAGCCTAGGCAACCATATTAAAAAAAAAAAGTCTTTCTGGGTAAATTTAATGTGCAGCTACAGTTGCGAACCACTGACCTAGATAGTTAATTTTCACTGTGAATAATCAATGTTTTCAGGTTGTAAGCCATGGCAAAGGGGCACTCCTTAAGCTCTGGGCAAGTTCAGAATGAGCGTGAAATTGTTGGGTGCCAGTCAGGACACGGGGACAGAAGCAATTGGAAGATGAGACCAGAAACTTTGAGACCCAACTGGGATCAACACCTAGCGCTTGAAGTTCAAGGGCATCTCAGGGTTAATCCTGTTTCCAGGAGAGATGTCAGGAAATCTCCCTGGAAAGGCACAGAACCTAAAATGTCATCTAACTCCCCTGTCCTCTAATTCAAATTAGTTTCCTCTGTAGCCCGTCTTTAGCCATACTACCTTGAATGCACTCAGTCTTGAGTCATTTTTCTTTGAGGAGGGGAATTCAGAATGTCTTAGATCTCCATATGTGTGTGTTTTCCTTGATTGCAAACCAAACCTGTCTCTTCCCTGGGTTCATCCCATTAATCTGAACTCTGACCTTGTCACATCTTAGATAATTCCATTAACATTCTTGTTAATGTCACATAAATATTTTTAGACCAACTGACTGTCTATAGGCAGTCACTGAGTCAACAACAGAGTATTTAGAGTTTTTTTTCCTGGGTTCATAAATCATTCCTGGCAGAAGTTTAATCATTTGGGTTTTGGGCTGCCTCCCTGACTTTCCTTTAGTTTATTTTTGGCCTCCGTAAGCCTCGTGTATTTGGAGAAATATTTAATTGCATAATAGTGGAGTGGACTCCTGGTAGATGTGCAGAGACAATGTTTTGGGCATTGTCTCAAAGTAGGCATCAGAACCCCCTTGGGGTGGGGGCAAGCTTGTGAAAAGGGCACATTCTGGAGTCCCACAAAATCTCTGAAGGTGGGGCTCAGTCACCTGTACTCTTCACATGGTTTTGGATGATCTTTATGTAGTTATAGAGTCTTTACTATAGTTATTGCTTCAAATATGCTTAGAGGAGCAGTGAGACAAGTTTTTTTTTTTTTAATTTTTTGGTTGGTTGGAGAAGGTGTGCTCATTTATACAAACCTCATTTATAATCAAGACACAGACCTTTCCTTAAAGAACTTCCAAAAGGTTCTGCATTAGGAATTGCCATCGCCCTGCAGTCTTCCACTATCAGTGTGGAGAGTAAGGCTTTATCTTATTTTTTAAGCATGGACAAGGGGATGTCCCTGGTGGTCCAGTGGTTAAGAATCTGTCTTCCAGTGCAGGGAACGTGAGTTTGATCCCAGGTTGGGGAACTAAGATCCTACATGCCGTAAGGCAACTAAGTTCCCGAGTCACTAGAGAGTCTGTGTACCACGACTAAGACCCGATGCAGCTTAGATAATCATTAAAGGTAAAATATTTTTTAAGGTTGTTATTCACGAAAAGGGGACCAGACCCTCAGTGCTGGAAGAATTAAGTGTTACGGGCTAGTGGCCTAGTTTTCCCTCCTTGGGCAATGCCCGTGGGGTCTGGAGGGCTAGGGGGCATGGGGGGAGGGCATGGTAGTCTCGGGGGTCTAGGTCTAGAGTCCAAGCAGTATGTCTAGCGGTGCGTTTGTGCCATGAGGAAGCTGAGGGTCAGGGAAGTTAAGTCATTTACTCGACAGAGGTCATTTCTCTCATGAGTGGAGGAGCTGGGATTTGAACTCTCAAATTTGGGCGACAAGCCCTCATGATTTTTCTCTTCTACTCCCTGGCCTCTGCCAGCCATCTTATTCTTATGTGGAGAATCAGTTTTGTTCCCTTGGGCTTCCTCTGGCTGGAGCACTGTCATTAGAACACAAGAAAGAACCCCCACATGTATTACTTCCAGTTAGCGTTTGTCCAGAGAAGGCATCGGTGTCCATGGTGTGGTCTGGCTTCTTGTTTAGGAAGCTTCTGGTTACAAATGGAGATAGTTCTGTTAGATGGAGATTACATTTTATGTCCATTTTATCTCATTGTTCCTCCTTGAAATCTCGGAAGATCCAAATCCCATGATATTCCCTGAAAGCAGAATTGTGGTTTATTTTGGAGAAGGGCTCTATTTTAAGCTAAAGGACAGGGGTTCCCTGTTCTGATGCTGTGCTGGCTTATTTGCACTCTGCACTCAGCAAAAAATTTAATATTCTCTAAACAATAGGTGACTCAGCCTTTGCTCAATCTTAGGTGAAATGGATTTAGCAAGCAAAGAGAGAAAATGTCTGTTTCCCCCCCCCTCATTTTCCCTAGTCCCGTTTGATGATAATTCTTAGTGCTCAGTTCTCCTTTCATCCAAAGATCTGTAATTAATTAAGCCTCACAACTCTCCTGACAGGTAGAGAAGTACAAGAATGTTCATTTAAAACCAATCCTGTTTGATACAGTAGGGCTGTTTTCTGAGGCTCTTTACAAGGAAAGCCTCTCTATTGTGAAACTTCTTTTTAGTGGAATAATTGAAGGGAGAAAAGGATGAAGTAATTTTTCCTGGGATGCCTGTTCAGCTATGGCCCTGGAGAGAGCCCTGAGTTTGGAGCTCTGATGCCATCTTGGGTTAGACTAGGTGTATAAACTATTGCTGTGTAGCAAATTGCCACAAAATGTAGTGGGTTTAGGCCACAGCAGACATGCATTGCCTCATATAGTATCAGCGGATCAGGAACTCAGGTGTGGCTTGTATTGCTGGTGGCTTTGGCTCAGGGTTTCACAGGTGGCCGTGAAGACAATGGCCAAACCTGCAGTCATCTTCAGGCTTGATTGGACCTGGAGAATCGACTGCAAGGATGGCTCCGTACGATGGGTGATGAGTTGGTGCTGGCTATTGGTGGAAGGCCTCAGTTTCTCATCACGTGGACTTTCCTAGAGGGCTTCTTGAGAGTCCTAATGACATTGCAGCTACATTTCCACAGCATGTGATCCAAGAAGGTGAAAACAGAAGTGGCAGTGTCTTTATTATCTGGCCTTGCAACACTCTACCATCTTCTGAAACCCCTACTGACTACATGGCTCGACTCTTCATTGTGGGAGGGAACCACACAAGGGCATGAATATTAGGAAGCCAGAATCATTGGGGAGCTGCTGCTTGGAGGCTGGCTGATAGCAAGAATATTAAGCCTGAGTTCATCTGTGATACTAAGGGAATACCCTCTGAAAAAACCCAGCATCTCTGTTGACCAACCCCACTGATAGTCAAGAGAGTGAGAGAGAGAGAGAGAGTAATAGTTAACTTTCCAGTTATTAATAGATTTAGAATAAACCAATTGCCATTACTCATAGTCATGGTTAAGTGATTAAGCCGATATTGAAGTATGTGTGACTGTGGCGAGTCCTCAAATATGTAGATATTTGTCCCATAATTTATATGGGGTGCCTAGATCCCCATGGTTGGTTTGCAGACCTGTGTCGTGTTAACTGCTATGAAGCAACTGAAATATTGTTAAAGATATGGATACCAGGTTTCTACTCCTCAGAATTCTACGTTAGTACCTTTGGGACCCACTGTGCTGGCTCTCCTTATCAGGCAATGGTAGGCTCAAATTTTGTTGTGTGAGAATCATCATTAATGGCAGTCATATTTGTTTGCTTCATATCTATGCATGATCTTTTTCCTGGTCTCGGAAAACCAGCTCAAGATTGGGCACCCAATTGCTCAGGGCTGGAATTGATAGTTACCAATGTTGTTTCCATGCCATATTGTTAAAGGTGGCACGTATATAGAAAACTCCCATATTGTAAGGACTGATCAAGAGATAGAGGGTGGGGTTGCTGGCCAGTGGTGACAGTTTGAAAGGGCATCACTGTACTACTGTGTCAGCAGATGCAAGGACTGGTCTCCTTAGATGTATCAAAATGCTGTCACATCTTGTCCAGTTCAGTTCAGTCGCTCAGTCATGTCCGACTCTTTGTGACCCCATGGACTGCAGCACACCAGGCCTCCCTGTCCATCACCAACACCCGGAGTTCACTCAAACTCATGTCCTTGAGTGGGTGATGCCATCCAACCATCTCATCCTCTGCCGTCCGCTTCTCCTGCCCTCAATCTTTCCCAGCATCAGGGTCTTTTCAAATGAGTCAGTTCTTCACATCAGGTGGCCAAAGTATTGGGAGTTTCAGCTTCAGCATCTGTCCTTCCAATGAATATTCAGGACTGATATCCTTTAGGATTGACTAGTTTGATCTCCTTGCAGTCCAATGGACTCTCAAGAGTCTTCTCCAACACCACAGTTCAAAAGCATCAGTTCTTCCGCACTCAGAGTTCTTTACAGTTCAACTTTCACATCCATACATGACTGCTGGAAAAACCATAGCCTTGACTAGATGGACCTTTATTGGCAAAGTAGTGTCTCTGCTTTTTAATATGCTGTCTAGGTTGGTCATAACTTTCCTTCCATGGAGCAAGGGTCTTTTAATTTCATGGCTGTAGTCACCATCTACAGTGACTGGTTCCAAATAGGGAAAGGAGTATGCCAAGGATGTATATTGTCACCCTGCTTATTTAATTTATATGCAGAGTACACCATGAGAAACATCTTGTCCAGTGGTTCTCAAATATTAGTATCCAGAAGAATCACTTGAGGAGTGTGAAAAATTTCAGGTCTTCAGGCCTACCACTGGGATTCTGATTCAGAGGGTCTAGGATACCTGAGATGGTTTTGATATAAATGGTCTGGGGACCACACTTTGAGATGCATTGTCCTAGGCAGGACTTGGTTTAGCTGTCATCTATTGATTTCATGTCTGTTTAACCCCTGGCATCAAGGGTTCAGTCTGTGGAGTGGTTGACATGTAAGTGTTGCTTTGTAGACTTTGCATAGCTGACATATACCAGGTGAATTGCTGACATGCATGAGGGGGTACACTGAGATGTAGACAGTACATTTCACTGTAGAAGGGCATTTCATTAGCATTATTTTTGTAGATGTTCACCTTCCTCCCAGATGATAAGCTGTTGGAGGCAGGATCTAGATGCTGTGGATGTAACTCCACAGTTCCCATGGAGGCTAGCAGTGTATAGAACTTGCTGCAGTCTCTCAGTAGGTATATTATCACATAGGAGTGAGTTCATTTGAAGTGTCCAGGAACTGATGGGAATGAATCCATTGCTGCCAGAGCACATTGCATGTTGTGGTGACTGCTTTAATACTTCTCAAACTGAATTACTCTGGAGTATTGCCAAGCTCTCCTCTCACTTCCTTCTCTTTTCCATGTTTGTTATAGTAATTTTGGTGTCATTATGGCAAATCTATCAATTAATATTTATTGAGTGGCTGGGCAATGGAGATACAGTGCTAAGACAAGACAAATATCCTGATTCATGGTGCTTTTTTCAAGTCAGAAAAGACCCAGGACCCTGGCCCCAGTGCCCTCCTAACTTGGTCTGGAATGCTTAGCTGCACAGCTAGCACCTCCTTTATTCAGGTATTAGTTTAAATATCACTTCCCTGGAGAGGAATTCCCCCAACTAGAGTAGGCTACTCTCTGATTTCTGCAGGTCAGGGTGCAGAGATAAGACTGGTGTGACTTTATAAACCTGACGAGATTGAGAACCTGGTTAAAGGAATTAGGAGAAAAATAACCTTCTTTCATAGATACGACTTGGAAAGCCAATATAACTCCTTAGAAAACCATTTTTCTTTCCAGTTAAATCATGCCTGGTTCTTCCATAAGAGATAGGTATGACATCTAAATCCATTGATTTATAATATGAGTTTCTTCCTGTAATTAGTTCTCTTTGCTCCAGCACCCCCTGAGAAAATCCAAAATGCAGGACAAGCATTATTCTAATAAAATTTCATTAAGTAGTATAATTTTAAAAAATATCATACAGCAATGTACAGCAAGTTATTAAGTGTATTGACTCAGGTAGTAACTGGGAATTTGTAGTTAATATTAGTCTGCAGATCCATTTGTCTTCTGAAACGCCTTTCATACGAAGCTTCTTTGCTTGGCTGTTTGTTTGAGATCTTCAGGTGTCCTTTCCCTGTGACTAGCATCCCGGGCTACCAGACCTTTGGAGCATCCAGGGAAGTGCCCTCTGCCCTCAGCTGTCTGCTTCCTCATCCTGGGTGCTGCCATCTCTTCATCCCTGTCTCAGCAGTAGATGTGTGTACCCATCTAGGCTGCATGCATCGCTTAAATTCTCTTTGATATCTCTAGGGAGGAAGAGGATACTTTTAGTAGGCGATCATATTTTCCTTTTTCCTGTTGCTATTCCCGTGCTGTCTAGAGAAACACTCCTCGTACTGCTGGGTCTTCTTTTCCCCAGTTAATCATAGAAGATATTCTGCTCACTCATCCTCTACATTTCACACATCTCTAAAGCTCCATTCTATTTACACTGGTTATAGAAGTGAATGTGAAGACTGGGGGGATAGATTGCATTTGCAGAGAAATTTACTTACATGCTAAGAATGCAATGAAAATCTTTAATGTAAGCTCACTGTATATTTGAGTGCAATGTATACTTATTTTCCAAAATATACTTAGTAACTTTCCCATTATGAATCACCAAGCCATATGCTTCCCCAAAGAAGGAAGCGTGATTTCTCAAAAATACAGTATTGTTTTTAGAATGAAAATTTAATATGCTTCATAACCAATTCAGATCAGCTTTGAAATTCGGCACTGCCTCAGCCTTGACCAGCTTTAAAATGCAAATGCCACCCATAAGGAACAAATGTCTTTTCAATTATAAAACTTGAATTTCAAGATTTGTAATGGTTTCTAAGATAAAAATGTTTAAATATATCTGAGAAATAGTTCTTAAATTTCAATAATAATTAAACAATACAAAAGCAGAGACTTGAAGGCAATACGAAGAACAAAGATTGAGTTATAAACACTAAAATATATTAATTTTCATAGAAATTTCAAGAAACATTAGAGTGGGGACACTGGCACACTCTCTCACTCTCTCTCACACACACTCACACTCTCACACAAACACTCAAGTCAATATGCTTTCTGATCTTTGAGAATTAGGCTCAATTATTGAAGGGCTTCCCTGGTAGCTCAGTTGGTAAAGAATCTGCCTGCAATTCAGGAGACCCTGGTTCGATTCCTGGGTCAAGAAGATCCCTGGAGAAGAGATAGGCTACCCGCTCCAGTATTCCTGGGCTTCCTTTGTGACTCAGCTGGAAAAAACTCTGCCTGCAATGTGGGAGACCTGAGTTCGATCTCTGGGTTGGGAAGATCCCCTGGGAAAGGGAAAGGCTACCACTCCAGTATTCTGGCCTGGAGAATTCCATGAGGTTGCAAAGAGTTGGACACAACTGAGAGACTTTCACTAATTATAGAAATTAGAGAGGATGCCAATCTTAGTTTTGCTTTTTAACTTGTAGAATATATCTGAGAAGCCAGAATAATGGTTAAATGTTTTTGATGTTTTATAAAATAGGTGTAATGAGAGCCAAACTTTTATTGGATTTTTGCTCAGTGCTTTTTGCCCAGAATTGTCTGTGGTTGTGAGGGATATAAAAGAACTAGAAGGTGTGGTGTCTGCCCTTGGGAAGTTCAGCAGAGATCTGGAAAGAAAAAAAAAAAAAAACAACTTTATATTACACAATTTGAAAACAGTACATGCCATTATATGCAATTCAGCACCGGTAGTGCAGTACAGACACACAAATAATTGTAGGAGTCAACAGAAAGAAATGTTATTAATATTGTAAGGGGCCGACAAGGAACACTTCATGGAGGAGGAGGTATTTACCTGGACCTGGAGGAAAATGCAGGATTTGGCATCATTTCCTTTTCAGTGGGTAATGATAATAACTCATTTTTATTATAATAATGATTAGCTGTCCGTCGGCTCACAGATTAGAGGATGGAAAAGCACAAATCCACAGGGTAACAATGTTTTAAAGGTCTTTTTAAAAAGGAGTCAGAAAGAAGAAAGAGAAAACTTTTCTAAGAGCCTAGGCTTTGGGGGAAAATGTGGGAGGTGCAGATGAGAATTAGTGGGTAATGCTTATCATTTTGTACGAAGTAACCTTGACACAAATGGGGCAATTCAAAGGAGGGTAAGTGACTCCCAGCCCACTCACCCTGGTTGATGGAGGAAATAATCATGGGGTTGGTGGCAGCTTGGAAAGGAAGTGCCCAGGGTAGATTTCCCCTCCATTATGTGTCTCTAATCTAGAGGCAGGGAGCTCAGAGCTGCAAGGATGGCTCAGAAACTCAGCGCTTTTTACTTGCAGATCATCCTGGCTAAGTCACTTGATCTAACAACACATTAGATGCACCCTTTTCCCCTCCTCTCCAAGCTCAAGGCAGAGATGTGAGTGTTGTCATACCACTGACATCTGAGAGCTTGTGGTGAACAGCACAGGTTAGAGAATCCAAGATAATGGTGAATAATGTTTCAGTGACAAAGCAGTGTGTGACAATGGGTGAGTAAGGATGTGACTATTCTCGTGCTTCACGATTAAGTAAGATAGTATTGTTCTAAGGTGATGGTTTTCCACCATGGCTACCCATTGCGATCACTTGCATGCATGCTAATTGCTCCAGTCGTGTCTAATTCTTTGTAATCCTGTGGACTGTAGCCCATCAGGCTCCTCTGTCCACGAGATTCTCCAGGCAAGAATACTAGAGTAGGTTGCCATGCCTTCCTCTAGGGGATCTTCCCAACCCAGGGATCGAACCTGTGTCTCCTATATCTCTTGCATTGGGAGGCAGGTTCTTGATTATTAACACCAGCTGGGAAGCCCTTGAAAAGTCAAAGTGAAGTCACTGAATCGTGTCTGACTCTTTGCAACCCCATGGACTATAGCCTACTAGGCTCCTCCATCTGTAGATTCTCAAGGCAGTGGATTGCAGTTTCCTTCTCCAAGCGAAGCCCTTGGGGAGCTTTAAAATCTACTGATGCTCAGTCCCTCCCTCTGCCCCAGAGATGTGGTCGAAGAGTAATCTCAGCACTGGATTATCTAAAACCCCCCAGGTCATTCAAAGCCGAGAACCATCCCTCTAAGTACTGATGTAAATAAATCGCATCTGGCCAGCTTGTTAAACCAGACTTCTGGATCCTACTTCCAGAGTTTCTGATTCAGTAAACCTGGACTTGAACCGAAGCATTTGTAATCCTAAAATGTCCTCAGGTGGTGCTGGTGTTGCTGTCCTGGGGAACACACTTTGAGAAACACTGTTATAAGCTGTTGAAGTCACATCAGTCCAAGTTATGCTAAACATTTCCTTAAGTTTGGCCCTTGAACATACTGGTTAAATGAAGATTCTGAGTACCCTCCCTGTACCTGCTGAATTAGAATTCTGAGAACCTACAACTTTAAAGGAGATCTTCAGGTCTTTATCTTGGATTCCATCATTCATGAACTACTGTGTAGCTTAATAGTTTTGTTTCTTTTGTATCTTGCTTCCAATACTGTTTTATTACATAAATTGAATGTCTGGCCATATAAGGATTTTGGTAGTTGTTTTATGCTATTTTTATGAGAAACGCTCTATAGACTGAATTGTATTAGGTACTCTGAAGTACTAACAGAGCAAACCTGAGGAAAAGGCTTTATCATGGGCTTGCGGTGTAATAACAGACCCACTGTTCATGTAGTGGCAATAATCCTAGTTGTATGTGAGAAGTAACTTCATCTAGTCATCTATTGATGGGCACTTAGGGTGCTTCCATATTTTGGCTATTGTAAGTAAAGGTGCAATGAACACAGAGGTGCATATTATCTTTTGAAATGGGTTTTTGTTTCCTTTGGAGACTCAGAGGTGAAATTGCTGGCTTGTATGCTAGTTCTATTTTTATTTTATTTTTTGAGGAATCTCCATACTGTTTTCCACAGTGGTGGCACCAGTTTATATTCCTACCACCAGTGCATGAGCTTTCCTTTTTCTCCACATCCTTGTCAAAACTTGCTGTTTGCAGAAGTAACTTTTAAAAGCATGCTTTGCAAATTCAATATAATCAGGTAATTGTACTCAATGTAGGTAGTGTAAAGATTAGAAGAACACCTTTCAAATGTTAGAATATATTAAAATTACCAGGGATAATTGTTAAAAGTTCAGGTCCCAAGTCACAATTCCAAAGAGTGTTAATCCTGGGTGGCATCTAGGGATCTCTGACAAAAATAAGTGATTCTGGTACAGTGGGTCTAAGAAACCCGTTTTAAGAAATAGTAGATTAGGGACTATGAAGGAAAAAAAGCAATTGTTTTCATAGTTGATCTGAGTTGCTGTTAAAGAATTTGCTATATATTGCCTATTTTTTCAACCAATGTCCAAAGTGTCAGCTAAAATATTAAAGTTCAGGTTGTTTTCAGCTGTGTGTCCTCCAAAATCACTGCAGATGGTGATTGCAGCCATGAAATTAAAAGACACTTGCTTGTTGGAAGGAAAGTTATGACCAACCTAGACAGCATATTAAAAAGCTGTTTGCCCACGAACGTCCATCTAGTCAAGGCTATGGTTTTTCCAGTGGTCATGTATGGATGTGAGAGTTGGACTATAAAGAAAGCTGAGCACCGAAGAATTGATGCTTTTGAACTGTGGTGTTGGAGAAGACTCTTGAGAGTCCTTTGGACTGCAAGGAGATCCAACCAGTCCATCTTAAAGGAGATCAGTCCTGGGTGTTCATTGGAAGGTCTGATGTTGAAGTTGAAACTCCAATACTTTGGCCACCTGATGTGAAGAGCTGACTCATTTGAAAAGGCCCTGATGCTGGGAAAGATTGAGGGCAGGAGAAGAAGGGGATGACAGAGTGTGAGATGGCTGGATGGCATCACCGACTCTATGGACATGGGTTTGGGTCGACTCTGGGTGTTGGTGATGGACAGGGAGGCCTGGCATGCTGTGATTCATGGGGTCGCAAAGAGTTGGACATGACTGAGCGACTGATCTGAATATATTCCCCCACTTGTCCTTTTACTTTTATTTCGGTATTGTGTAACTCTGCTTTTATTTTGTTCTTCTTAATATACTGTTCCTCATTTTGTAGAATAAATGGAGGAGACGTGGTTCAAATGAGGACTGGGTCACATTTGCATTTAGCTGGATTTTCTTCCCTTTTACCCCACTTTTCACGTCATTGTTCCCTCCTCTCTAGCTCCCCTTTTCTAGCATGAGCTCATGTTCTGTCTTCTGTCTGGGGCTCTCTTTGTGGTCATTGCAGTGAGCAGGAAGTCAAGGAGGGCCCCTGGACACCAGTCATTCTATGGTTTTCTCCCCAGCAGTGGGTTGGAGTGGCAACAGGCAAGGAGGCCAGAAGGAAACCTTCCCAGCTCTTCTGTGACTTTTTGGTTTGTGAGTATGGGTTTAACAGAACCAAATACAAGAATTTTTTCAGCTAAAAAAATTTAGGGGTCCATGGGTGAGATGGAGACAGGTTCAGGGAGGGTGGTGGTGAGGAAATCATATGACAATCAACGTTTTATTAGTGAGTCAGGGCAGCCTGTGCAAAATGAATCTTAACGGATTTACAGTATAGTCAGCCAAGTCCTACCAAGTGAACTCTCAAGTGTTCTAGAACACAGTGGGCATGAGAAGAGTATTTCTTTTTCTTTCATGTTTCAGACTTGCTTTACCTCAACCTACTAAAATGTTAGCTTTCCCCCTGGAACCATCTCCCAGTCTGAAGCAAGGAAGGGCTTTGATTGATTGAGTTGATGGCTGAGGTGTGGCAACAACGTCTCTTGTGGTTGGCTCATCTGTTGTCATGGAAATGTACCACAATGGGAGAACCAGGGCAAAGTCCACGTGTTTGGATCATCAGAATGGATGACCACACAGTGTCTTAGTGCTTTCAATAAGAGGAGAAGTGATATGTATTCTTTGCACTTTTCCTCTTTTATTCTGGGTCTCCTATAAACTGTGATAAGAGGTCTAGAGCTTAGTTAATTAAAGCTGTTCTTTCTATCTCTCTGTTTTTTTCTTTCTGGAGGCAAGTGGTGAAGTGGAACTGCTGAATCTGAACTAGGTCAAAAGGCAGAGAGTGGATACAGACAGGTTCTGTATGAGCCCCTTCTGGGGGTGGGAAAGAGATTCTCAAAGACTGAGATTTGTTATTTTGTTGAAATGTGTGCTCACACACCCACACCCACACACACTTCACAAAGAGAGGGCAAAAGCAATATACAGAATGAACTGGAGTGATCAGTTTTATGGTAGACGAAGAGGAGAGTGAGGAAAACAGCTGGAGAAGGGACAGTTTGAGGGAGAGAAAACAGTCAAACAGAATCACACAGAGATGGTCACCTTCCAGGCGTCTGTCTTCATAGCAAGAGAAATACGGGAGGTTTTTCTATGGAGGGGTAACTGTAGAAAGGTTCAGTTTAAGTTGCTGCCACCAACAGAAAGGGGGTTCTTCCTGGAAACTTCAAAGGCATCTGGTAATTTGCTCATCTTGCCCCTGAGCTCAAGACTCTTATTTTTTTATTAAAGCATTCTTTCAGGAAATACTCATTTCTTGAGGTTTTCTTTACTTTTTTAAGGCATCCTCCCACCCTTTTCTCCCAGACCCTGAATCATTTGTGTAAAATGTATTATCTGTGTAAACAAGATGATAAAGTGATTTCTTATATCAAGGATTCAACCAAAGGCTAACTGACACCCCATAAAACAGGTAAATCACATATTGTAAAATTCCAATAAAATTTTGAGTTTTGACCCAAAAGATCTCATTTCATCTCCCATAAATTCAAAGCTTTGGATGTATTTATATCAGTGGACTACTATTTCTTTTCCAAAACTCTAAAGTTTGAATAGTTGGTATACTCTAGTTAATTGGTATTTCCATTTTATAGATCAGGAAACCATACTAAACTTGTTGTTTTAAGGTTATATGCTGTGTCTAAGTGTTGTTTATATACCTGTTTATCATTCTCTTGTTCTGATTGAGGTGGAGGGTGAACCTTGCTAATTCTTGGCTTTCCTATATACCCAGGGCTATGCCTACTTTATAACAGAGGCTTGAAAATGTTGTCCAACTAGATCATTTGTTTTGTTTGAGTTGACAAAAGGAGACAATGACATAGCTGCGGCTAGACTGCCCCCCTCTCCCAAGCTTTTTGACTTGCAATCAGGAATGGCGGTGTTGGGCACATTGTAAGCCCTCAATGAATACCTGTCAGTGGATTGACTGATGAACTGACTCCAAACTCTATTACATTCTTTAGTACTTGTCCCATATGCTTCAACAAGGACTTTAGACCTTACTGATTTGATTAGTCACATTTTAGACTTGTTCTATTTTGCAAAAAGAATAGATAACATGGCTACAAACCTAGTGACCTTCTGAATTTGTTTCTGTGGATAACCTTGAGATAAGTGAATGAAGTTTCTTAACTGTCTAATGAGACCAGTGATAGAGTGACAGGCTTCATAATTAGTCAGCATTGCCCCTTCCCTCCTTTTAATGTCATTTCTCATGCTTTGTATTGGTTACTAATCAATCTAGACTGTTATTCTGACTTAGATGTTCCCTTACTCTCCATTTGTAGGTCATTTGTATGTCTTTTTCCTTCTTTGATGTATTTTTATTACCATTTACTTCCCTGCTTCCATCCCCCACTCTCTAGCCTCTCACCCCTTTGCATTTCCCTATAAACTTACTTTTTTTTTTTTTAAGTTCTTAATGTGCTAATTCCTATTTTCTGATCCCTGTATCAAACAGCACTTCTAGTGGTCTGAGAAAGACTGAGCTCGCTAAAAGACAGTGAACAAACACTCATTAAAAAAAAGATATTCAGCTTTGGTTTAAGCAAAAGGACCGCAAAGTATCTACAGCCCCTATTCTATGTGACTCTGTCTGAATATTTAGCAGGAAAGTTACATTTCCAGTTAACCTGCAACTTGATTTGTTGGGAATGAATTGGTTACTCTTAAATTCCTCTGTATTTCGTGTTTCACATGGTAGCCAGTTCTGTGTCACAGCTGAGGTTTCCTTACTGCCTTCAGCATGGAGACTTGGCTATGGAAAGGATGAGTGAGAACTTTCTGCCAACTGTACGTCATTGGTGACTCCAAACAAAAAAGAAAAATTAAAAAATCAGCTAACTTTGCTATTTAAACTGTGTTCTTTATTTTTTATTTTCCAAGAACTTGGCCCTCTATTATGTCTTTAAAAATTCTACTGAGGTAGTTTATTCACACAAAGAGGGATTCTGATCCATGCTATACAGATGAGAGGCAACCAAAGTTTTTCTTTCCAATGAAATACAGAAATTAACCAAATTTAGGCAGAATTAGAACTCAGAATGTTCAGGGTTCTCTAGCCTTGAGAAAATCCCAGGTGAAAGAGGATGGTATGAAACTGACTGGCTAAACCCTAAGCAGACAGAACTCAAGGGCTTTGGAAAGAGGGTGGAGTTAATCTCATCTAACAATTTCATTTTGTAAATGGAGAAGTCAAGGCTCAGGGAAGCATAGCTGGCCAAGGAGGATGTGAACTAAATGATGGCAGTTTTAGCTCCTGATTTACCTAGACTTACCTAGACTGCCAGGGTTCATTTTCCAGTGCATGCCTCCTTTTAAAGAAAGGCCAAGTTATTTTTTTTTCTTCCCATACTTTATAAACTTTTTATTTTGTATTGAGATATAGCCAATTAACAATGTTGTGATAGTTTCAGGTGAACAGCGAATGGACTCAGCCATACAAATACATGTATCTATTTCCCCCAAACCCTCCTCCCATCCAGGCTGGCATATAACATTGAATAGAGTTCCCTGTGCTATACAGGAGGTCCATGGTTACCCATTTTGAATATAGCAGTGTGTACATGCCAAATCATTCTTTCCTATGAACCAAGGCATTCTCTTTGATAACCACCCTCCCCTCCTCCAATTCCCCAAAAACCATCATGTAGATACTTTTCTGGATTCACTGGGCAGAGTTATTAATATAGGTAGACTGTCAGGAATGCAGAGTGTTAATATAGCTGCTGAATAATACACTAGTGCCACAGAGTACAATAACAGATAACAAATAATATCTATTATTACTAGACATTCTTAGGGCATCAGAGGATGAGATGGCTGGATGACATCACATGATCTAATGGACATGAACTGTGGGCAAGCTTCGGGAGATGGTGAGGGACAGGGAGGCCTGGCATGCTCCAGTCCATGGGGTCACAAAGAGTCGGACACGACTGGGCAACTGAATAGCAACAACAATAATAAATAATACACTTGGGGAATGATGTAGTTTAGTTATAGAGTAAATGACAGGGGATCAGATACACATTCACAGAGTCTTTCTAATGGGAACACTCAGGCGATTGAGTTTAAATTGCCTCTTTAGCCCTTTGGCCTCCCCATTTGAGAGGCAGGCAGGACACGCAGAGATGTGCTAAACTGGGGCTTTCGGGGGTGAAGTTGCGAGTTCCAGAGCCTGGGCCAGAAAGGACAAGCTGTGCTCCTTGGGGCCAGTATCAGCTGGTCCTTTCTGTGCATTTATTACTTCCCTCTGTGTCATGACCCGATGTGAACGAGGGCAGGGAGAGGTGCCCAAGTTTGGCTGTTCTCTCCCGTCACTACTCCTTGTAAATCTCTGCACGTCAGGGAGTGGTGTGGGAACCCTGAGCTTGCGGGGGCCTGGGGTCTGGGCGTGAGCCTGTGGGTTCAGGGTGGAGACAGGAGGTGAGAGGTGTCGTCTCGGCCACGGTCCAGCAAGCTCGACAGCGAGCTGGCTTGCGTTTCTCTGTCTCATCTGCACCAGAGAAAGCCAGCTGCCACCCATTATTAAACCTGCATTCTCTCCCTGAGAGAATGGGATATTTCCCTCCTCGCCCTTTTGAAGTAAGGTAAAAAGCAGGGGGTGGGGAATTAATTAATGTCAGTAAATGAAGCGTGGGGTGCTTGTCCGGGTACGATAATGACTGTGAATTAATGCAGAAGAAATAGAATAGTATAGAAAATGAACTGCACTGGCACACTGCTTTGGAACAGACCCGGCCACCCTGATAATGCATTAACCCTTCCCTTGCCGCATCCTTTGTCAGGCCTCTTGTCACTCTGGGAAAGCCCATACCTCAGTCTCAAGGCTACAGTATTCTAGCCAGAGATTCCCCAAGGGAGCCCCGTCGGCTAGTGATGGTACACTTTTAGGATGTAAATAAAACAACTCCATGTTTACTTATTAAATTAATGAGGCCCCAACAAAAAGAAGCAACTGCTTTGTAGCGGCTGGTTAGGGAAACTGCACAATGATTCAAGAAGGCAGTAAGCCTGCTAGAGGAAAGAAAGGGGAGTAGTTTCTCAAAATAGGTTGCCCACTCTTCCCAAAGCCAAGGTTTACCTTTAGACTAACCTTCACCCCAACCTCTGCCTTTTCACATGTGCTCCAGGCTGTATGCTGTTTGAAATTGACTGGACATTCCCTTGTGCAAAGCACTGAGGAGTGGACATAGCTGAATAGTACATACTCTACATCCCAAGAGATTCCTTCTCAAGGGTATGCTGTGATGCACTTGGTATGTAGTAAACACTCAACAAATGATTGCTATTATCAGCACCGTTTCGTTGAATTTAATTCATAGTGAATTTTTCTTTGAGGACAGAAGTTTCAGAGGTTCAGAGAGCCCTTGACCACTATCTTTACTTTTTGTTTCTTTTTTTTCTCTTTCTTTTCTTTCTTCCTTCTCCTCTCTGCTTTCAAGTTCTTGGCACACTGGTAAAATGAAGAAACGAAATAACATAGTCACCATAACCTTTAAATGTTAACACTTAAGAAATTATTTGTTCACACAAAAACCCACTGAATGCAGTGTAGTCACAAACCAGGAATCTCTAAATTTAGAGAGGATATTAATTCACAGTCTGCTATGGGCAGGTGGCCCAGGAATGGAACCCCAGTTTAGAATTATTTTTACATTTTACATTTCTGTACCCTCTTTAGTGGTGGCTCTATATGCAGAATCATTTGGAAGTAATACCCAAAGACTGAATTATGTTATGTTTGATATTTTCTTAAATATACTCTGGAACAACAAAAAGAATTGAAACCACACTGATAATAATTGTTGAATTGAGCAGTAGACTGGTAGTGAATGTTTGAACATCACTATAATGAAACCAATTTCAAAAGCTAAAATGTCAAGGAGTCCTTTGGAAATACAAGCCTGGGTGAACGTCCTCTCTGGGTCCCCCACATTGCTGTTCCTTCAAGTTCACGTGGGTGAATGGGAAATGCTGTGTATTCCTGGGATAGGTCAGCACATTTCTCAAGGGCATGGGGTTAACATGAGATGCCTCCTGTTCTCCTGGGAAGTCTGTGAGCCTTTTCTTAAGAGACCAGCTTGTAGCTTGAACAGGTGTATACTCTGCCGCATTCAGTCTTCGCCTTTTCTTTAACCTGTTGCTGTAGGAGGCAAATATAGAGATACTTCTTCCTGGGGACAAGGGCTCTCCCAGAGCAAAGCAGAGTCCATTTATGTGAACAGATATGTTCAGCTACTTGGTGGCCTCTCTCTGGAGGCAAGAGCTGCTTATGAGATTCGGGGCTTGTCTGGTTAGAGAAGGGGCTTAAGGGAAAACGAGAAAAATAGGATCACAAAGGAGATACCCATGTCTGGAATTTTCCTTTTCCTCCCCAGTTTATTAGAGATAGCTATGTACAAGTTCTGTGTACACTTATGTTTGTAAGCTTTTGTGAGCGTGTCTATTGGAGGGTGATGTCAGTGATATAATCTCTTTTTTTTATGATATAATCTCTTGCATCAGTGATTTGTTTGGGCACAATGAAGCTCATAAAAGTGGGTGGGGCTTTGGTTATAATCAAGAGAGGAGCTATTCATGGGTCATTCAGATTCTGTTTCATTTATTAACCGCCAAACAAAAGGACTTCTGTATGCAGACCTCAAGAGAATGCAGTAAAGGGGCTTCCAGACGAATTTACAGTTTGGCTGGGACCCATAAGAATATATGGAGAAGGCAATGGCAACCCACTCCAGTGTTCTTGCCTGGAGAATCCCGGGGATGGGGAAACCTGGTGGGCTGCCGTCTATGGGGTCTCAAAGAGTCGGACGTGACTCAAGTGACAACACCACATGCACGCGTGCGCAAAGGTATACAAACGGACGGGTTTCTATAGGTACCTAAGAGCAGACTGAAGTCTATAGGTCCCCACAGGCTGAGTTTTAATGATCTTCCATTTCTAATAACTTCCATGGTCTAGCTGACCTCCTGAATCTATCTAGTATTGCCTGGCTTTAGACCTATGCTGTAAGCTTTTTTTCTTATTAAAGTTTTACTTTTTTTTTGTTGTTCGTTTGTTTCTCAAATGCTTTCTTTTTTTAGGAGGAATCTGGTTGATATTTTTAGGGCATGATTATATCAGTTCCAATTCCACTCTGAAGAATTCCTTTTGATACTCAAGTGTCACTGTGCGTGCCTGCATTTGGGCAGGACAGGACAGGCTTCCTGGGTGTTCAGAACACAAGCGGCCTTGGGGTGATATCTCTATCTCTGGACTATGCTGCTTGTCATTATTTTTGGGGGGAGAGGAGGGGTCCTTTTTGCTTTACCAAAGAGTTCTCCCTAAACTGAAAGAATAGCAGCTTGATAGGCATCAGGTATTTTTTGTCCAGATTCCCCAAATGCAAGAGAAGAGAGGCAGATACCTGTATTTACTTCATGAATGCCCAATTTACTTCACAGAGTGTATTGGCTTGCTAGGGCTGCCATAACAAAATACCACAGACAGGGTGGCTTAAATAAGGGACACTTACATTCTCACAGCTCTGGTGGCGGAGGTTCCGTTTCCTCTGAGGCCTCGGTTCTCAGCTTGCGGACGGCCGCCTCCTTGCTGTGTCCTCACACGGCCTTCCCTCTGTGTGAGGCCCGATTGTTTGTGCATCGGAATTTCCTCTTGTCATGATGACACCAGTCATACTGGATTAGAGCCTCCCCAGATGGCCTCATTTTAATGTAATCACCTCTTTAAAGAGCCTGTCTCCCAATAAAGTCACATTTGGAAGCCCTGGGTCATTTAGAGCTTCAACATGTGAATTTTGGAAGGATGTAAGGGTGGGTGTGTCCTTCATACAGGGACACAAGGGCGAGAAGATCTTAAAAATCCAGACTGATCCCTATGCTACCTCGGTTCTGCATTCTAGAGATTCCTTCAGAAGCTTGCATTTGGGCATATTTGTAACATCTTAGACATGGGAAATTAATTATGAGAACTGCCTTTATAACAATCATAAAAAAGGTGAGCAGAAAGGATCAATGCTCCATAAACGTTTATCTTGTTTGGGTAGCAGAGGGCAAGACTAGCAGCATTCCCCACACACTGTGGAGGAAGAAGGGGATTTGGGAATAGGACAGGAAAGAGCGGAAAGTTGAAGGAAAACTGTCATGTCCGTTGGAGGAGAGAAGGGGAGAAAAAAGAGACGACTGGAGAAGAAAGAAAGATGAGGGAGAAAGAGTGTGGAAGAAGAGAAGTATGAGGAGGGGGAGGAAGACAGGAAGGAAGAAGGTGTGATCAAGGGAGGAACAGAGAAGAGAGAGCAATTAGCATGGCCAGCATTTGGAAAGAGAGTTCAGGACTTCCCTTGTGGTCCAGTGGTTAAGATTCTGGGCTACCAGTGCAGGGGGCGTGAGTTCGATCCCTGGTCAGGGAACTAGGATCCTGCATGCTGCACAGCACAGCCAAATGAATAAATAAATACTGACCTGCTTTAAAAACATGATAAATAAGTGAGAGAGTTTGTGCATTTCCTTCTCCTAGGAGATCCAGGTCCTTCCATGAGGACAAAGTGAGTAGATCAGATGTATGCAAAGAGGAGCCGAAATTAAATGTGGCCCTGGAGAGTGGGGGAGGGAGGCTTGTTTGGCGTGGGTAGCAGAGGACCATCCAGCAGTAATGAGCATGGGTGTGTGCACAGGCTGGATATGTCTCTCCAGGGCCTCGGATGACTCGGGCTTTGTTGGTGCCACTGGAAATCATGAATGAGAAAATAACTGACTTGCTCTTTCAGGCAGTTTGGTTTATGGGCCTGGAGCTCTCAGTAGCTGCCAGGCCACCCATCTCCCCATGGCCCCTATGAGATACTCTAGAAACTAAAGCCCAGTATTGTCCTCCTTGCTAAAAGCCTTGGCAATGGTCTTTACTTTTTCACCAGATTCTAAGACAGGGACACATTGGGTGGTGTGGGTATGTCCGGTGGGTGTGTAACTTAAGAAGAACAACGGAAAAGCGTGTCATGCGCACCTGGGGACCTCTATGTAGGTGGTTTTCACCCACCTCTCTCTTTTTTTGAAGGCCCTCCTGGTTTTATGATTCCCCATCCTCTTCTTTGAACACTAGAGTCAAAGCTCAAGCTTAAATGTGTATTTCCCTCCCTTTCCTTTGGTAATAACAAATTATGTTGACAGACAAACGCAGGATTAAGCGAGGAGATCTGTGAGACAACAGGATTCTGGAAGCTCAAGCAAGCAGACGGCAGCATTAGACCGAGAAGGGACAATTCAGATGGGGCAGGAGGTGACAGTGATAAATCTATGCAGAAACGAGACCTGTCCTGGACGAGACAGGGAGGTGAGTGCAGGGAGAAACAGTTTCTAAGATGCCATGGGTGCTGTCTGTTCAGACACCTTCACTTTCAATAAAGCTCTTTGACTTCAGACGAGACATTTGGCCCCTTGGTGCCTTGGCTTTATCTGCTGTGCAGTGGGCATGCCACTTACCCTACTTACTTCCCCGGTTGGCTTTGAAAGAAAAATCAGGTGGGAAAATATTCTGAAAGCACCAAAGAGCCATAAAACATAATGTTACTACTTTTTAAACATTCCCCCACCGATGTAGGGGTTTTTCCTACAGCATCTCTGCATAGGCTTGTTTCTATGCCCCCATGTCCTGCCCAGATGAATATTGTTAGTCATGGGGAACTTACTAGCTTATCACTGCCTTTAGTGCAAGTCATTGTTTTTTTAAACATTCATTTATAATTTTTAGAAGAAAATTTTTTATTGAGCCCACATCTACCTAATTGTCATCATCATTGAATATTCCTACAGTGCTTACTCTGCACCAGGCCCACTTATACATAGTAATATTTGTTATGTTTATTCCTCTTAGCAATCCTGTAAGGTGGACACTGTTACTATTCCGATTTTATCTATAAGAAAACAGAGGCGAGGAGAAGTTAGGGGACTTATGAAGTCACGTGAATTTTTTTCCTCTAATCCTTGTTTCTCTGGCGGTGGCTGACCCATAGAAGGCTGCTTGTTTTGCCCTCTCTGAGCCCTCCATTTGGCAGACTGCTCCTTAACTGTCCCACGCTCCTCTGAGTGTGCCTCCTCTTAAACTGTTGTTCCCAAAGGAGGGCCTGTTCTCCAAGAGTGCTTTGACTCACACGGAGAAGAGTGGCACTGCTGGGTTCCCCTGGGTCTGGTCTGCGAGGGGCCTCTTAAGGAAGAAAGGGTGTACTCAAGTCGGGCACCCCTGGAAAGGGGTTGGATCGCATGTTCTGGCCCACTGGCCCCAGCTGCCGGATGAAGGGACCGGGATCAGCTGTGACCTAATTAAGAGTCTCATGAACATGCATTGTGTCCTTCATTTTCCAGCTCATTGGCCACCCAGAGGGGGAGGGAAGATGGATGGGATTCTGGTCAAGTCCTTCCTGCCACTACCATGTGGCCAAGGTCACAGGCCAGTGACGTCCAGGGGGAGCTGAGGGGGCGGGCTCTTCGTTGTCCTCTCCGAGTGAAGCTGGCGGGGAATGAGACGGAAGAAGAGGAGGATTAGCAGATTCAGGCCTCACAATAGCTCATTGAATGGGAATGTCTTCTCATGTCCTTTGTAGAGAGAGGAATCCCTGATTTGCCATTCTGTGACTGTCGAGATGGCAAATGAATAGGACCTCACACAACTCCCCGATGGCCAAGCAATAAAAAATCTGCCTGCAATGCAGGAGATGGAATTAGACCTGGGTTTGATCCCTGGGTTGGGAAGATCCCCTGGAGAAGGGAAAGGCTACCCACTCCAGTATTCTGGCCTGGAAAATCTCATGGACAGAGGAGCCTGGCAGGCTACAGTCCATGGTGTTGCAGAGTTGGATACAACTGAGCAATTGAGTACACATATGACTCCATAAAAATGAATATATATATATATATATATATATATAATATCTGGCATATATTGTGTATTTTACAGTTCTTTAGGAACAAAGACTGAGTTGAAAGTGAATGCAGCTTTATGCTGCCAAGGAGCTGCTTACTCCAAATCAAATACATAATCCCTGTATCACATAGGTGTGTGCTTTTCAAATTTCTTCCTGTTGAAAGATTGCATCCTCTGTGAATCACTGGTAAAGTCTATGGACTTCTCAGTTGGGAATGTGCCTGAAAAAGTTTCCTCCTTCCTCATCTTGAAGAAGAAACTTGCTAGTTTCTCTCTGAAATCCAACCATGGGAGCCCAAGTACCAGTAGGATGTGGCAGAAAGAACATCGCATTTGGGACCTCACAGGTGCTGGATTTAAATCCTGCCTCTGCACTTTCATTTGAGCAACATTGATGCTGGGCAAGTTACTGATCTCTTTAAGCCTCTGTTTACTCATCAGTCAAATTATGTATAACAACTCTGTGAGGTTGCTCTATATTGAGGATTAAATAAAATAGTATATTTGACATGAATTATTGAAGGCCTCTTATTCAGTAACACATCAGGGCAATCCCTCCTGGCTCCCTCTAATCCATTAGGTCAAGTATGAGACAGGTGTGATCGCACAGCGGTTAAGATCTCTTAGTGCAGTGATCCCAGATTTTTGGATTCTTAATACTGGGAACAAATTTAGGACTGCTAACATTTTAGTAAAACATTTTAAAAACAACTGCCACCTCGTAATATATTTCAAAAGACATGTTAACATTCCCAAAGTAGGGAATTCAGCCTCCATCCAAGAGGTATATGGAAAATAAGGTTATGCTTATCAAATACTTAACTAACAAGCACTTAAACAGTGCTAAATATTGTGTTTTGTATGCTAGTTTTAGTATTGGTATAGTATATGTTGAAAGATCAAGTCCAAATTCCCTAAAAAAAGTGAAAGTGAAAGTCGCTCAGTTGTGTTCAACCCTTTGCTGCCCCATGGACTATACAGTCCATGGAATTCTCCAGGCCAGAATACTGAAGCGAGTAGCCTTTCCCTTCTCCAGGGGATCTTCCCAGCCCAGGGATCAAACCCAGGTCTCCCACATTGCAGGTGGATTCTTTATCAGCTGAGCCATAAGGGAAGCCCAAATTCCCTAAGGTAAGATATAAACAGGCTTCTATGCACAGATATACTATTTCTACCACCGCCCCCCAATATACAGCTACTTATAGACACACCCAAACTCCAGCCTGGGGGGTCCCATACATAAATGTCCCCAGGAACCAGGTGGATACTGTCATTAAGTAAGAAAACTCTGGCATGCAGTCAGCCTATCTTATGTCTTCCATTGTTGATTTAGAAATGGACTGAAGCTCTCAATAATAATCAAAGTCAGCATTTAAATGACTAGAAATAATACTATTTTGTTATACATCCAAGAATATGTTTGTGTGAAGGCATAAACTCTGCCAAGCGTAAAAATTAGTTTAGAAAATCTGTACAGACTCCCGCATCTTAATTATTGTATTTCAGCCCTGTGATTTTGCCTTTGTATAATATCTGTGACTAGTTCTGGTTCTGCACAGAAATCTTTAAAGGGAAATACTCTCAGATGAGGCTTCCAGAGCCACAGGGTACTTAGCAGGTGATGGAGAACTACTCCACGTAGCTGACCTGGATACATTTACCTGTGTTCTTCCGGGGGTGTTGTGCGTTCCGTGTCCCAGTCCCCTGCTCTCAGCACTCTAAGCTTTTACAGACTCTCTTCCAACCAACCTGATGAGTAATTAGTTGGGAGAAATTCCAAACCAATCTCATCTTTGGATTATCTTCTTTTGGAGGAAAGCCGTGGATCTTCCACTGCTGTTGGGAAGGGAGACAGCCTTAAGTAGGAGGTAATATCTTGGAAAAGGAGAAATTTGATGCACAGAGCTGAAAAGACTTTACGTGTTGTAGTAAATTTTTTTTTTTATTTCAAAACCTCTAAATCATGACAAAATAAAAACCAAAATCAAAGCAGGTTAATATAAAAACAAAACTGACTTAAAATCCAGATTTGTTAAGTCAGAATTTAAGGACAGTGTCAGCACGGATTACAGTTTAAAAAGCTGAAATAGCTTTTCAGCCTGTGGGATTATCCTTTTCTAAATGTAAGATGCCTGCAAAGGGAGTGGAAAGGTTCTGTTCTTTCTTTTGCTCGTTCTCCTAGGAGGTGGGCCTCAGCTCTAAGTCCTGGCTGTTTTGAAGAGATTACTACCGGGACTGTCACTTAGCACGAATGTGCAGACCTCGTTTCCATCCATAGCAACAGTATTTTCCATTAAGCTATTCTTTTTGAGATATAATTGACATCCACGTTTAAAACTAGCCTTCATGTAGCCGTTGCTATGAGAAAGACATTGAGCTTAGGTTGCCTCCTCTTAGTCTAACAGAGGTTTGGGGCAGGAGGTTTTCAACCATTCTCTTTAATTCTGTTGAAAGCAGGGTTAGAAGAAATGCTTAACTCCGAATCACATAGAAACCCACATCCAGCCTGTCTGGCTGCTTGGTAAAGGGAGTGAGACCACATTGACATGATAAACGTCTTCCAGAGATGTTTGTTGTTTTATTTCCATTCTTCAAACTTAATGGTAAGGGAGCAGACTGAAAATGTCTGAGTAATCAGAATGGTTTAGCTGTAACCTTAGGTGAGCATTGGAGTGTGGGAAAGAAAGCAATAGATTATGTGGGTATAGCTATTGAAAGGACACTTGCAGCCCTGCAAACTAACTCCTTGACTGTTTAGGTAATATTCCTCTTATGTCTAGAGCCAACCTAATAAAATATAGGGTTCCTGCCCTGAGATGCAGATAGAGGTACCTCCAGGCTACCATATGCATTTATTATGAAGCACATGAATAAATCACTATCCCAACAGAGCAGACTCATTGCTATTAAAAATTAACATAGACTTGTTGTTTTCTGTTATCTTCATCATTTTCCCTTTAATGAAACAACACTCTGGAATACTACCTGACAGCCCAAGGTGCCTTTGAGGATAAGGGGTATTTTGCTAATTCTTGAACTTAATCAGACTAGCCTCTTTGTCAGGCGCCCAGCTCTTGCAAGTAAGTTGCTCAGAAGTGAAAGCAGGATGGATTGATCCATAGAATTTGGAAGCAGTTGTGTAGCAGGATTCTTTTCAGAAGCTCAGGTAACCTTTATGAGGAGCGTGGCATTCCCTGAAAAAAATTCTTTTTTTTTTTTTTTCCTGTAGGTTCCTCTTCTTCATTGTGTGGGTGTTTTGAGGGGGAAGTGGCTTGTTAGTGCACCCTTGAGATGTCACTATACTTTCTCTCGTCCATTTTCACCCCTGTTCTACTGGAAGGAGCAAAACTGACAACCTCTAAGTACCCAGAAGGAGCCTTTAGCTCCCAGAGAGTGAAGTACCTATCGTGACTCATTTTACTTAGTGGGTACCTAAGAGATACCTTAAATGGAGTCCCATCACTTGCTCTCCAAAGCAAAGTATACAGACCTCAATAGCAATGTTGTTTCTACCATGTATGCCCCAGCAGGAAAAAGGAAAAGAGATAGAGCTCCCACTGTGTATCCGACCTTTTTACTATTCTCTTGGTTAATTAAAAGTGAACAAGAAAACCGTGTTTCCAGTAAATGGCAATGGAAACTTCAACTCTTGAGAGTTTCTTTAGTGGCACTGGCTCCCTCTTCTCAGAGAATGATTGGAGGGACTCTTGATTCCTTGCATCAGGGACTAGGAGCAAGCCCTGCTGTTTGGGGATCATTCTGATGCTCCCCGGAGATGCTCACTAAGTGCTTAGGGGGTTCCCACGACTCGCCCCTCACCCCTTATTGGGGGTGACCGTGGCCTGAACCCCTGAGTGGCACCATTGTCATTGGCCTGTCTCCTACCCCGTCAGCCCGGGCAGACTCTTCTCCTAGAGAACTTCAGACGACTCTAACTCAGCTGTCACTGGCAGTCAGACTGCCCACGCGTCCGCCCATCCCTCTGCTTTCCTCATTTCTGCCTCAGCGCTGTGTTTTGCTCCCATTTACTGATCCCGCAGTGCTAACAGGAGTGACGCGATGATGGCAGTTGGGAGGGTCTGAGCCCTCATCAGAGCAAGTGGAGGGGCAAGAAAGGAATACAGTTCTCACCACTGACCTTGATCAAATCTCCAGTACTGCTTAGGTATATAATTCTTATTCTTGCTTTTTAACATGTTGCACCACAGAATGCCAAAACACCAACCATCCTGGCCTCTTCAGTGTCGTATATATTAGCCAAAGGGAAGTCTACCTCTTCAGAAGATATTTAGTTGAAATTGGAGGTGGGGGAAAGTCAGCCCATAAAATTTCCCCAGGTTTTAAATTAATAAGATTTTAAAATAGTGGTTTCATTTTGGGATTTTTACCCCTGTGTTTTGGAGTTGTGATGTGAAATATTTTCTTTTGAAGAGGACAGCCGAGGATGAGATGGTTAGATAGCATCACTGACTCAGTGGACATGGGTTTGATCAAACTCCGGAGATAATGAAAGACAGGAAAGCCTGCTGTGCTGCCGTCCACGAGGTCGCAAAGAGTCAGACACGACTTAGTGACTGAACATGCATGCATACATTTTCTTTTGAATTTGGGGAACCACTTCTCTAAAAATGGAAAATAAATTAAGTTGGTGATTTTTTCTTTCCCATTAAAACTATAAACTGCATTCATTTATTTGACAAATAGTTACTGAGTATCTGCTGTGGCAGACTTTGTTTTAGGGGCCTAGAATACATCAATGAACAATAAGAGAAGAACATTTCTTCCTTTTATGGAACTTACATTCTGGTAGAGGGAGGGAGAGGCAATAAAAGATAAACATTGTAAGGAATTTGCTTCTATAATATGTTATATGGTGATAAGCACCATAGAAAAAGACAAAACACATTAGGTTAAGTGGATAGGAGTGCTAGACAGGAGGAGAAGGGGACATTTGGTTCAAAGATGAGGAAGTTAGCCTTGTAGACATTTGGGGAAGACAAGGCCAGCACATTTGGAACAGAGTGAAGAAAGTGAAAGTGAAAGTCACTCAGTCGTGTCCAACTCTTTGTGACCCCATGGACTATACAGTCCATGGGATTCTCCAGGCCAGGATACTGGAGTGGGTAGCCTTTCCCTTCTCCAGGGAGTCTTCCCAACCAAGGGATCGAACCCAGATACTGGAGTGGGTTGCCTTTCCCTTCTCCAGGGAATCTTTCCAACCCAGGGATCAAACCCAGGTCTCCTGAATTGCAGATGGATTCTTTACCAGCTGAGCCTCAAGGGAAGTCCAAGAATACTGGAGTGGATAACCTATCCCTTCTCCAGTGGATCTTCCCAACCCAGGAACTGAACCTGGGTCTCCTGCATTGTAAGCAGATTCTTTACCAACTGAGCTATCAGGGAAGCCCTAAAGTGAAGAAGGGGGATGTTAGCTACTGGGAGCCAGGGCAGGTAGGGTCTTTTCAGCCACTGAAGGGACTTCAGCTTTTACTCTGAGTTGACATGGAGAGCCATCACAGAGTCTTAGTGAAAGTGTTAGTTGCTTAGTCTGACTCTTTTTTGACCTCATGGACTGTAACCCACCAGGCTTCTGTGTCCATGGAATTTTCCAGGCAAGAATACTGGAGGGGGGTGCCATTCTCTTTTCCAGGGGATCTTCTTGACCCAGGGATCAAACTCAGGTCTTCTGCATTGGCAGGCAGATTCTTTACCATCTGAGCTGCCAGGGAAGATCCATGAACAAATGACTAATGTGAGTTTATGTGAGAGGCTTTCTTTGGTTTCTGGGACCTTAATGTACCAAAATCAATTTTCTTGCTCCATGGGTCCAGTGTTCTATGTGAAATATGTCACTAGGTCAAACAAATTTCACTGACCTTGCCACTGAGCCATTGATGTATGAACCTGATGCCATGTTGAAACATCTAGGTCTACCTGCTGTTCACTCTCAAGTTCCTTATGCCAAGTTTTCTTGGTAAAATGCAACAGTGTATGGCACCTAGGAGGAGAGTGTAAGGTAATACATTTTTCCCCAAAGCCCAAGGTTTGATTACCTTTCTCATTACTTCCAGCTGACACAGCCACAAACATAATTAGTGGTTTCACAATTATATAATCACATCATATGAGGCCTCATTACCCCTCAGCTCATAAATCTGCCTTTCTATTTTTCCATGACCTTCTTAAAGAATGCACCTACCCACCCCCTACATAATGAAAGAAGCCACAAGCGCAAGCCTTGGAGGACTTGTATTGATTTGTAAGAAGAGAGAAGCTACCACTTGCTGTTCTCATGAATCTGGAAATAGATACCACATTTTTTATGCCACTCTGTTTCCTTTTGTAGCTCTACATAGTAAATCCATTAATTTATCTCTCTATTCATTCGTTCATCCATTCGCCGAATTTCCCATTCATTCACTTGCCCATCCAGCCATCTGGCAAATTTCTATTCATTGAGTGACTATTTTGTGCCAGGTACCATATTGGCAAGCAATGTATTTCATGGTTAGACACATGGACTGTAGCCTCAAACTGACTGAAGTTGAATCCCGGCCATGGCTTTAACCATAAAGGCTTGGGTAAGTTATATCAACTGAGCTTCAGTTTCTTCATCTGTAGGATGAGAACCGCTAAAGACATATCACAGAGTTGTTATTAGAATCTTAAAGTTAATTGGTCCGAGGCCTTTTCCTTTTGTCCTGGAGGAATAGCTTTTTTGTTTCGTTTTGCATTTAATCCTCTCTTCTTCCCTTTTTTCATCAGTTCACTCCTTACCAGTTCATCCAGCAGCTTATCAGAGACCCAGCTTGTGTTAAGTGTCAGTGAGAGAGCTGCTTTTTGGTGAGAAATGGGAGGGGTAGATGCATCCCTAGCATCTGACACCGTGCTTGGCACGTGGAGTGTGGCCAATATGTATTCCGTGGAACAAATGCAAGCGCCTGTCCTTGAGGAGCGTTCAGCACGTCTGCAGAAGGCCAGAGCCAGGTGTGAGTATCACCAGGGTGGCCAGCCAAGGATGGGGTGCAGAGCAGGGACACATGACAGACAGAGGGAGATGGCCCCCAGCTGCTTCTGCTGGCGTGGAGATGGAGAGCCGATTCCCCCTGCGATTGGCTCTTGTGTCCCGTGGCTTGATTTGTCTTTGTGTCAGTGACTTGTCTGACATTTCTAGGACTCTGTCCTGATACATGGTCTAGGCAGGTGGGGATCCCAGTGGGGAACAAAGTATGTCTCTGTGTATTCCAGGAAGAGTTTAACCTTGGACAAACGGGCCTAGTTTTTTGTTGTTGTTGTTTTAAACTTCAAGGTATGTTTGGTATTGGGCTTCCCTGGTGGCTCAGTGGTAAAGAACCTGCCTGCCAGTGCAGGAGATGTGGGTTTGATCCCTGGGTTGAGAAGATCCCTGGAGAAAGAAATGGCAACCCACTCCAGTATTCTTGCCTGAGAAATCCCGGGGACAGAGGAGCCTGGAGGGCTGTGGACCATGGGGTTGCAAAGAGCCGGACACGACTTAGCCACACTGCAACAACGACAAATGTTTGATATTAGCTCTGAGTCCTTCCTCTTCACATCCGATAGGAGTAAGGATTATAGCACTTGACTTATGGGACTTGTAACTTTGCAAGATACAGTGGTGGCACTCATGTTTAAATTTGCTGTGACCCATCTTAGTGGGCCTGGGAGAACATCTAGAAAAATGTCACATTTAGGATGATAATTATGTGGTGACTTCAGTGCCTGGGTGGATTAAATATGGGGGACTCTAGAGCCAGATAAGGGCTTCCCTGGTAGCTCAGTTGGTAAAAAACCTGTCTGCAATGCAGGAGACCCTGGTTCGATTCCTGGGTCAGGAAGATCCTCTGGAGAAGGGAGAGGCTACTCACTCCAGTATTCTGGCCTGGAGAATTCTGTGAACTGTACAGTCCATGGGGTTGCAAAGAGTCGGACACAACCGAGCAACTTTCGCTTCACTAGAGCCAGATTCCCTGGGTTCAAATCATGGCTCTGTCTTTTATTGGTCATGTAACTTTGGGCAGTATTGTTAGTTTCTCTGTGCCTTAGTTTTACTGCTATAAAATGGTTTATAGTAATTATAAACTACTTCATTGGATAGTTGAGAAGATTAAATGAGATATTTTTAAAGTACTTAAGTTATCAGCTCCTCAGAAGTATTCAATAAATGTTTGCTATTATTTCTCTTCCTCCTCCTTCCCCCCTCTTATTCTTCTTTTAGGACTACCACTGTTACTATTTAGAATAATGTTATGATGATTCAATTAGATAATCTTTGTGTAGGTAGGTCATTGCCCAGTACAGTGCCTGGCATAGGTAAGCCCTCAACAAATGTTATTTTTCTTTCATATGGCCCTCTCAAGTCCATCCTCAATCTCTCAGGAATGTTCTCACCAATTTCATTAAAACTAATGCAAAATATGGGCTTCCCTGGTAGCTCAGCTGGTAAAGAAGCCACTTGCAATGCAGGAGACCTGGATTTGATCCCTGGGTTGGGAAGATCCCCTGGAGGAGGGCATGGCAGCCCTCTCCAGTGTTCATGCCTGGAGAATCCCTGTGGACAGAGAAGTCTGGTGGGCTACAGTCCATGGGGTCGCAGAGTTGGACACAACTGAGTGACTAAGCACAATGCAAAATATTCACATTTCTGGTGAAAGAAGAATCTCAGTTCAACTGGCAAAAATCTAAGTTTCTCCTCTCTTCTCACTGCTCCCTGTGACAGAACACAGAACAGGGACTTGTTTGTGACCCTATATGATTTTGTGTTGAATGAAAATTGTAACTTCATTGAAGGTCTCAGTTCCAAGTTGGTGTTAGCTGGTGACTGCCCTCCGTTCCTTGTCATGGGGCTTTCCCTATCATGACAGTTTGCTTCATCATAGCCAGCAAAAAGTTGGGGGTGGTGGAGGGGACAAACAGGAGTGGGGGAGAAATAGAGAAAGAGAGACTGCAATGAGGTGGAATTTGCAATCTTGTGTAATCACAGAAGTGACATCCCAACATGTTTGCCATATTCTGTTAGTTAGAAGTAAGGTGCCAGTTCCACTCACACTCAAAAGGAGGTGACTATACAAGGGTGTAAATATTAGGAGATGGGAACCATTGGGGGCGATCTTTGTGTGTCTGTCACAACACACCTGACCTCTTGGTTGTCTTTCAGATGCTTTATTTTGCTTAGCTTTAGCTTTTTATTGTTGTTGTTGTTTAATTCAGTCCCCAGAATCCAGTTTATCAGAACAAGTCTAAGTGGTACAGCTGCCCTCGAATTTTCCAGCAGAATTTTGGAAACTTTGTTCTCTAAGAAATTACAGTTTTGCTCTACTTTTTGTTCCCTATAAATAGAAACGTATGTTTTCATTAATGAATGTTGCACTTTCTGGCGTGCTTTGTCTTCCTTCTGATTGATTGTCATTGGGCAGCCACTCCTAGCAAAGAGGACAGTTTTAAGTTTCTTTTCCTCCTCAGCCTGTTAAGTGGTTAATGATCTGGAAGCAAGTACTCAGAGGTGCTAGGGGAGCTCCTATTTAGAGGCACACTTTATAAAGAGAAGCAGCTATCTACAGTGATAAAGTGAGGATGGCTAACCCTAATTTATCTGTTTAGTAAATCTGGATATTTGGACTTCCAATTTGTCTGTTGTTCCCCCTACAAATGGATGAGCTGAGAAAGAAGTACAGGGTAACACAGTATTATGAGCCTCTGACTGGGAAAGGTTTTCCCTGCCTCCCCTTAGTATCTTAAGGGAAGATAAGCTGTATAGGAACGCAGATCCAAATTGATAGAGGTGTCAGGAAAACCTCCCTTATAACTGTTTCCATTCACATGGTTCTAGTTAGTGTCATTCACAGTCAAATGAAGAGTTACTCACTCCTTTAATTTATTCATCAAATATTCTTGAACATTTTCTCTGACCCAGCTCCTGTGCTAGGTGATGAAGTTATAATTATATATATTCCCAGCCCTCAAAGATTTATTTGCTCAGACACTATCCTTCAAATCTTAATCTGTTTTCCTTCCAGTATTAATGGGAGTAAGTAGCTCTCTATTTTCCTTCTCTTAGAGACTAGAGAATACAGGCAAATGCAGATGATCAAGCCTCTCATATTACCCTGTGCATGCATGCATACTCAGTCATTTCAGCTGTGTCTGGTTCTTTGCAACGCTATGGACTGTAGCCCGCCAGGCTCCTCTGTCCATGGGATTCTCCAGGCAAGGATACTGCAGTGGGTTTCCGTTCCCTCCTCCAGGGGATCTTTCTGACCCAGGGATCGAACCCACGTTTCCTGTGTCTCCTGCATGGCAGGCAAATTCTTTCCCGCTAGTGCCACCTGGGAAGCCCACCACTCCTAGTTTATTCTCCCTCCCTTTCTTTATCACTTCTATGGAGGCAATTACATTTTTTATCTATGGCTGAGAAATTAGCAACTGAAAATAGCATTTCTTATGTCACATTTCCTGTGAGTTAGGAACCCAGGCATGCCTTAGCTGGGTCCTCTGGCTCAGATCATCAAAGTGAGGCTTCAATCACTCAAAGGTCTACTGGGAAAAGATCTGCTTCCAAACTCACTCAAGCAGTCGTTGGCAGGATTTAGTTCCTTGCAAGTTGTCGGACCGCAGGCCTCAGTTCCACTTTGGGCTATTGGCCAGAGGCTTCTTTCAGTGCCTTACCATACAGACCTCTCTGGAGGGCAGCTGGCTTTATCTGTGAGCAAGAGAGAAGAGCCAGATTTCTTCTGGCTCTTCACACAGAGAAAAGCCAGTGTGAATAAGGCTGGAGCTGCAGTCTTTGGTAATGTAAACTAGGAAGTCATATCCCATGACTTTTGTTGTATTCTATTCAGTAAGAGCAGTTCACCAGACATAAGAAAGTGGAGATGATTACACTTGGGCGTAAGTAATAGGAGGCAGTCAAAGCTAAGGTCCGTATAGTCAAAGCTATGGCTTTTCTGGTAGTCATGCATAGATGTAAGAGTTGAACCATAAAGAAGGCTGTGTACTGAAGAACTGATGCTTTCAAAATGTGCTGCTGGAGAAGACTCTTGAGAATCCCTTGAAAAGCAAGGAGATCAAATGAGTCAGTCCTAAAGGAAATCAACCCTGAGTATTCACTGGAAGGACTGAAGCTGAAGCTAAAGTTCCAGTGCTTTGGCCACCTGATTCAAAGAGCCGACTCATTGGAAAAGACCCTGATGCTGGGAAAGAGTGAAGGCAGGAGGAGAAGGGCACACAGAGGATGAGATGGTTGGATGGCATCACCAACTCAATAGACATGAGTTTGAGCAAACTCTGGGAGATAGTGAAGGACAGGGAAGCTTGGCGTGCTGCAATCAATGGGGTCACAAAGAGTCAGGTACAACTTAGTGACTGAACAACAAAGAACTGTTCACAAGACCTAAAAAATGGACATAATTACACTTGGGCATAAATACTAGGAGGTAAGGATCTTTGGGAGTCATTTTGTAAGTCACCTCTAGTGGTCAGAGTGATATTAATTCTAGAGGTTAGTTGTTATGAGCAGTTTAAGATTAAGTGAATTACTTAACAGCTACCCCTTACCCATTCATAGCTGTCAGCCCTTTTCATATTTTCTGTCTGAGAATGTAGAGAGATAGAAAGACGGAGTTAGAGAAACAGATAGACATGGGTTAGGAGGTAAGAGGCCTACAGAATGAATATTATTTTTTATAAAGAATTATCAAATATTGAATCTGGAAAGGACATTAGAGGGCCTCATGGAAATGAAGAAACAGTGGCCAGATTTTGTATAACCTCACCCTGGATCTCCAGGGATATCCACAGAGGCCCAGAGATGTTTTCCCAAAGACGGCCTCCTCCTTCCAGTCCCTGCCCGAGCTTTATGGATCACACGACTACTGTCTACATCCACTTCCTCCAACACGCGTGCAGCACACCAGGCTTCTCTGTCCTTCACCATCTCCTGGAGTTTGCTGAAACTCATGTCGCCTGAGTCAGTGATGCCATCAAACTGTCTTGTCCTCTGTTGTCCCCTTCTCCTCATGCTCTGGGTCAATAAACTTGCATTCATCTGCAGGGTCCTTTCCAGTGACCACCAGATCTGGGGCTGCAAGCTGAGCATCCTGAGTAATAAGGCTGCAGGTCTGCTTACAGAACATTGTCCTATCGTCTATGAATATTATTTTCTGTATTTGAATAACAGTAGTTGAAAAATGTGTAAAGACTTGATCAAAGAACTTTACATTTGTAATTTTCACTTTTTTTTTTATTTGCAATCTAAATGGACCCCATTGTGCAGCTGCTTTGATAGGATGTTAACTACTTAGGACAGTTGCAAGAAATAGTACCCAATGGTTAACTCTCTTGCCTCTCCATTTTTTTTTCTTTATTGTGTTGGTTTTGCCACACATTGACATGAATCCGCCATGGGTATACATGTGTTCCCCTTCCAGAACCCCCCTCCCATGTCCCTCCTGATTCCATCCCTCTGGGTCATCCCAGTGCACCAGCCCTGAGCACCCTGTATCAAGCATCAAACCTGGGCTGGCGATTGATTTCACATATGACAGTTTTCATGTTTTCAGTGCCATTCTCCCATATCATCCCACCCTTGCCCTCATGTTGGAAATCTTGAACTAATCACACAGAAAAGAGTAGGCAGAGGATAAATGGCCACAAGGATGTTTGGTGAAGGAAGAAATAATGGTTCACTGCTCCCAAGAACTGTCTTCCATGGCCTGACACCACGACTCTCTGTCTAGTATAAATCTGAGAAATTGGTAGACTCAGTGTGTAATTGTGAGGGAGGTCTGTTTTTGCACCAGGCAATATCTAAGAATAAATGATGTACTAAAGCAGCTGTGGTTACTTGGGAAGGGAACAGCACCATTTTATTTTATATTTAATGTCATTGGCAGAAATGTGAGGTTGGGTAAATATCTATTGGTCACTTGTTGGCTCTCACCTGGCTTACTGACATTATTTGCAATCTGTTTATTTAGTTAAATAACTAAATGGCATATTAAAATAGCACCTGCAGGCCAAATATTAAATTGTTCACTCTTTTGGTTATTTTTTACTCTTAGAAATAATAAAATTAAAAAAAAATAACTTGATTGATAACAGGATGGTGGAGAGATGCATGGGGAGATGCAAATTAAAAAGGCTAGAAGAAAAGACCAAGAGAGCAGGAAGCAACAGGTGAATATCCTGGAAGCCAGCAAGTCCTTAGAGGCAGGAGACAGAGCCCCTGAAGGAAGAAATAAGAAAGATGATTGGTCTCAGGGACATCTGACAGGGATGGGGTGTCAGGCTTTGGAGTGCATCACCAATATCAACAGACCAATATCAACACCTTGAGGTCAGAGCAAGATAGGGGAGAATGATGAACTCTGAGGTACAAGGGCTTGGGCAGGTCAGGACCACAATCAGCAGGGTCATGATTAAGACCCGTGGGTCTTGAGCTTCTTTTATTCTCCTTGACCAGAGACAAGGATGGCCTGGGACACTTGTTTGAAGGTGGGTTTTATGTGACATCACATGGAAGGAGGTGCATTATTCTAGAGTCATCATATGTTCTAGTATCTCTCAGATGGGCCCTCTTTATACTTGTTCCACTCTAAGAATTAATCCTGCTCCCATTTCACTTAAAAGAGGCTGGTTTGGGCTCTTTTAATGATAAATGAGAAGTTACATGGTTATGCTAATAATTTCCCAAAATGTGTTCCCTAGAAAATCTGTTTTGTAGACTGTTACACAGAAGCTACCAAAACAGAATTCTCTGGTCATATAAGTGTGGGAAAACCAGTATTAACTGAAGTGAAATAAGAATTCTTCACTGCAGACTTCTCACTGCCTTTGTTGTGCTGATGTAGAGTGTGAATCTCCACGAGGGGGAGAGGGTGCTTCGTGCCCCATGCTAAGTTCATCTGCAGGCACACTTGGGTGTCTCAGAGACTGCTATTCTATGGAGCACATTCTGGGGAACTTTAGTTAATTGAATATGGGGTCACAAGAGGAAGTGAGCGTCACTCTTCATGTACTGGGGTGCTCAGTGAAGTCAGCAGTCATCAGTTAAATAAATAATGACTTGAGAGAACAAGTCTAGACTGTGCCAGAGTCTTCTAAGTTGCTGATTATTGACTAGTAGGAACAGCATTATATATGTGGCTAGCTAGAGTAACAATCTGAAGAATGATTCGTTCTCAAGCTCTCGGCAAACCCACCTACTAGTTAGGATGTGGGAGGGAAGAGGATTTTCTGTGTTTATTGTTTCACTGCATGATGTCCTTAAAGGAAAGATTATTAAGGAGTCATGGGTCAGCAGGGGTGTGTGTGTGTCACTCTGTTTGTGGGAAAGTGACCTCAGGTAATAGTATTTTTCAGCAGCATTTCAGATAATTCTGATAAGGGTGGCCATGAAACCATTTGCTGAGAAACATTTCATGGAGGGACTCGTTTGATGATAAAACATCAAATGATTTCTTCAGTGATCGTGTCCTGAGATAGGCTGAGCTCCTGCTACTGTGTGCTTTCCACATGCATGTGCCCAATGTTCTATGCTAAATACTCATTCACAATCACCCTGAAATCCATCATTATTATCCTTAGATGGATGAGTGAATGAGTGATGTCACTCAGTCGTGTTTGGCTCTTTGCGACCCCATGGAGCATACAGCCCATGGAATTCTCCAGGCTGGGGTTTCCTGCATTGCAGGTGGATTCTTTACCAACTGAGCTATCAGGGACGTCCTTAGATGGGTGAGGATACAGAAAATATTTAAAGACGGACCTTTAGGTGAGCCTGATTTCCTCATACAATGCTGTCCCTATCAGACCCAAAGAGAGGGTCTTGGCTCTTATACCTACCCCTCAACAACTCCTCAGGATATGGATGCATGAGGCAAGACACCAGTATGAATCTTGGCCCTGAGGCTGTTACACAGAACTCATTTGGAGCCTTAACAAGCATGAGACTATTCCATTACACACAGGATCATATGCTGACACGTTTTATCTGTCTGCCTGGTAGAATGAGTCAATATCACACAAGCTAATCTAAGGAGAATGATGAAGCATTGATCTCCTAGGTCTTATCGGGTGGGCAGGCTGAAGTCAACTGACTCAGAGAAGTTTTCTTAAAATAAGGTAGAATAAGAAAAGGAGAGAAAGGTTTGCTGGGTTTCTGTGACAAAATCACAATCCAGATAGGTAGCGTGAGCAGCTTTTTGTCTTTAGCTGGGCCAAAGAACGCCTTTCCATTTGATGTCTTTGAAAGACCCAGGATCTTTGTGACTGTGGCAAAGATTTTATTAGAAGCCTGCAGAATCTTGGAAGAGGCAGAGAAGGAGGATTGTGTGCAGTGTGGGGCTTGCAGTGGTGACGTGAGGAAGACATGCCCCTTCTACAGAGGGCTGCCCTTTTTAGGGTCAGTGTGTGAACTCCCTCAGGGAGATAAGGTCATTTTTCCAGAGGTTTCAATTTTTAGAGAGAAGTTGAAAATCTATATTTTTATTTTAGTTTTTATGGTTTTCTTCTTTAAACATTTATAGCATTGTATTGGCCAAATCAGACAATATAGACTCCCAGCCAGTGACCTCTGTTTTACTACTACAGAAGGGAGAAGCTGTCACTCAAATAAAGGGACAAGTTTTCACGGTGTTTGCAATAGTTGAGGCAATTTATAACGCCTCACAAAGTTCTCAAAACAACTCTGGGTTTAGAAATCATCATGCCCGTCTTACCAATGAGAGTGAGGTTTAGAGAAGTTGAATGACTGATGAGTTCACACACAGGAGTAGGCTTGTGTCTGCATAGTTGTCTTTAGACAGAGATGAAAGCTTTTACTGCATCGTCTATAAATGGGTGTTTAATGAAGGCCTTTTGATGAGGTATGGAAGTAAAGCTCTTGAGATCCAGAGTCTGCCTGGATTGCTTGCCTCTTTAGGGGAAGAGGGGCTGCATGTGGACGTTCATTGAAATGTGAATCTCACTCCAGAAACCGTGGGCTCTCCTGGCTTGGATCACGGGAAAAGTCAGAAGGGTGTGACTAAGACAGAAATTCGTTGATTGACATTAACACCGGACTCCATGTGGAATCCGGTGATGCACCTCCTAGGCCTCAGATTGCTTGACAAATCACAGCAAGATTTACTCACAGTCACTGCCATTATTATGTGTAATCATAGGCACACCAGGGCCCAAGAGGGGTGACAGGAGAGGTTAATGGCTTTCTTTATATTTGCATTATTACTTGAACTCTGCCTTTCATGGTCAGATGGGCTTTACAAGTTCTTCCCATCTAACTTTCTGAAGTGTTTTCAGATTTTCTATCTCAGGGCTGTTTTACAGTTTCCTTTTCTTATATCTGTTTTGTATGCTAGGAAATAAGGAAAGGAAATTCAAGATACAAGCGATTGATACTACCCTGCCTGCTAAAGTAAATATTAAGTCTTTTGTTGAATTTTCTAAAGGCCACATTGTATTTCCTTTTTATCTAAAATGTTAAAAAAAAAAAAGATGTGGCCAATTCTAGCTGGCTGTCCTAAATGTATCAAAAGGCCCTTAGAAGTTTTCTTCTTTGCCACCAGGGTGAATTTTTAAGCAAATTGATTTCCAGCTGTAAGTCAGTGTGAGTATACCTACTGGTAGTGAAATGTGCACGTAAAATGTTAAATCCTATGTTTTGTATATTTTATTACAATCAAGAAAAGTTTGTTTTAGGGACCTAATCAAACACTGAGATTGTCAGATTGATCCATGTATCATGGGCAATATTTGTATGCAGTACTGCAAGTGTTGTAGGTAGATAATATTACTGTATAACGCTCAAGTGCAGGCCATATTATTTTAGTTCCTCTAAATCAAATTATATTTAGTTCTGAGCTCTCACCTAGTGAAAAGGTATATAAAAAAATCTATTGCATTATGTTTGAGGAAACACATTTCCTAGGGTTCTTCAAATATTTGGGTGACACTTTCATGAGGTCAGGGAGGTAGGAGTGGAGGGTTGCACCCTTCCCGGGGACCCTGCTGTAATTATTTCTCTGCCGCGTGGTGCAGCTCTCCAGTCTGGTCCTTCATTATCTGTCCCGGTCATAGACTTGCTGGTCACAGAGAGGCTCCCCATCATGGCCCTCCAATGACCAGCTTGGCCAGAGAAATACTTTGTACTCTTCTCCAGGCTGCGGTGTTGGTTGTACAGGAGCCAGCGGGAATCCCTTCCATCTTGGGCATTACTTCGAAGGGGACCTAGCACTGTGGCATTCATAGAAACTCAGTAATCCCGTATCCCTTTTCTAACTCAGAAAAGCTCACCCCTTCTGGTTGGGCTCTCTGCTTCCTTAAATTCCAGCACTCCTTCAGCCCAGACCCACAGACAAACTTTTGTATGAGGGAAGTTGACTTCTGGGTTCCTGCTAATTTTGACTCTGTGCCCTAAGTCACAGAAGTTGTTTGTGGGAACGTAAAGGATCTGAGGCTCAGAACAGGATGATCTAGTATCTTCTTGGTATAGGGGTGGAGGGGTGGTAAAAATGCTTCTCCATTTTCTGAATGTCCAAGGCAGCTAGAATATGAGATGACTATTCCAACAGTTTTTGTTTGTTTGTTTGTTTTTGCTTTGCAACCATTAGTAATGTAATAGTTGTAAGGTTGTAAGGGTGGCTTTAGAGACAGAGAGCTTGGGTTTGAATCTTGGTGCTGCCCACCCACTGGCTCTGTGACTTTAGGAGAGTTATTTAGTTCCCCATCCTTCAACTTCCTCATCTATAAAATCTAAATAATGATAGTATTTTTATAATGAACTTATTGTAAGAAATAAGTACATCAATATGTGTGAAGTCCATTAAAATGTGACCCTGGCAGGTAGAAAGTGCTCAATATGTGGAAGCCATGATGATAAAGATTGTTGTTGTTATTTTCATTATTACATAACATCACCAAGACTGGTCACTCAGTTTTAATCCTTTGGAACTTGGTTGTTGTTCAGTCCCTGAGTTGTGTCTGACTCTTTGTGACCCCATGGACTGCAGCTTGCCAGGCTTCCCTGTCCTTCACTATCTCCCAGAGCTTGCTCAAACTCATGTCCATTGAGTCGGTGATGCCATTAAACCACCTCACCCTCTGTTGTCCCCTTCTCCTCCTGCCTTCAGTCTTTCTCAGCTTGTGTCAGACATCGTGCATTTAATTCTCACAACAACCCAGTGAAGAGGTTATTAAAATTATACCTTTGCAGAGAGTGTTACTGGCTCAGCTCCCAAGTGGTACAACCAGGATTTAAACCCAGCAGAGGTTGGGAAGATCCCCTGGAGTAGAAAATGGCCACCCACTCCAGTATTCTTATGTGGGAAAACCCATGGACAGAGGAGCCTGGCGGGCTACAGTCCATGGGGTCGCAAAAACCTGGCCTGAGCATGCATGAGTGACAGATGCCAGGGCACTCTTACAGATGTGGGTTCTTTGTGAAGGAAGCACATTAGCTCACCTTGGAGCTGAAAGTCCTGAGTTCTAGAAATAGATCTCCTGGGAGTAGGAAAGCAAGCAAGTTGATTTATAGACACTTTTCAAGTCCAATACTCTGTGATTCTAAGTGATGAATGATAAATAGCTGAAAGGAAAGCTTCCACCTTTTAAAGCTCTTTTTTTCCACCATGCTGCTGCTGCTGCTAAGTCGCTTCAGTCGTGTCCGACTCTGTGCGACCCCATAGACAGCAGCCCACCAGGCTCCCCCGTCCCTGGGATTTTCCAGGCAAGAACACTGGCGTGGGTTGCCATTTCCTTCTCCAATGCATGAAAGTGAAAAATGAAAGTGAAGTCCACCATAGTTAACCATAATTTCATCTAAAGCTCCATCTCACCTGCTTACTGTAACTTTTTTGCAAAACAAAAAGCAAACAAATGAAACTACAAAAAGTTCCTTATTTCTTCATCTGTAGATAGATGTCCACACTGAGGGCTTCCTTTGAAGGCACTGGTTGAAGATGGTCAAGCCTCCTTGGGTCTGGTTCTCTCACTGCCTACCTACAGCTGGGCTTCAAGTGCATTAATAAGTGGAAAATTAACAACTATTTTGTTAAGCCACCAAGATTTTAAACGTCATCTGCTAATCAACTAGCATTAATCTAGCTAATATAAGCAGATATCTTTGATTAATTTTTTACATGCTTTTAAAGTGATGACAGATGAGGAAACCAATCAAGATATATACCACTGAATCATGGCACAAAGGTTATGAACCAATGACTTAAAGCATGCCTAGTCTGTTCATACATTGAATTTTGTGAGTAGCATGAGTAAGTGTTGGCCCTGTAGTTAGATGTTTTTCTTGACTCTCTGACATGTGAGGCAATAAACCTCTCAGTGATATCAGAGTAGGAGACATTGGGGATGAGAAGATACTGGGGTGTGGAGGGAGCTACAAGTCAGGGACATGCTTTATTGCTCTTTCTAGCCAGGAAGAAAGCACTTCTATAATTTATGAGATCCTAAGACATGCAAGAAATACAATTTTTTTCCTAAAGCAACCAATCACAAATAACCATAGGGAAAGGCAAAAAAGTGGTGCTTACCAGCTGTCACATCAGATTGGAAATTATTATCGAGGAGGAAAAAAGTCAATGCAAACAATGGGACACTGTTACTTAGAGAAGCTGGCCCTTTACAGCCTCCTCCAGATGAGAATCTCCAGGAATTATATCTGAAACTTAGTCAGGAAGACTTACAGCAACCCTGGAAAGAAGGGAGACCAACACTTAACGGCCAGGGATTAAATAAAACTAAATAATAAATTACCCAAATCTAGTAAGGAACAGGGCTTGGCTAAAACTGTAAATCATGTCTCAGTTTCAAACTGGCTTGATTATTTTACACAGAAGTAATTTGATTTCTGTGGTCCAGATAGAATTTGGATAGCAAAAATATCAGAATTTCATAAAATGATAAACTTAAAGCATTTCTCTGAGATATGTAAATATGTTCAATTTCCCAAGAGGGACTCTTTCAAAAGATTCTTTTGAAGCATCTCAGAACCAATACCAAATTTAGTAGTGAGTACTTCTCTGCATTCTCATATTCCTTGAAATTAGAGCAAAGCCCAGAGTGGGTGTTGGAGAAAACTCTTGAGAGTCCCTTGGACTGCAAGGAGATCCAACCCATCCATTCTAAAGGAAATCAGTCCTGAATTTCATTGGAAGGACTGATGCTGAAGCTGAAGCTCCAGTACTTTGGCCACCTGATGTGAAGAGCTGACTTGTTGAAAAAGACCCTGATGCTGGGAAAGAGTGATGGCAGGAGGAGAAGGGGATGACAGAGAATGAGATGGTTGGATGGCATCACCGACTCAATGGACATGAGTTTGAGTAAACTCTGGGAGTTGGTGATGGACAGGGAGGCCTGGCGTGCTGCAGTCTATGGAATTGCAAAGAGTCAGACACGACTGAGTGACTGAACTGAACTGAAAGGAATCACACTTGAAAGGTTGATACGGGCCAGATCTAGAACTGGTACTCCTTGTTTTACTGTCACCTGGTCCCATCTAACTTCAAGGGGGACTGTAAAACCAGGGAAGCCAGAGAAAAAGGAACGAGACTCAAAAGCAGCTGGTCAGTGTCTGCCACACTGATTTACCTTTATTTTGTACAAAGAACCCCGAAGTAGCAATCAGCATGTAACAACATCTCAGGCAAGTTCCTTGGGCCAGGTGACTAGACAGGGCCTTTTAGTTTATCTGTTTGCCACAGGGAGAGAGGGAAAAGCAAACAGAACAGCTGTGCTCTCCTCCCGGGAGGTCGTCTCATAAACTGATTCCGGCCAAAGTTCCTCTGCAACTCTGAGAAATAAAATTAGGAAGCTACAGAGAAGTACCACAAGGTAGAAAGGGTTTTAAGCCATGATCTCTGAGAATAAGAGATTTTTCTTTCTTCTTACTGAGACGGAAGTCAGGGCATCTGTCTTTGAGAGTGTTATTGACACATTTTCACCTTCTGCCCTATAGGGTTGGTCACCTGGTCCCATCTAACTTCAAGGGAGACTGTAAAACCAGGGAAGCCAGAAAAAAAAAAGGAGTAAAAACTAGGGTAGGCTACCCCAATTCTCTTTGTTCCAGTGTGCCTCATCCCAGGGAATTTGTCAGTAAGACCCTCTTTAAACAACAACAAAAATCATTTATTTATTCATTTTTGTCTGCAATGGGTCTTTGATGAGATGCACAGGCTTGCTCCAGTTGCGGCAAGTGGGGGCTCACCTCTGGTTGTGGTGCAGAGGCCTCTCAAGGCAGTGGCTCCTCCTGCTGGGGCACAAGCTCTAAGCGCGTGGGCTTCGGTAGTAGGCGCACTCGGGCTCGGTACTTGTGGCTTGTGGGCCCTGGAGCCTGGGCTCAGTAGTTGTGGTGCACGGGCTTAGTCCCCCTGAGGCATGTGGGATCTTCCTGCGCCAGAGATCGCAGGATTCTCCACCACTGGACCACCAGGGAAGTCCCAGACAGACTGTCTTTCTTTTCATCTCCCTCCCCCATGTGGATCTCTGGGTCTGGGGGCAGGAATGTCAGAGACTGTGAGTCTGACAAGGCAGGCAGTCTGGCGGTACACAGAGCCCCCTGCTTCGGAGTCAGACTCTCCAGGTTCCCGTGCTGCCTCCACCACACTCATTAGCTCTGTGTGATGTTGTACAACTTCTGAAAGCTTTCATTATGAGGATCAAAATGATATTTATAAGGAGGGTGGTGCACAGTAGGTACTTATTAAGTGTTTGCCATTATTGTTATTATCTGATTTTCCTTTTCTCCTTCCTTTTCATCTTGCCCGTTAGTCTAGCAGAGAAAAGATCACAAACGGGGATAGAAGGCCTAGAGAGGAAGGGTGGATAAGGAGATAGTGAAAAATTGAACTTATTTCCCCATTCAAATCCTAGCCCATATTTGTATGGCAAAATAGTTTTGAAAGGGTTTACCTAGACAACTTCATTTCATATGGGGTTCTATGGGGTCCATGGAATATGCAGTCTACTTGAGAGAGAAACAGTAAATGCATTGGGAGTTAAGAAACAACTGAGTTACTGAGAGTGTAATAACTTTTAAAACTTACTACTTATGTATAATTTTTAAAATGTTTTTTAATATAAATTTGTTAATTTTAATTGGAGGCTAATTAGTTTACAATATTGTAGTGGTTTTGCCATACACCAACATGTATCAGCCATGGATGTACATGTATTCCCCATCCTGAACCCCCTCCCACCTCCTTCCCCATCCTATCCCTCAGGGTCATCCCAGTGCACCAGCCCCTAGCACCCTGTCTCATTTATCAAACCTGGACTGGAGATTTGTTTCACATATGATAATATACATGTTTCAATGCTATTCTCTCAAATCATCCCACCCTCACCCTCTCCTATAGAGTCCAAAAGACTGTTCTATACATCTGTGTCTCTTTTGCTGTCTCGCATACAGGGCTATTGTTACCATCTTTCTAAATTCCATGTATATGCATTAGTATACTGTATTGGTGTTTTCCTTTCTGGCTTACTTCACTCTGTATAACAGGCTCCAGTTTCATCCACCTCATTAGAACGGATTCAAATGCATTCTTTTAATGGCCGAGTAATAGTCCATTGTGTACATGTACCACAGCTTTCTTACCCATTCGCCTGCCGATGGACACCTAGGTTGCTTCCATGTCCTGGCTATTGTAAACAGTGCTACAGTGAACACTGGGGTACACATGTCTCTTTCAATTCTGGTTTCCTCAGTGTGTATTCCCAGTAGTGGGATTGCTGGGTCATATGGCAGTTCTATTTCCAGTTTTTTAAAGAATCTCCACACTGTTTTACATAGTGGCTGTAATCAAATGTGATGGAATCCACCATCAGCTAATGGGCTGATAGACCAAACTCTCCCAACAACTTGTGTTCAAGATTATCAATATAAATGTTGGTTTAAGATCATTATCCTCCAATTAAATTTTTTTAAAAAAAGATCCTTATAGTACATTTACTCTCATTCCCTGACGTTAATGTCTCTAACCCTACTGCTACTGAGTTAGCTATTAATCAACTTGCCCCTGTCACTCCATATCTGGTCTATTTCCACAAGACTGGCTTTCGTAGTGTCACTTACTAGTCTTCCTTAAGGCATGTGTTGTCCTGGGTCAGTTTTACTTCATCTGTGGGTAAGTTCTTGCTCAAGTCTGGGAATGTGCCACTCATGTGCATCTCTGCTCTAAACCGAGCATCAGTGCGATTGATACCTTTGTTTCCTCTGCTTGCCTTGGTATTTGTTTGTGATTTGCAGGGCTAGGGAAAACCAGAAGGTGGCTTTAGTAACCAAGTGTCCAGGGTCTCTAGGAGTTTAAGGTCTCTTTAGCCAACAGTTCCAAGGCATCAGTGGAAGAGATGTCATAGAGTAGCATATCACTACTAACATTTGAGTTATTATTGCTAAAGGAGACCAGAGAAAAGAAAAGTCACTTTGGGTTGGGAAATCAGGGAAGACTTCATAGAAAGTATGAAGTTTGAGCTGGGTTATGTTGGTAACAAAGAACTGGAAGATGTCATAACCAAAAGGGTAGTGGTGTAAATGCTCAAAGAGGTTTTGGTGGGATAATCGCTTCCTACAGATAGTATCTACAGATAGACAGAGGATGAGATGGTTGGATTGCATCACCAGTTCTATGGACATGAGTTTGAGCAAACTCTAGGAGATAGTGAAGGACAAGGAAGCCTGGTATGCTGCAGTTCACGGGGTCGCAAAGAGTCAGACATGACTTAGTGACTGAACAACAACAGATAGTACAAGAAAGTAGCCCCTTTGCTCTAAGAGATAATTTTGAGAGGGCACTGGAAATAATTTTGCCCGGAATGGTTTCTGCATGCCAGTTATTGGATGTGTATTTGTTGGATGTGCATGCCTACTCACCCAACAGATATTTATTGAGTACATGCTCAATAAATTCTAGGCAATGGTTCAGCTCCTCAAATTCAGTGATGAACAGGACAGGAAAGGTTCTTCCCTTCATGTTGATTATATCCTAAGTGTGGAGCAAACAAAAAGAAGATAATACATATGGTAATGTCAGATAGTCACAGTGCTAGGGAAAACTAAAGCAAGGGAATGGGATAGAGCCTAATTGAAAAGATTAAACACCATTTTAGAGCAAGGTCAGAGATGGTCACTTGGAGTAGGTGACATTTAAATTGAGAGTTGAACGAGAGGAGGGAGCATTTATGTGAAAGATTTAGGAGATGAATATTCCTAGCAAAAGGAATAGCTAGCATGAAGGTTCTTAGGTGAGAATGAGCTTGGTCGGGTCAAGGAAAAGCACGTAGAAAGGGGATGGGAGGTCGGATAACTCTGTAGGCTGCTTGGAGGATATGCTCAGGTCGGGTCCTACTCTTGACCAATTGAATCAGAATCTCTGAGGTGAGGTCCAGGCCGCAGTCCTTATTAGCACCTCTTCAGGTGATTCTAATGGGCAGCCTAGGTTGAGAAGCACCTTATTAGAGGGAAAACCCAAAAGGTGGACTTGTGTTTAATAAGCAGGCAGATCACCTTGCAGGATGTGATGGAGAAGGAGCGATGTGAAGGGAGTGATCCTGCAGGAGTGTGCTGGGGCTGGAGGGATGATTATCCTTGATGTGGTGGCCAGTGGAGCCCAGGGGTGCTGTTCCAAGAGTGAGGTCCCTGTGATCTTTAGTGAGTCTCCCTTGCCAGTTTGCGGAAGTTGCTTGTGCCAACTAGGGCAAGGGCCAGCAAGTTAAGGTTTGGTTTATTCATTTTCTGCAGATCACAGAGAGCCAGCTCTCAAAGCCAGGAACAAGGCAGCTGATCCTGAGCTGGAAAGACTCCCCAGGGACCCCATTCTGCCTGAGGAGGGGCCTGGTGGAAAGCAGTTTAAATACTTACATTCTAAACATAGTTCTACATGTCCAGTTTTTTTTCTTTAAAAAATAAATGTTACCTTGTATGTTCTGTATAAAAAAGTAGAGGATTTCAGTAATAGGAGAATACAGATCCTACAGAGGAAAAAGATTGGCTTCAGGCAGAGATGGGGCGAGAGTATGGGTGGAGAGCTGCCACCAAGGCTGAGAGAGGATGAAAGTCTTACAAGATAGAGTTCAGAAAAGGAGGCTTTTGAGCTTACAGAAAATGTGAGGGTGACAAAAAAGATAATGTGTGATTATAAGGAATAGAAGAGGAAAAGATACATGGCGCAGACAGATTCTATCTCTTTTAAAGTCCTGAAACAGAACATCACGTGAGGCATCATAGTCAAGAACAAAGGTTCTAACATCCAAATTGGGTGAATTCCTTAAACTCCTTAAGTCTTCATTTTCTCACTTGTAAAATGGGGACTAATAGTACCTGAGTCATCAATTGCTCATGAGGGTTCATGAGAAATTGCATGTTAAAAGGCTTGGCGCAGTGCCTGGCACCTCGTAAGGGCTTCCTGTATGGTAGTATTTGCCACTGTCGGCAAAATGATCATTTAGTTTGTTCTTGGGTCTCCCCGGGTGGCTCAGATAGTAAAGAATCTGCCTGCAGTGCAGGAGACCCAGGTTCAATTCCTGGGTTGAAAAGATCCCTTGGAGAAGGAAATGGCAACCCACCCCAGTATTCCTGCCTGGGAAATCGCATGGAAAGAGGAGCCTGGTAGGCTCCAGTCCACAGAGTCACAAGAGTCAGACACTACTAAGCAACTAACACTTTCACTTTTTTTAAACCAAAATATTGTGGAAGTTAGGAGTTTTGTTGTTGATGTTCAGTGGCTAATTCTTGTCTGACTCTTTGCAGCCCCACGGACTGCAGCATGCCAGGCTTCCCTGTCCTTTACTGTCTCCTGGAGTTTGCTCAAATTCATGTCCATTGAGTTGGTGATGCTATCTAACCATCTCATCCTCTTATTTTTGTTTGCTCCACACTTAGGATATAGTCAGCATGAAGGGAAGAATCTTTCCTGTCCTGTTCATTGCTGAATTTGGGGAGCTGAACCATTGCCTAGAATTGATTGAGCATGTACTCAACAAATATCTGCTGTTACAGTGTAACAGTTGGGTTCTCTGGGTGGGTGAAAGTAGAATATTGGAAAGCACTAAGTTGAAATTCAAGAAGTAACTATGGTCAGTGGATTGTAAAGAGAGAAATGAGCAAAGGAGAACACAAAAATCTTATCACTAGCTTTATACATAATAACAGTAAATTGGAAATCAGGATACCTGTATGCTAGACTGTTTCACATAAGAAATTGAAATTATCAAGGTCTCAGTTTCTTTAGTCTGAAAAATAAGGGCTTTGGAGTAGATGGTGTCTAATCCACCTTTTTGTTTACAGTTCTACTCTGTGGAGTACAGAGAGGCTTATGATCTGGGCTTTAGTTGGTATCAAGCTTAAGGAGGCAAGTGAGATGTTATTTCACCTTCCCAGGTTTTCAGGCCATGTCCAGCTTTGTTTTATTTGAATGCAATTTCAGGTTCCTTTCTCTTGGGGTGAATGGACGTAGACATTGTAGAAATGTTTAAGTTGATATGTGTTGACTGAGTTGCGGGCAGTGGCTTCATGAATAGGAGTGAGAAGGGTGATTAGGTTATATTTAATATGTTGATTTAAGTGATGCTTGGTTTTGAGTGGTGGTGACCAGCTCCTACTGGAACATCACATTAATAGGTTCTGTCCTAACTGCGCCTTTGCCTAGTACATGTGGATGAATTGAATTTGGTAAGAGAGACCTGTCTGCTGAGCTACCCACTGTTGCTAAAGCACAGGCACAGAGATGGAATTTTGAGTATACCTGTTTTCCCTGTCATCATATTTGTCATGGAAACAAACTCCCTACGCTTGTTAATGAAAAACTCATATGTTATCTTTGATTCACATTTTGTTCACCTCTTAGTCTCCATTGCTTTAGTCAAGTTTGGAAGCTAAACCGTCAGCTGCCAGACAGGCTGCTCTTCCTCTTTAGAGATAGGTGAAACCCGTTCAGTAATTCACTGTCAAAACTTGTAGCTCTAGCAGGTGTTTTGACCTTCAGTTCAGTTACTCTAAACAGCAAGCAATGAAGGAAAATTCTTGGGACAATCGGATGGGCTCTTCAGTTATCCAAAATCAAGCTTTCATCTCTATCAATTCATTTTTCTGTTAAGTAAGCAGAGCGAAATACAAGATGTTCACTGTCAGTTTAGACTGTCATAAAAAACTTGTCCAAAACCTGTAAAGTTATCATTCCAGATATGTTCTCACTGCAGAAACCAGAGACCCAACTTTCCATGCTTAAACCTTCTGGCTAGACAAATAAACCCTCTGGGATGATGTCTTTGATGAATATCTGAGCTGAAGTTGCAAATAGAGAATTATGCTTTTGTTAAGTAAGGAAATCAAGTCATATAGAAGATTGATCTATGGAGTATGGAAAAAGGTCTAAAACATGGTGCCTACTCGTGAGGCCTTTCCGCCAAGTATCCAAATGTGGTGCCCATAGTGAAGCATGTAGGAGGACAGAAAAGAGACTGAGCTTCTGAGCAAATGGTAGTGTATGTGGAGTTTCATCCACTTGGAAAAGCGGCAGGGACAGTCTTTGCTACCTGAATTCCTCTCCGGATGGTGATCTCAGTCTGGCATTCCAAGAACAAGAGTTGGTTAGGGAGTGTGCTTAATGTGACTTTTGCCTTATGTGTGACGTAAAAGAAAAAGTGGGGGAGAGGGTTGGATGACATCATTGACTCAATGGACATGAGTTTGAGCCAACTCCGGGAGATAGTAAAGGGCAGGGAAGCCTGGCGTGCGCAGCCCGTGGGGTCGCAGGGTCAGACCTGACTTAGTGACTGAACAACAGCAACAGTAAAGCGAAGGTGACTTGAGAACCAATGAGAAATGGTTCTCCTGACTCTGAGCTGTCAAGAGGTCCAGCAGAAATAGGGGGGTTTGATTGAGGATGTAACCAGGGATAGGCATGATAGCCCTTATTTGTTTTTTTATTCCTTGATGTATATGGGAGCAAGCTTTACCAGGAGCAAAATTTCAACTAGAAACCAGGCTTTTTGAAGGGTGTTGTCTCTTCCTCTGCTAGAAAAGTGATCAGGTATCAGTCCCTGCCCTGATGGGTTCACAGATGCATACATCCTGAAGTTGGTGGGAGTAATTCTTGTTTTATTTGCTAATGCACACCTCAGAAAGGAAAACAATCCATTCTGGAGCATTACAGGAGGTAAGACCGGCCTGTGATGGGTTCCCTTTAGATCACTGTGAATGTTTCCTCTGTGGTGTATTTTTCACCAGGAGCCTAGTCATGGGAAAAAGAGCCATAACCCGTACTGTCAGTCTTCTCCAAGGAGTCAGCCAGCTAGCTTCCCTCTACCCTACACAGAGGTTGGCTCTGGTATATAATTTACTGAAGTGTGTCAGAGAGTGGTTGAATTTTCCCATGCAGCTTGTCTATGCAACAGAGTAGACAAAAAATAAAATCTTGAATATGGAAAAACCTCACAATCATATTAAGTATCAATAGTAGCAGAGAACCTAGCAGAGTAATTTTGGAGCCATTTATGAAATATATACCTCTGTTAAAAACCATCTTGGCAAACCAGGGGGTCTCCTCTATCCACCACCCAGATTCAGGAAATCTAGGGCTCTGTTAACCATGACGGTATGACTGAAGTCCCCATATCTACTAGCCTACTGTGATCATCATAGTTTATTTGCAAGAAAATGGTTCATTGTGTTCCATCCCATGGCTACCTCCATTCCCCGTATGATTACTTAGGAAGCGTTTTGTTGAAGTGGTTTTTCATTATGTGTAATTTAAGACCATTTATTCATTAGCTCATTTACACAGCACACTTTAATTGAGCATATATAATGTGCCTGACACTGGAAAAACAGAATAACAAATCACTGTTCTCCTCATTGAATTTACTTTATTTTATTTGTAAAGGTTAAAAACAATTATAATACAGAGTGAGAAATATCCAGTCACATGTGAATTGCTTAAGGAGATGGCTACTGTGTAGGTTGGTTGGAAAGGAGAGAAGGTGACATTTGTTCAGAGCCTTGAAGAAGGAGATTCACTAGGAGATTCCTAGTGAATCAGGAGAAGAAGAGGACTTTGTATCAAAGGAGCTGTGCGTATGAAGATGCAAAAGACATGGCGCAAGTTCAAAGCTGGATTTTACCACTTACAAGCTGGGTAAACTCATTTAGCTTGTTTTGAAGCCTCAACATCCTTATTTGTAAAAGAGAGATATATTACTTCTGGGCTACTCACAAATTTATGCTGAGACTCAGATATCCCTTGTTTTTGAAATTAGTTTGAAAATGATGAGGCTGGAAATGGTTATCGGGTAGGTTGGATGGTTGTCCAACTGGTGCCCTTCAGGAGGGAGGAGACAGTACACTGCCCGTCACCGCAGTGAAGGTTCGGGGCTGTGCTGACCACAGCAGGTAGAGGAGACAGACGTTTCAGCGATGGTGCTGAGAAGTTAATCTGTCTCCCTTTTTAAATAGCTTTGCATGGAAGTTGTCAGTGGGGCTCTCTCCCCAGCCAGATTTATAGCTTCTGAATGACATTGTTTACTTTGTCATTGGGAGGCTAAACAAGGCTGGAGGGAGCAAGAGCCTCATTTTCCTATCAGTGGCAAATGCTTATCAATCAATATAATTGAGGTCCAGATGCAGTAATTTATGGGAGACCCATTGCATCCTCCCTAGTGCACCTTTTTTCTTTCTCTCTCTCCTTCCCTACCCCCTTTCCCTCCTATTTTCTCCAGCATCTTTTCTTTCTGCTCCTTACGGTATTCAGACCTGTCCACTTGAAAAGCAGAAGTCAGTTAGAAAACAGCGCTGTCTCACTCCCTTCAGCACGTTTCTTTTGATGTTTAGGTCAGTTTGGCAGCTGTTGTTCTCCAAAGGACACATCTTTAAAAAAAAAAAAAGGAAATAAAAGGCATCTATCACTTTAATGAGGGCCATTAAGATATTAATCAGCAGAAGTAAATAAAGAAGAAAGATTTACTCTTCTTGAGAGTCATATACACAGAGAACTAATTAGCCAATGCTATGCAGGAGGAGAAATGCCCTACCTGTAGCCCAGGGTTGACTTTTCCAATGACTATTTAACCATCAGTAATAGAAACTAAGCAACACTTTAAAGGCTCATGAATTAATTATTTTGGGGGATGGATGTAAGTTTTGGGGTGGGGCAAACATTCCCAGATTATTCTTGGGGAAATAAATACTTTAATAAAATCTGACAAAAGTTTTAATTATAGTGCATGGTAAACAGTGTAAGATATAATAATATAGCTGGATAGGAGGCTGTCTCACTCAGTGGAGCTTACATGTATATCCTGATGAAATAGAAAGGATGAAGTGCACATTTCTTGAGGATATACAAAAGAAAACTTGGGGACCGATAGAAGAGAATGGTGAAACTTAATTGCTGGCTTTTATTGTTTGAAGGATTCTTTTGAAAGAGGATAGTGGTCCACTAGTTTTTAATCTCACTGATACAAGAGCAAGGAGGAATAGATAAGAGATGAAGGGGGATGATGTAAGTAGAACTTCAGTAAGATATCCCTATTGTTTGTTTCCTGTATCATAGGTTTTCCAAGGTAGGATTTTTCTTATCTGGTTGGTATGATTTAGATATCATCTTACCACAAGAAAGAGGCTGTAATGGTAGAGGGAAAGTATATTCAAGTCAGAGGATTAATATTTATAAGGAATCTGCTGTGAATGAAGTACTACTTTTTTATATATATACTGTATCTCATGTAACCACCAGTTCTATAAAATAGGTTATCTCTGCATTTATTTTGCAAACAAGAAAACTGAAAAGAGGCTAAGTAACTTGACCAATGTCACATAGCCATGATAGATCGGTCAGGATTTAGATCTGACTCTAAATTCCAGATCCTTCATATTTTACTATGAAGCTCAAGAGATATTTGTTGACAGATTCGTCTTTCTTTGAGGTAGGAGGGTGGACCACTGGTTTCTCTTAGACTTTTCCATTTATCTATTATCAGAAATAAGTTGACTGTAATAAGAATAGTTCCTAGTATTATTATAGCAGTAGACCTCTTTGTGTTACCTAACTAGCATCTTTGCCCTTTCTTTGGGCAATGGAATTTGTTTTCCCAATGAGTGTTAAAGACTTTTTCTGATGGAGATGGGAACTCCTTCTATCCCAATTCACTTCAAGTTATAAGGGTGGGCGCTTAGATTAGACCTGATCAGTTCAGTGTAGCCTGTTCTGTCCACAGCCATTGACACTTCATGTTTTCCAAGCTGATTTTACCTTTCTACTGGAGTCATCAGGGAAGACGCTCTCTTTCCACTGGAGTTGTTAGGCATGTAGGCTGCAAGGCTGAGACTACTAGTAGGATTCATTCTCATTAATTTGAAACAAGAGTTTGTCTGAGTTATAAAAGAAAAAGAGAGTCAAGCCCTATTGCTACTCTTGAAGATCCTGGGTCAAGCCACTCCTGAACCCCAGTTTTTAAATTATTTAAAATGATGTAAATCTGTAGTGTTTTTCTTTTATCTTGGTTTATGTTATTTGCAACAAACTAATTTTTAAATACATAAATATCTGGCAATGATTCTTATTTTGTGTGAGTGCCTGATAAATTAAATATCTGTAGTCAGTGAGATAGCAGTGATTACATTCCATAAGTCTGATAGAAACTTTGTGAAAACTTTGGCACCTGCCCTTGTTTCCAAGATTACCTTTGAACTGCTCTCAAGGATAAATTGGTTGCCCAACAAATAAGTTTAGCGCTTTAGGCTCTGTGTAATGCTTGGGGGAAATGCCTGGATTGGCCTTGATTGAGACGTCTCTCTTCCCTGTGAGGTCCCCAGAGGCTGCTGTAAATTCAGGGAATAATGTCAAATGAGAAATGAGGTGTTGATTTCTTATCAGTTGTATGTGTGTTCAAAACTCCCAATAACTTTCTAGTAAACTTGTTTGGAGCATAGGTTTTGGGTTCCAAGCTCAACGCTCTCATTTAAATATTAACTCGAGCTGGTGGTAAGACCACAGTGCCCAGTAGTGGTTCATAAGAAATATAAAAGGTGATCAGCCGATCAGACTTTAATCAAGACTCTAAATGTGGGTCAGCTTCCTGCACAGCCAGGAAGACAGTCACACGCAAATGAATGAACTTCCAATTTCACTGCATGCTTCCACTAGAAAGCATAGCCCACTCCTTATCCTTTTCAATCTAGGGAATCAGATTGGGAGAAAGAAGTACATCATCCTCAGATTTTGGTACTTACTCTCGACATCGTCATCACCATCATCATGTATGGCTAGCAGTACAGTCCCTACGTGATTTCTGACGCAGGGCTTGAGAACTGGTCGGCGTTCTGGGAGTCACCGCTCTGTCCTCACACATGCTGCTCGTTTGTCTTAACGTGTTTGTATTTCCACCTAGATGTGGCTCTGCTCTCCAGGGATATACCACCGTGGGAAAAACCTCTCTGTAGTGTCACAGTGATCTACTGAGGAGGAGAACCACACACGTGTGTTTTCAGGAAGTCATGTTGCAGGATGTGTATGTCTATTACTGGAACCATTGAACCAGAGCCAAGGTCCCCAGGGACTATTTGAGATCGTCTTTCTAACCCAGTAATTCTCAAGCTTAGCTGCATGACAGAATGCCTGGAGAGCTTATTAAAAAAACACTTGTTACTGAGCTCCACCCAAGGCCTACTGAATCAGAATCTCTTTTGATAGGAGGGTAGGGTATATGAATACATATTTGTACAACTTTCACAGGTGATTCTTAGGCCAGTCCACAGACTAGCCTGTGGGGATTCCTTTATCTTTTGCCTTCAGGTTATTTAATAAAAACCATCACTCTGAAACCTCATGAACCATATAAGAATCCAGCCTATATTCAAAGATGTAGAAAAATGTATCAACCTCTCTCAACAATAAATTCTTTGGTTCAGTAAACCTCACTTTTAAACGTTCTATCTCATATCTCACATAAAACCCTGGCATTGCGGAATAAGTCTGTTTCCAGTCCCCTGCTTATTGTTGTTGATGTTGTTTTCTGCTGCTGCAGAAACCGTGTGACTCAGATTGGGATTTACGTGATCTACTGTCTTTTTTTTTTAACTTCCCGTCTTTTAACTGAGATCATACACTTGGTTTCAGGACTTAATGAAGCTCAGGTTCTTGATGTTTCATTGCAGAAAGAATTCAGTGAGACACAAAGCGATAGATGTGGATATTTTTTAGAGAAAAACACACTCCACAGATAGAATGTGAGCCATCTCAGAGAGTGAGAGTGGCCCCAGGGTACGGAGTTGTCAGCTTTTCTGTGCTAAGTTGCTTTAGTTGTGTCTGACTCTTTGTGACATTATGGATTGAAGCCTGCCAGGCTCCTCCTCCTAGAAGTTTTTATCGGTTCAGTTCAGTTCAGTCTCTCAGTCATGTCTGACTCTGCGACCCCATGGACTGCAGCAGGCCAGGCCTCCCTGTCCATCATCAACGCCTGGAGATTACTCAGACTCACGTCCATTGAGTCGGTGATGCCATCCAACCATCTCATCCTCTGTCATCCCCTTCTCCTGCCTTCACTCTTTCCCAGCATCAGGGTCTTTTCCAATGAGTCAGTTCTTTGCATCAGGTGGTCAGGTTTTTATAGGGATGGTTAATTAATAGGCTAATGAGTGGGAGGAGTATTCCAGCAATTTTGGGAAGGGGGTGTAGATTTCTAGTGGAAGTCGGCTATGTGCATCTTGGATCTATTTGTGTCTAATCGGTTTCTGCTCTGTCCTCCAGCTGTGCGCTAAGTTGCTTCTGTCATGTCTGACTCTTTGCGACCCTATGGACTGTAGCCTGCCAGACTCTTCTGATCATGGGAATCTCCAGGCAAGAGTCCTGGAGTGGGTTGCCATGCCCTCCACCAGGTGATCTTCCTGATTCAGGAATCAAACCCACATCTCATGTCTCGTGCATTGACAGGTGGCTTCTTTACCACTAGTGCATATGCCATTCTTTTTTTTTTTTTTAATTTTCTTTACTTTATTGTGTTGGTTTTGCCATACAATGACATATGCCCCCCCAAACCCCCCTCCCTCCTCCCTCCTGATTCCCTCCCCCTGGGACATCCTGATGCACCAGCCCCGAGCATCAACCCTGGGCTGGCGATTGATTTCACATATGATAATTAACATGTTTCAATGCCATTCTCCCATATCATCCCACCCTTGCCCTCATCCACAGAGTCCACGAGTCTGTTCTATACATCTGCGTTCCTTTTGCTGTCTCGCATGCAGGGTTCTCGTTATCATGCCCCTTCCCTCATGTTTCATTGCTGAGGCCCAGGTGGAGAACAGCTTAGGTCACAGACATGCTTTCTTAGCTTCTACTTGGTTCTTTGTTCTGTTTTATTTGACTCCTGATTCCAAGGTGTCCATGCCTGGGATGTTTCTATTTCTCTCAATAAAATCCATTACTTGAACCTCCTCTGGACCTAGGTAAAGTGGCTGAAAATGGCTCAAAATGAATCAAGATTTGCAGGAGCAGAGAAAGGGGTTAAGAATCATGAAAGGAAAGAGAGTGAGGGTCTGGGAGCCTGAATGTGAGTTTGTCTGAAGAGGAAATGATAATTCCAATAAGTGTCTCTATTTTTCTCCTCTTTTACATTCTCCTGGTAGCTAATCCTCTTGGCATAATCCTCTTAACTGTGTGTGTTCTATCAGCATTTTATCTGAGCTACTTCTCTGACAATCTTTCCTAAGGTTTGCTAGCTTCCTCCCATTTTTGAGAAGCTCCCAATATTACATGGAAAAATCAGCACTGTTCCTCTGTTTTTATACAAATTTGAGTTCTGGAGGATGCTTAGAAAATGAGAGTCCTCTGTATAGTTTGGAGTTATGTGAAAAGTCTGGGGACAATGTGTCCAGCCTTCCAAATTTGGTAGGGAGAGACCGGAACAGTCTTTCTCCTTTGTCTGCAAGCTGATTCCTAGTTTGTACACTGTTGGTATGGGTCAGGGAGGTTCTGGGCTGAATCAAAGGATGGAGGGAGAATAAAGGAAACCTTGCAAACATGTTAGCCTACATGACTAGGTGCTGACAACATTAATTAGTAGCTATTAAAAGCTCTTGAATGAGCTTGACTTTGCTTTTGTTTGTGTCATCAAGGAAATGAGAACATGATGAGAAGCATCCTTCATTTACCATAAAAAGGCTGCTTTTTCTTCTTATAGACCCAGCTCAACTGTGTTCTGCCTAGAGAATGACCTCAGGGCTAAAAAGGTAGGACCACTTATTCCAGTACTTCAGTCCCTCTGCTTACATTATACCATAATTACTTCATCAGGTTGGTTGGGAATTCAAATCTCTCTAAATTAAAATACTCCTGAGGGAGGTCTAACCTTAATCCCTTTATCAGCTTACTCTGTAATTATCAATTAATACTTTAGGAGAGATTAATCTGCAACCAGTGGAAATCAGGATAGCAGTGGTGTAGTGAGTTCTCCAGGTTTGGTCACTTCTAGCAGTGTGACCTTGAATTTTACATTTCTCGAGGTCCTTAGTTCTTCATTGTTTTAAGTAGGACTAGGTGATGAATTCTCCAGATGCATTCCTGAAATGGTCCCTGAAATAAAGAACTTCCTTCCTTCATGGCTTTCTTCATCTGATTCGTAGAACTCAGGTCACACAATTGTGCAGCTAGTGAAACAAAAAGATAGTGTGGTTAGACAGAAGCCATGGGAAGTCTAGATTGCCATAAAATTGCTTAGTTGCAAACTGCGAACAGCTGCAGCCCAGAGATGAGTTTGCAGAGGAGGAGTATCTTATGGGATGTCACAGCTCAACAACAGACAAATAGGCTGATCTGATCCGAAGGCGTGCCAGGACACTGTAGACCTCTGCCGTGCAGGGTGACATCAGCTGGCTGGCTGAACACGCACTGCGATCCCTCTCCTGACTTGGAAGAGACCCGCGGGCCTCAGACTTCAAACCTGCACAGATAGCACTATATAGCCAGCAGGCTTGGCTTTCTCCTGTCAACACAATACTAACGTTTCTGCACAGACAGGGTTTGGAGTCACGAGAACTGGATTCCAGTGTGATCTCTGCCCCTCCGCCCTCCCTTACTATTAGCTTTGAGGTTCACTGTATCCTAAGCCCTGAGCTGCTTTCCAAGCTTATCTCATTCAGGTTGTGACCTGGGACTCTTGATTTCTATGGGTCTTCATTTTCTAATCAATAAAAATGGAACATTGTTGCCTTATCCAATAATAGTAATGAACATTTACTGAATGCTTACTAAGAGCCCCACATGGGAGAGCACTTTTTATGCATTAGTCTCTTATTTAACACTTTCAGTAATCTTAAGAAGTAGACAGGAGCTGCGATTATTTCATTTTTACAGATGGGCAAACTGAATTGAACTAAGTGGGATAAGGCAGCAATGATTAGAACCTGTAGAAGGAAAGGGCTTCATATTTCCTGATCTTCCTGAATATCCAACTCAGGTGACTGCTTTTTACTGATACAATCTAGAATTACCCACCAAAGGGGCTTTCTGTTTTTGTCCTGGCTGTATGAAGCCATTTCATCTCAGTAAGGACCAAATGGAAGACTATTTGTGTATGGAGGTGGTCATGAGAAATAGAATCCAAGGGATCTTCTAGGACTGAACAGGAAAGGCTTGTTTGAGAGTACATGTGAATTCCAGAGTCTGCTTATGTGGCAGTTTTATTGGCAAACTTCCAAAAGTCACCAAGAATAATGTCAATACACTGAATCCATCCCTTTACTTCTCCCTGTACTTTCCTTTCTGCATCATCTTCCAGAGTTGAGCCTCATTGAATGTTCTAAGCTCCAATCTTCCTGATCTGAAAAATGGGATTAATGATACTTTAATTGGCTAGTGGGGGAGGGGACAGGGGAATTAAATAAGATATCAGGCATGAAAGTATTCTGTCAGTGATGAACTAATAAAGCTGTTAGGCCTAATAGTCACCATGTTGATGGCTGATTTATTATTTATCACTGACTACAGCACTACACCTTTCTTATTTGGAAGACATGCTTTCCGATATTTATTCTTTTCTTTAAAAAGATTGTCATTTGCTAATTTTCTTCCTTTTCTGTGAAATAAAATTAGATCAAGGAGAATTGAAATTTTTTTAAAAAAATATGCATTAATTGGTAGGAGAAGGATAATAAGAAAATCAGACAACTGTCTGCTGTTTAGCATATCTGTGAGTGCGTTAATTTAATTAGAACTGCCCTGTATAAATATTAAACTCAATTCACTTTCTTTTATAGCTTCTTTGCTTTTCAAAGTATTCCCAGTTACAAATTATCTTTTTAAAATTCTTCTGTGAGTTTGAGGGAGTTAAAGGCAGAAAGACAACTCAAATTTAAATGAACTGAGAGCTTTTCATCTTATACTTTTTCTCTCTGTTATTTTGGTTTGCCTAGCTGCTGGCTCAGAGACAAAAGGAATGCTTGATTTTCTTGCCTTCCTCAATGGAGGTGATACAACATCTTCCATTCAGTGGAATGCTTTTCTTGTGTTGCTTTCCTAGGAGGGGGATTGTATTATTTTATGTTTCCACACTCAATCATCTTTAGACAATCTGTAGACAATCACCCAACTTTTCTAGGTCATTAGCCAAAATATGAACTGTTTGTAGCTTGTTCTTTCTTTTGATCCTCCCAACAACTCCCTGAGGGAGGTTAACATCATCCCCATTTTACAGAGAAGGGTGGAGTCAGTAAGTGAAAGAATCAGGCATGTTTGACCTCCAAGTATAGTTCCTAGTGTAAGAAATGGTGGACTTTAGCTCCTTCATTAAACCTTTGATAGATTTGGGCTAAAGGTATGAAGAAAATTGCCCATGGAATTAGTTTGAACTGAATTCATGAGAAACACAGAATCCCATAGGCAGGTGGTCCTCTCAGAAACACAGAATCCCATAGGCAGGTGGTCCTCTCTTACAGGACCAACCTTGTAAGGTGATGTGAGGGAGTGTCATACAAAGTTCAGAGTTGGATACCATCTGTATTGAAAATTTTGATTTCGTTCATCATGGACTTTCGCATGCATGTAACTTCTTCGGTGTTGCGTTAAAATAATTTTTATCTTGAGGTGTTTGGGGCACGCCCTTGCATTTTGTGCATAAGATGAGTGCCGCACTTGATTTACCCTAGTCTTAGCCCTGTAGAGCAGGCACGCTGCTAGGCAGGCTACTAATCATTGAAGGCTACCCCTTCATTATCCACACGAAGAAACTGAGGTCCAAAATCACAAAGCTGGTAGCAATAACTCAGGTCTCTTGACTCACAGTTCAGTGCTTTTCCTGTTACACCGAGTGGAACCGAAACAGTGTGGCAGATGAGTGTCAGGAGGGTGTGACCTCATAATAAAGCCTGACTAAATGGACCAGGGCAAAAAGTAGAGGCCTTGAACTGCACGTGTCTGTTTAGTACCAAGTCTTCCTCTGACCCATCAAGTTGCAACAGGTAGAATTTAGATTAGGTAGAAAGAACTACTGGATGGAGTAGAAAGTGAGGTATTGTACCAGTTTCTAGAAAATGATATAAAATAGAGGGGCAAATGCAAATACCTTGGTGTCAGTAAGTGGTGAAGAGTGTAACAGACTGGGGAGAGAGACCAGTGTGACGAGCAGAAATGAGTTCTCCAATTCTGTTCATCCCTAAGAGAAGCAGTGTCTTGCTTTCTTTCTGGGTCTTAGGCACCCCTTCAGTTTTAGGTTAAAATTATTTTTTTGAAACAACTTGAACCCTAGTTTGGTAGCATCCTCTTCTCCCTCCCCACAGACATTCCTTCCTCCTGGTTCTTCTTTGTTTTATCTTTGCAGCTCTCATTAGCAGAAATTGCTTCCTGAGTTCTCTATCCTTCCCTCACTTATCTGCTCCTGTGGCCCTGGATTCTAGATTACAGCATCTGCTAGACCTGTGAGTTGACTCTTTTCTGCTCTTGAAGACATCGGCTCTTTCACAATTACGGTCCCTGTTAAGGCATTTCTAGCCTCCCATGCTGGGCCATCACATTGCTCATCAACAAGTCATCTTGCAAGCACATTGCTTTTTCTTGAAAGTGAAATTAGAAGTATTAGTTGCTTAGTCGTGTCCGACTCTTTGTGACCCCATGGACTGTAGCCTGCCAGGCTCCTCTGTCCATGGGATTTTCCAGGCAAGAATATTGGAGTGGATTGCCATTTATTTCTCTATGGGATCTTTCCAATCCAGGGATTGAACCCAGGTTTCCTGCGTTGCAGGCAGATTCTTTACCATCTGAGCCACCAGGGAAACCCAGGGAAGACTTTTTATTGGATGACTTTTATTTAGGACAACATGCATCTAGGTTGCATAAGACAATCACGTAGGCAGAGTCTTTGCTTTGCTCTGCACTGAATACTCAGCATCTAGCATGGTTTTCTGCTGCACAAGTAGAAGGCCAACAATACTTACTGAGTGAATAAATAATTACAGGAGTGCAATTCAATTAACTCCAAATTGGGTATCTCTTAAAACTCAAATAGGAATTTTCAAAATGACCAAAAGGCAATACATTTCATAGCAAAACGGCAGCATGGGTAATCAAGGAGATGAAAGAAATTTTAAAAATCTATGACATTTTGCATGTGGACTGATAAACACCCATGTACTCCACTTACCAGGATGGTGGATCCTGCCTATTTAAACAGGCCCAAGATTTGCTGATGTGCCCTGGGCACATTTGGAGGTTTTCAGCACCGCGGATAAAGGCATCATGTTTCCTTTTATCTGTAACTTGCTGAACATCAGAATGAAGAAATACTCAAGGCCTGGAACAGGGATCTCAGTGACTGTGGTGGAAATTACCCCCTTTTAGCAGAAGAAAATTCACTTAGAGCCTTTTTATTCCTCTTTTCACTTGGCAGGCTTGCATTTTCCAGCTGTTAAGGCACTTAGGCTTCTACAGGTTGGTTTTCAGGTGCCTGGAGGATGGGGAGGGGTTGCTATGGAAATTGATATCTTCTGAGTTTGATGCTCCAGGGCAACCACCAGTGGTAGGTGTCCCTGCTGATGGCTAAGGTGTCTCCTGTGCTAGGCACGGCCCTCATCCAAGTGACCAAGTGTATATAGGAAGCTGACACATTTGTTCATAGAATAGTGGCTTTGGGTTCTGACCTGTGGTCATCCTATTGCCAGAGCACGAATTAGGAAAACAAGTAAAGTCTGCTATTGCTTAACTGATGCAATATACACATTTGTAAGAGTAAATCCTTCCCAGACTTTCAAGTTTTATTGTATTTGGTTGTAAAATGCAAAATCCAGATTGACTAACTCTTAGATCCTATTAAATTCTTTTTAGAGAAAAGGAGATACACCCTCTCCACCTCTTCCTTTCCTAAAGACTCCTTTTTATGTTCTTATTAGCTATATTCAAAGCCATGCAGACTCCTTCTCTGATGTTTACTGATTTCCTATCATTAGGAATACCATGGACACTTTGGAACCCAATATATTTTATGCTTCTTTTCAAGAAGGTGAATCTTCTGGGGAGAAAGTTTTATAGATTGTGGAAATGGTCTCACTTATATTAGCTGAGGGTACTAAAATGAAGGGCTCTCCCTTGACTCTGTGTGCTCAGCTCAGTCACTTCAGTTGTGTCTGACTCTTTGCGACCCCATGGATTGTAGCCCACCAGGCTCTTCTGTCCATGGGGATTCTCCAGGCAAGAACACTGGAGTGGGTTGCTCTTTCCTCCTCCAGAAGATCTTCCCAACCCAGGGATCAAACATGCATCTCCTGTGTCTCCTGCACATGGCAGGTAGCTTCTTTACCACTGAGCCACCTGAGAAGCCCCCCTTGACTCTTTACGGGTAGCCTAAATACATGTCATTATATGTTAACAACCTCAGCTCATTGTAGGATTCTATCCATCCTCTCTTGCTCCTAGCTAACTATGATAGCAAATATTGGTCATGTCTGGGCTCAGAGGATGGCCAGAGTAGCCATGGAAAAAGGCATGGGATTACCGTGAGAACAACAGAAGCTTATGAACATGGAAGTGCTTTTATATTAATAATCATTCTCAGATTGTTAAAAATCATTCTCAGGCTTTTACATATACTCAGTCACTTCAAACCTTCATTGTAACCCCATGAGATAATAAGGGTTGTCTTCAGCCTCGGCAGGGATCTCAGCATTTTCATTCAATTTTACTAGTTTGTGGTGGTCTCTCCACTTCATCTCCTTCAATGATGATTCCAAAATATCACCACTCTCCTATTTCTCTTAGTCAACCCTCATTTTCATTGGAAAACTTTCCTCTAAATTATGGGGGAAATTGATGCTATTTTATGGTATTTCCTTTAATTCTCTAGCCCTCTCTTACTTATAAACTTGCTTTCTAATTTATTCTATTTCCTTTTCTTTGGGCTTAGAGGTTCCTTCTCTGGTGTAAGACCAGTCCCTTCTGTCTTCCAGGACTTTTCTCAAAACACCCCATCCCCTCCACCCATTGGATAAAACCTCAGCCTTTCCCTTTCTACTTAGCTTCATGCCGTCAGAATAGCCTTTCCAGTGACCCCACTTATCAGATATCCCTCTCTTGATATCTCATCCCTTTAACTCCCTTCTTGAATCTTTTTGCTTTCTTCTTCCATCCTTCCTTCCTTGTTTTTTCTCTATTTTTTTTAACCCAAATCACCATTCATTATTCAACTCACTGAAATCTGAATTATTATTATTTTTTTTTGGCTCCAGTGAATTCTTCTTAGGCCAATGATTTGTCTTCTCACCAAACTTGCTGTTCCTCTAGTATTCACCATTTCTGAATGTGGCAACACTGTCATCTAGCTCTCTAACCCAGAAGTTTCACCCTGCCCCTTTTCACATCTTCTGCAGTCAACCAAGTTCAAGTAATATTTATTTTTTTCTGTCTTGACAGTTCTCGCTGTCACCTTTCCCTAGGTATCCCTACCACCACCACCATTGCTCAGATCTATGTAGATGGTGATTCCACTACATCCTCCACCTCTTAACTAACAGCCCCTCCTCCAGACCTCTTTTATTCAAGCCCATCCTCCCATATGCAAGAGTAAATCAGTCCACATTCACCATGTAAAATGGAAAGCTAATCTGATTAAAATCCTCATTACCTCCCTGTTGCTATAGGATGATGTTACATTACTGCCAGTTTTCCAGTCTTTGTGCCTACCAAACTCTACCTTACTCTATACCCTCCAGCAACACCCAATCATTGATAGTTCCCTGTATTTAAAATACAGTTTCTCAAATCCATGGTTGGCTTGGGCTTTCCCTTCTGCTAATATTAGCCTTTCCCTATTTGCTTAGTTAATTCACACTCATCCTTGAAGAATGAGCACATCTCTCCAGGAAGCTTCCCAGATGTTTCACCCACTCTCGCCATCCATCCCTTACCACACTGGGTTAGTTGCCTTGCTTTCTTTTGGTATAAAATGTTGTGCATATGGGCTACTATTTTACCTAGTATATTGAATTATGGCTTTCTTTTTCTATATTTGTTTTCCTCAATCTGACTCCATACTTCCTCAGTATATCATTTGCATCTATAGCACTGAGCAGAGTTTTTGACACACAGGAGGTGCTGAATCAATGTTAAGTTTTAACACATTTATGCAGAATTTAGAGCAGTTTGGAAAAAAAAAAAAAACTCCAACCTTTCCCCATAGAGCAAACGGGGAATTTGTGGGGCCATGTGTTGAAAAGTTTTGCAAATTGTTTCTGTAGACTGTTTGTCCCTTTTGTGCAGATACTCAGTTCAGTTCAGTCGCTCAGACGTGTCCAACTCATTGCCACCCAATGGACTGCAGCACACCAGGCCTCCCTGTCCATCACCAACTCCTTAAGTCTATTCAAACTCTTGTCTGTTGAGTTGGTGATGCCATCCAGCCATCTGATTCTCTGTCCTCCCCTTCTCCCCCTGCCCTCAATCTTTCCCAGCATCAGGGTCTTTTCCAGTGAGTCAGCTCTTCACATCAGATGGCCAAGTATTGGAGTTTCAGCTTCAGCATCAGTCCCTCCAATGAATATTCAGGACTGATCTCCTTTAGGATGGACTGGTTGGATCTCCTTGCAGTCCGAGGGACACTCAAGAGTCTTCTCCAACACCACGGTTCAAAAGCATCAATTCTTCGGCACTCAGCTTTCTTTGTAGTCCAACTCTCACATCCATACATGACTACTGGAAAAACCATAGCTTTGACTAGATGGACCTTTGTTGGCAAAGTAATGTCTCTACTTTTTAATATGGTGTCTAGGTTGGTCATAACTTTTCTTCCAAGGAGCAAGGGTCTTTTCATTTCATAGCTGAGGTTACCATCTGCAGTGATTTTTGAGATACTGATGTAAGTCAGATGACTTCTAGAGAGTCTTGCCTTTTCTCCACCTCAGAGAGACAAGGAGGCAACATCAAGAGGATCTTCTCTCTTTTGAATAACTTGGATTCATTGTGGAGACTTTTAAACATATGGTGATATTTGCTATCACAACTGAGATAAACAGGAAGAAATGTTCACTGACAGTAATGACTATAGATAAATCCTGTTAGCTGGAAGAAAATGTTAATCGCAGATTGTCATTGGATCTGTGAAGGCCACACTAAATTTTATGCAAATGTAAATTTTATAAAATAAGATTTTAGAGAAGGTCATAATCACATTCAGAAAGTGAGGTAAGAATGTAATGTGCATTTGAGCAGCTGCCCAATCCATGAAGAATACTCTGTAAGGTAGTAGGGAGCAAAGGTGATGCATAAGCGCTAGATAAATACAGTCATTCTCATTGACATAACCTTAATTTCTGGACCCTGTTTTGAATCATTGTCGAGGCATGGGTCCTTTTATTTTCTTGCTTTCTCTTTAAAATGTAGAGTTCTCTTAAATCAGGTTCTCATATAGAATTCTCAGATGGTCACTATACCGTGGTCATGTTCAGTATTCCTAGATCACCCTTTCCTTTATAAAGGGTAGCATTTTTATTTTCCACTAAGACCCCCAGATTCCCCTCTTTTTAAAAATTTGATATTCACCGAAACAGCTGTGCTCCAACCTGTATTTTGTGTAGTATGTTTTGTAGCAGGCAGTTATATGTACTTTTAGTGATAATAGTTGTTTTTATTTACACTAACAATAACTGTGCTTTAGAGATTAGTTTCTCCACTTCCCCATACACGTATGTATGCAAACAAATGCAAACAAGAGCAGACCTGACTGTTCCTTTGTTGTAAAGACCATCGCATTGTAATAAAGCACATTTGATACTTGTGTATAATGAGCAAATTAGAGCAATAATGCAAGAATAGGAGAGCCGGTTCCTTGAAATGTTGGTCTTATCTTGTAATTGAGAAGCGACACTTTCCCCTGAAGTTGGAAAGACTGCTGAGCTGCCTTGCTTCTGCCAAATGTGAGAGTATCTGACACTTTGCTGCTCTCCTGTTACCTGGGTGGAATCCTGGAGGGAGGGTGGGAAGCGGAAGGGACAACATCTGTTGAACATGGGGCTTAGTTTTACTCTGGGGTATATGGCAGGTTGATTTCAACAGACACTCAACAGCAGGCACTCATTCATTCATAACTGTGTAACTTTTCAATTGTACATAATATAGTGTATGGATCAAGAGCTGGAGCTCTGTTGTTAGAAAGACCTGATTTCTGGCCCCAATTTTGTCACTTGACTATTCTGTGACAAAATCTAGTTATTCCAGCTGTACAAAGTGTTTAATGAGGGCGCACGCATCATGGGATTTCTATGAAGTTAATGTCTCAGTGTTTACTTTAGCACCTGCTATATAGTCAGGGCACATTAAATATTTTCTATGAGAAAAAGGAGGGGAGGAAGCCACTAAGACATTCAAAGGATAATATGATGTAGTTGAAACAGGGTAGAGAGTTGAAGCCTTTCTTCATTTTTTTGGTTTTTTTTACTAGCTGTATCATGTTGGATAAAGCAATTTGAACTTTCAGAGCCTTCATTTTCTGAAACTGTCTCTCTCTAGATGTATAAAAAGGAATGTGGATCCCTATTTATAGGTCAGTTCTGAGGATTAAGTAAGACAATGTATATGTAAGTACCTAGTTGCTAAGTGCTATTATCTTTTTGCTGGTAGTAGCTAACTAAATGCTAATTGTGGTGATATGCTATGATGCTGAGTAGCACTTAGCCATGATTTGTGTCATTTCCAGATGACTTTTTATGGTATGAATCCACGTGTCCTCTTCTGCTGCATGTTCCCATCAGACTCGCGATTCCCAGTTTTCAGAGCAAAGTCTGATACTGAGAGTCTTTTGTGGTAGAGTGGTTGCTCTCAGAGTCTCCCCCATGTCCCCTTATTCCTGCCAGTTCAGTGCGCAGCAGCCCAGCTTCTACCAGCACATGCATTTCTCTGCTTTATGTCCTTTGTGTACCCCCCTGTGTTTCTTGTGCTGGTGGCAAGAAGTACAGAGGAATTAACAGCCCCCTTCTTCAGCATCCCTCGATCAATAACTGGCAGCATTTTTCATTGACTCTTAGACTTTCCTCTGTGAGTTCAAGTTCGATTTGACCTTAGTGGTAGCTGGATTGATAATACACCCTCTGTAGTGGCTGCTGGCTTCTTACGTCACATCCCACAGCATCTTACAAGTAAGCGGTTTGCATTTCAACTCTGCTCTCAAAGTTTACTTCTGAAGAAACTCAAGCTAAGACACATAGCCAATAAGCCAGCATAAGTGATGCTTACGGAGAATTATTATACTTAGATCCTGATACCTGGATTCTTACTGTAGGGATCTGGTTAGAACAGAACTAGCTTCATCAGGTCCAAAGCCTAATATGTAGGTTGAAATAAAAATGGGGCTTATTAAATCTTTCCTATAATGATACCTGTCAATGTGCTTAGGTTTGTAGGGGATATGAAAATTTTATTTGACCTTCTGTATCAAAAGGATTAAATTAAAAGACACTTGCTCCTTAGAAGAAAAGCTATGACAAACCTAGACAGCATAGTAAGAAGCAGAGACATCACTTTGCTGACAGAGGTATAGTCAAAGCTGTGGTTTCTCCTGGAGTCATGTACGGATGTGAGAGGTGGACCATAAGGCTGAGAACGGAAGTATTGATGCTTTCAAACTGTGGTGTTGGAGAAGACTCTTAAGAGTCCCTTGCACAGCAAGGTGATCAAACCAGTCAGGCCTAAAGGAAATCAGTCCTGAATATTCTTTGGAAGGACTGATGCTGAAGCCGAAGCTCCAATACTTTGGCCACGTGATGTGAAGAGCCAACTCATTGGAAAAGACTCTGATTCTGAGAAAGACTGAGGGCAAGAGGAGAGGAGGGTGACAGAGGATGAGATGATTGGATGGCATCACTGACTCAGTGGATATGAATTTGAGCAAGCTCCGGGAGATAGTAAAGGACAGGGAAGCCTGGCGTGCTACAGTCCATGGGGTCGCAAAGATGCTTATGACCAAGTGGGTGAACAACAACAATCAGACGGATGGTGCAGTTTTAGGATAGGAGTGAATGAAAGAGGATCACACATTGATTCCAGGGCTAAACTTGGCACTTGAGGTTGTTCTGGGGAGGTCTGGCTTTATATGAGATTTGAGGGCTATGCTAGCCTCAAGGGCACACAAGCTTTAGTGTTCTCCCAATTAGGGATTCTCTAAAACTGGATGCCCTGAGGTAAGGTATCTGTTTGTGATTATCTGAGGACCAGATAAACCTGGAGAGGGTGGAGACAATCTGACCAGATTTCCATTTCCTATAATCTCTTTTAATTTAGCTAATTGGGATAATGCTTTTGTTTTTGTTTTTGTTTTTTTTTACATGCAAGTTTTCTTTTTTATTTTATTTTATTTTATTTTTTTAAATTTTCTTTACTTTATTGTGTTGGTTTTGCCATATATTGACATGAATCCGCAGTGGGTATACATATGCTCCCCCTCCAGAACCCCCCTCCCTCCTCCCTCCCGATTCCCTTCCCCTGGGTCATCTCGGTGCACCAGCCCTGAGCATCAACCCTGGGCTGGCGATTGATTTCACATATGATAATTAACATGTTTCAATGCCATTCTCCCATATCATCCCACCCTTGCCCTCTTCCACAGAGTCCAC
>ML664173.1:12405197-12489098 GCA_007570785.1 Antilocapra americana | reverse complement strand
GTTTTGATTTGCATTTCTCTGATAATGAGTGATGTTGAGCATCTTTTCATGTGTTTGTTAGCCATTTTTATGTCTTCTTTGGAGAAATGTCTGTTAAGTTCTTTGGTCCACATTTTGATTGGGTCGTTTATTTTTCTAGAATGGAGCTGCAGGAGTTGCTTATATATTTTTGAGATTAATTGTTTTTCCGTTGCTTCATTGACTATTATTTTCTCCCATTCTGAAGGCTGCCTTTTCACCTTGCTTATAGTTTCCTTTGCTGTGCAGAAGCTTTTAATTTTAATTAGGTCCCATTTGTTTATTCGTGCTTTTATTTCTGATATTCTGGGAGGTGGGTCATAGAGGATCCTGCTTTGGTTTATGTCGGAGAGTGTTTTGCCTATGTTATCCTCTAGGAGTTTTATAGTTTTTGGTCTTATGATTAGATCTTTGATCCATTTTGAGTTTATCTTTGTGTATGGTGTTAGAAAGTGTTCTAGTTTCATTCTTTTGCAAGTGGCTGTCCAGTTTTCCCAGCATGACTTGTTAAAGAGATTGTCTTTTCTCTATTTTATAGTCTTGCCTCCTTTGTCAAAGATAAGGTGTCCATAGATGTGTGGATTTATCTCTGGGCTTTCTATTTTGTTCCATTGATCTATATTTCTGTCTTTGTGCCAGTACCATACTCTCTTGATGACTGTGGATTTGTAGTATAGCCTAAAGTCAGGTAGGTTGATTCCTCCAGTTCCATTCTTCTTTCTCAAGATTGTTTTGGCTATACGAGGTTTTTTGTATTTCCATACAAATTGTGAAATTATTTGTTCTAATTCTCTGAAAAAGACCTCTGGTAGCTTGATAGGAATTGCGTTGAATCTATAGATTGCTCTGGGTAGTATACTCATTTTCACTATATTGATTCTTCCAATCCAAGAACACGGTATATTTCTCCATCTATTTGTGTCCTCTTTGATTTCTTTTATCAGTGTTTTATAGTTTTCTATATATAAGTCTTTTGTTTCTTTAGGTAGAAATACTCCTAAGTAGGGATAATGCTTTTGTGACTTGATGTCATGAATATGTTTCACAGGGTTCATGAACAGGTTTCACAGGGTCCATGAACCAACCTCCTGATGTTTTTATCAAAAACTTTGTACTTTTAGTGAATTATTTTCCTGGGGAAGAAGTCATGAGCTTGGTAATAGGGATTCTCAAAATATCAAAATTACATCACTAAGGATGACCCAAAGGGATATTTTTGAGCACTGATTATGTCAATTGTGCTCCTCTGGGGCCCTCAGACCTGGGGCCCAGGTCCCACCGTGGGACCTGGAAGTCATCAGTTGTTTCGAGGGACATTGATTCTCTCATACATCCCGGTTTGCTCATAGGCCCTGCAGGTGACTGTAGGCTTCCCACATGCTGGTGGCAGAGAAGCCCCAGGGCACACCGTAAAAGAGAGAATGCCATGATGTGGTGGCGATATACCTAAGCACAGCTGTTTGCAGGAGTGGTCGCTGGAGTGTCAAGGCAGGCAGAGAGGACAGGAGGCAGGGTCAGAGGTGCCTGATACACTTCTTCACGTTGGCACCTCCCCACATTGAGACCATGCTCATTTTCACATTGTTGGCACATAGGGATCTTAAGGATAAGGAAATGGGGTGGATAATTCAACTTGATCATTGGGAAAAGTGCATTCCCTACAGGCTCTTTTATTTGTTTCTCAAGTAGTCCTCTGGTTATATAGAATGTCTAGTGGAATTCCTGTTTTCTGTTTTTTTCCCAGACAAGAGAATTAGGGCTCACAGGGGCTATCGATGAGAACTAACTAGGGTCCCATAGTGAAAACATCATGGAACCTATTCCTTCTTTCCCCAGAGTTTTCTGAAACATCATTCTGCTCCTTGGCAACATATCATCTGATAAGTAGCTTAGGGAACAATATGCTGATGGGGGCTCTATACTTTCACCATCATACTGAGAGGATACACGGGCATGACCTGACAAATCTGCACCACTGGGAACTTGGGTTTGCAGCTGGTTTGAGCCGCAGCATGGGCAGAGGTGGCAGCGGAGAGATGACCTGGGGAGAGATCGCCCGAGAGACTGCAGGGGCACCTGGTTGTAGGTGTTGGGTTCCCAGGTTGGCAGCGAAGCATGCTTTTGCTGTGGCACTCCCATAGGCTGCAGAGGAGCCCAGCTGACTTTAAAAACTAACTTCCATTGTTTTGTCCCTTACAAATAGTTTTAGATGGTGATTTATTGGCCTTGCTGCAGATGTGATTTAACCCTGGTGATAGTGATGAACTGGTTCTTTCCTTGTGAAATTTAGAAGGAAGGAGGAGTCTGGGGGGACCAGGACACACAGCAGCAATAGGCTGCACTGCTGATGGGTGCCCTGGAATCAAAAGAAGACGTGTGCAGGGAGGAGTCTCTGAGAATAAGTCTATGAGATGTTCCTGCTTTCATGTTAAGACCCTTTGCAGTGAACTCAATGCAAAGAGGGATAGTCTAGGAGGCTGGAGACTAGGTGGTAATGAACTTCAGCTGTTTTCTTCCTTTCTTGCACCCCCCTTTCCTCTGTTTCTTTTACTTTCTCCACCAAATCTTAGTTCTTAATTAGCTATGCATAAACACACACAGTTTTACATAAATGTATAAACATGATGATTTAATCAATATTTTTCTAAGTGCAGTCTTCCTTTCCATTTTTGTGTGATTTCCCTCTCTTCTCCTTATTGCCTATATTGGTCCCCTAATTTTCCTCCAAGATAGTTTATATTAATAACCTTTTATATATCTGCCATACTTTCCTCTATGCTCATATAATTTATCCATATAGACATCTATACATGTTTCTCAGGTCAGTGTTTTATAAAATGGGGTATTACCTGCTGATTTGGTGTTGTGATTTCCTTTCTAGAGAAAATTTTATTGTGAAATATGGAATAAATGTGGAGGAGGTCTTAGGATGTATTTAAAAGGTTTGAAGAATAGTTAAGCAAACGCTCATGGTGTACCTGTCCCATTAGATTAAGAGACAGAAAATTACAGGTGCTTTAGAAAGTGCCTCTGTGCCCCTCTGCAGTCTCTGGACAAGAGATTGCACGACCCAGCCACCAGTAGCACCCTGTGTGGGATGCCTCATCTAAACAACAAACAAAGCAAAAATACAAACCCAGTCATCAGCAGGTAACAGGGTTACCACCTCACTCTCCTTGCCCACCAGAGGAGAAACAAACAAACAAACAAAAAAACTCAGCACAAGGAATTTAACTTTCCTTTAAGCCTGGGAAGAGGAGACTTCAAACATAATAAGTAAAAAAAAAAGGCAGAGAAACACTATACAAATGAAGGAACAAACTAGAAACACAGAAGTCCAAATAAATGAAGAGGAAATAGGCAAACTACCTGAAAAGGAATTCAGAATAATGATAGTAAAGATGATCAAAATCCTTGAAACAAAAATGGAAAAAATCAATTAACAAAGACCTAGATGAATTAAAGAATAAACATACAGAAACAAGCAACACAATTACTGAAATTAAAAATACTGTAGAAGGAATCAATAGCAGGATATATGAAGAAGAAGAAAAACTCAGTGAACCAGAAGATTAAATGGTGGAAATAACTTCTGAAGAGCAGAATAAAGTAAAAAGAATGAAAAGAACTGAAGATAGTCTCAGAAACCTCTGGGACAATATCAAATGCACCAACATTTGAACTACAGGGGTCCCAGAAGAAGAATGGAAAAAGAAAGGGTATGAGAAAATTTTTGAAGAGATTATATTTGATAATTTCCCCAACTTGGAAAAGAAAATAGTCAATCAAGTCCAAGAGGCACAAAGAGTCCCATGCAGGTTAAACCCAAAGAGAAACACACCAAGACACATACTAATCAAACTAACAAAGACTAAATGCAAATAAAGAATATTAAAAGCAGCAGGAAGAAGCAACAAATAACATACAAGGGAAATCCCATATGCTTAATAGCTGATCTTTCAGCAGAAACTCTGCAGGCCAGAAGGGAATGGCAGGATATATTTAAAATACTGAAAGGGAAAAATCTACAACCAAGATTACTGTACCCAGCAAGGATCTCATTCAGAATTGATGGAGAAATAAAAAGCTTTTCAAACAAGCAAAAGTCAAGAGAATTCAGTACCACCAAACCAGCTTTACAACAAATGTAAAAGGGACTTACCCTTGTATAGTCAAGAAATAGAAGAAAAAAGATCTATAAAATCAACCCCAAACAATTAAGAAAATGGCAATGGGAACATATATATATATATAATTACTTTAAATGTAAGTGGATTAAATGCTCCAACCAAAAGACACAGACTGGCTGAATGGATACAAAAACAAGACCCATATATATGCTGTCTACAAGAAACTTACTTCAGACCTAAAGACACATATATACTGAAAGTGAGAGGATGGAAAAATATATTCCATGAAAGTGGAAAGCAAAAAAAAAAGTTGGAGTAGCAATCCTCATATAAGACAAAATTGACCTTAAAATAAAGAAGATTACAAGAGATAAGGAAGGACACTACATAATAATCAAGGGAGCAATCCAAGAGGAAGACATAACAGTTGTAGGTATCTATGCACCCAACACAGGAGCACCTCAACACATAAGACAAACACTAAGGGACATAAAAGGAGAAGTTGACAGTAGCACAATAATAGTAGGAAACTGTAACACCCCACTCACACCAATGGACAGATCATCAGAACAGAAATTAATAAGGAAACAAAAGTCTTAAATGATACATTAGATGAGCTAGATCTCATTGATATCTTCAGGACATTCCATCCAAATGCAGAAGAATACACCTTCTTCCCAAGTGCACATGGAACATTCTCCAGGACAGACCACATCCTGGGTCACAAATCAAACCTCAGTAAATTTAAGAAAATGGAAATCATATCAAGCATCTTCTCTGACCACAATACTATGAGACTAGATATCAATTACAAGAAAAAAGACTGCAAGAAATGCAAACGCATGAAGATTAAACAACACATTTCTAAATAACCAACAGGTTACTGAAGAAATCAAAAGGGAAATCAAAAAATTTCTAGAAAAAAATGACATTGAAAACACAACAACTCAAAACCTATGGGTGTAGCAAAAGCAGCTCTAAGAGGGAAGTTTTTAGCAATACAATCTTACCTCAAGAAACAAGAAAAGCATCTAATAGTCAACCTAACTTTACACCTAAAACAACTAGAAAAAGAAGAACCAAAAAACCCTGAAAATTAGTAGAAAGAAATAAAGCATAAAGATCCAAGCAGAAGTAAATGAAAAAGAAATGAAGGAAACAACAGTAAAGATTAATAAAACTAAAAGCTGGTTCTTTGAGACAATAAGCAAAATTGATAGATCTTTAGCCAGATTCATAAAAAAAATAGAGAAGAATCAAATCAACAAAATTAGAAATGAAATAGGAGAGGTTACAACAGACAGTGCAGAAATACAAAGGATTATAAGAGACTTATGAACAACTATATGGCAGTAAAATGGATGACCTGGAAGAAAGGGACAGTTCAGTCTTCTTTTCAATCTTAGAAAAGTTCAATCTTCCAAAACTGAACCAGGAAGAAATAGAAATTATGAACAACTCAATTACAAGCACTGAAATTGAAGCTGTGATCAAAAATCTCCCTAAAAACAAAAGCCCAGGACCAGATGGCTTCACAAGAGAATTCTATCAAACATTTAGAGAAGAGCTAATGCCTATCCTTCTAACACCCTTTCCAAAAATTGCAGAGGAAGGAACACTTCCAAACTCATTCTGCGAAGCCACCATCACCCTGATACCAAAACTAGACAGAGACAAAACACAAAAAAGAAAACTACAGGCCAATACCACTGATGATCATATATGCAAAGTTCTCAACAAAATTTTAGCAAACGGAATTCAGCAACGCATCAAAAATTTAATATACCATGATCAAGTTGGGTTTATTCCAGGGATGCAATGATTCTTCAACATATGCAAATTAATCAATGTGATACACCATATTAGGAAATTGGAAGATAAAAACCATATGATAATCTCAATAGATGCATAAAAAGCCTTTGACAAAATTTAGCACCCATTTATGATTAAAATTCATCAAAAAATGAACATAGAAGGAACCTACCTCAACACAGTATAGGCCATACATGATAAGCCTATGGCCAACATAATTCTCAATGGTGAAAAACTGAAAGCATTTCCCCTAAGATCAGGAACAAAACCAGGGTGTCCACTTTTGTCACTGTTACTCAGCATAGTTCTAGAAGTCCTACCTACAGCAATCAGAGAAGAAAAAGAAATAAAAGGAATCCAGATCAGAAAAGATGTAAAGCTCTCACTGTTTGCAGATGATGTGATACTGTACATAGAAATTCCTAAAGATAGTATCAGAAAATTACTAGAGCTACTCAGTGCATTTAGTAAGGTTGTAGGATGCAAAATCAATACACAAACATCACTGGCATTTCTATATACTAGCAATGAAAAATCAGAGAAATTAAGGTATTATTCCCATTCACCATTGCAATAAAAAGATTTAAATATCTATGAATAAACTTACCTAAGGAGACAAAATAACTGTACATGGGAAATTTTAAGACACTAATGAAAGAAATCAAAGATGACATAAACAGATATTCTATGTTCCTGGGTTGGAAGAATCAATACTGTGAAAATAACTACCAAATGCAATCTACAGATCCAATGCTATCCTTATCAAATTACCAGTGACATTTTTCACAGAACTAGAACAAAAATTTCACAATTCATATGGAAACACAGAAGACCCCACATAGCCAAAGCTGTCTTAAGAAAGAAGAATGGAGCTGGAGGAATCAACCTTCCTGACTTCAGATTATACTACAAAGCTACAGTCATCAAGACAGTATGGTACTTGCACAAAAACAGAAATACAGATCAATGGAACAAGATAGAAATCACAGAAATAAACCCATGCACTTATGGGTACCTTGTTTTTGACAAAGGAAGCAAGAATATACAATGGGGCAAAGATAGACTTTTATAAAATGGTGCTGAGAAAACTGGACAGCTACATGTAAAAGAATGAAATTAGAACATTTCCTAATACCATACACAAAGATAAACCCAAAATGGATTAACGACCTGAATGTAAGAAAGACCAGAAACTATAAAACTCTTAGAAGAAAATATAGACAGAACACTTGATGACATAAATCAAAGCAAGATCCTCTACGACGCACCTCCTGGCATAATGGAAATAAAAACAGAAGTAAACAAGTGGGACCTGATTAAACTTAAAAGCTTTTTGCTTTTTTAAAGGAAGGTGAAAAGACAACCCTCAGAATGGGAGAAAATAATAGCAAATGAACCAACTGACAAAGGATTAATTTCCAAAACATACAAGCAACTTATATACCTCAAAACCAGAAAAACAAACAACCTAATCAAAAAGTGGGGGAAAGACCTAAGCAGACATTTTTCCAAAGAAGACATACAGATGGCTAAAAAACATGTGAAAAGATGTTCAACATTGCTCACTATTAGAGAAATACAAATCAAAACTGCAATGAGATATCACCTCACACTGGTCAGAATGACCATCATCAAAAAGTCTACAAACAATAAATGCTGGAGAGGGTGTGGAGAGAAGGGAATGCTCTTGCACTGTTGGTGGGAATGTAAATTGATACAGCCACTATGGAAGACAGTATGGAGATTTCTTCAAAATCTAGGAATAAAACCACCATATGACCCAGAAATCCCACTCCTAGGCATATACCCTGAAGAAACCAAAATTAAAAGAGATACATGTATCCCATTGTTCATTGCAGCACTATTTACAATAGCTAGAATGTGGAAGCAACCTAAGTGTCCATCAACAGATGATTGGATAAAGAAGTTGTGGTACATATACACAATGGAATATTACTCAGCCATAAAAAGGAACACATTTGAGTCAGTTCTAATGAGATGGATAAACCTAGAACCTATTTTACAGAGTGAAGTAAGTCAGAAAGAGAAACATAATATCATATTCTAATGCATATATACAGAATCTAGAAAAATGCCATTGAAGAATTTGTTTTCAAGGCAACAATGGAGAAAGAGACATAGAGAATAGACTTATGGACATGGGGAGAGGGGAGGAAAGGGTGAGATGTATGGAAAGAGTAACACAAAAACTTACATTACCATATGCAAAATATATAGCCAACGGGAACTTGCTGTATGGCTCAGGAAACTCAAACAGGGGCTCTGTATCAACCTAGAGGGGCGGGATGGGGAGGGAGGTATGAGGGGAGGTTCAAAAGGGAGGGGTTATATGTATACCTATAACTGATTCATGTTGAGGTTTGACAGAAAACAGCAAAATTCTGTAAAGCAATTATCTTTCAATAAAAAAAACATGGTATGCTTTCCCTTCATTTAGATATTAGTTTACATTTTCCAATAAGATTTTGTATTTTTCTTTGTTTTGCCCTCTGCATTTTAAGTTAAATTTATTGATAAATATTTTGAAGGTTTTATTGATATTGAAAAGAAAATACTTTTCTCATTTCTATTTTTTGTGACTATTACTGAGGTAGACAAAAGGTATTGATTTTGTATCTTTATTTTATATACAATCAATATGAAGAGAACTATCAAGATAATCATTTTAATTAACTAGTTAAAAGAGAAAAAATGATCATATCAATACAGGCTGAAATGGCACTTAATAAATTTCAGCATTCTTAATAAAATCTATGTAAATGGATATAAGACATGATTGCTTAGACACATGGAGATTATTGACTAAAACAATAGAAAATCTGACAAATATGGAAATAATTTCAGTTAATATTAGAGAGAATTCAGGGATGCCCATGTTATCAATAACCATTATATTTGCTAGAATCTCCAAGGCAATAAGGCAGGAAAATAAAATAAGTGATATAAAAATCAAAAGAGTTAAAACCTTTTTGCTGATACTGTGATTATATACCAGGAAACTTAAGTCCTGTAGTTAACTTGTAAGCTGGTTGGTTATAAACTAAGTATATAATATCAATATCTTTCTCTATTCTATCAGTAATTAACCATTTGTAGTTCTCAAGATTCAGATTCTAGAGAGGGAGTATCTGATTGCCTAGCTTGGGTCATTTCCTGTTCCTCAGTCAGGGAAGTAAAAGACCCTGAAGACAGGCTCCACTAGACTCTATTCAGTGGCACAAGGCTGGTTCCTTAAGATGAAAGATTTGAGGGTCAGGGTTTTTTATTTTTTCTTTCGTAAGGTGAGTGCATTTTATTTTTTCGTTCAGAAAAGCCAGGTCCAAGCTAGCGAGTTTCATCCTCTTTGTCTTCTTCACCCTTTTACCTCTGCACAGCATCCAGGACCATGTCTTACAGCCAGTAAGTAGGTCTTTGTTCATCCAAACAAAACCGTGTTGAGTTCTCACCTTTCTGCCCTTGCTGTTGGTGTTCCCTTTCTCCAGAATGCCCTTCTTCTTCTCTCTCTGCTCACTTTCTCACTCTTATTTTTTAAGATCAGGTGTCATCTCCTCTGGGAAACCTGTCCTGAGCCCACACTCCCAGTCTACATTAGATGTCTCCCCGAGAACTGCCACCAGCTTACCACATTGATTCAGATGACTATCTGTCCACGCGTCTGTTGCCTCCCTTGGACCATCAATGCCTTACCTTCCATGCTCTAGAAGAGTGGGTGACCCCCATGAGTCATCACTGGGGTCCACTGAAACCCCAGGGAGTATTTTCTGAATTAAAAAAATAATGTATGAATGCAATGCTTTGATAGCAGTGATGCTGGTCACATCTTTTTTACAATTTGCTATCTATTTTTACCTTTTCTAATTCCATTAGCTTTCTAGCTCTCGTCTGTGAATGGGACTGCTGTGTGGATGCTTGGTCACCTTTTATACTATAATACATTTCTTCCTTGCATCCTGGGCCCAATTCCCTTCTCTTATATGTTATTTTGATCTTATTTAAACATTAAGCTGCTCCCATTGCCTCAACCATATCACCCTCATTCTCCCTGTTGGACAAATATCATAAAATAGGAACCTCTAGGAATCCTTCAAGTTACTAAAGAAGACTCCAGAAGGAGATGATGCAATTATTCCTGCAAGCTTCTTCCTTCATGACCTTCTGTTTCTCTTGGTTTCTCCCTGACAGTTAGCCTTTTGTGCACCTATGACGCAGGTGAAGTATTAATGCCCCAAAGAAGGCTATCTACTAAAGTCACTCACACACAATTATTAGGGACATTCAGAGAGGTCTTATACTCTTTGGATGGCAATTGTGTTTTAAAAGAAAACCAGAGGAATCACTTTTTTTTTAAAAACTATGCCAGACCAGGTAACCAGTTGGGAAGATATTTTGAAGTAAGCAGGCTTCCCTTGTAGCTCGGTTGGGAAAGAATCTGCCTGCAGTGCAGGAGACCCAGGTTCGATCCCTTGGTTGGGAAGATCCCCTGGAGAAGGAAATGGCAACCCACTCCGATACTCTTGCCTGGAGAATCCCATAGACAGAGGAGCCTGGTGGGCTACAGTCCATGGGGTCACAAGAGTCGGACACAACTTAACGACTAAAGCATGAATCACCACCAGGCAGTCACTGGTAAGCTTCAGATTGCTCTACAAAAGGGACAGCAAGTTCTGCCTGAGATTCCTAAGAGCAGCTTAGCATGACTTGGGAATGAGACTGGGGGTAGCATAGGACATCAGGATTTGGAGATCTGGGGGACAAGTCTAACTTCCATTCATGTACCAACTATGTGACCTTATGTAGTTCATGTGACCTCTCTGGGCTTTATGTGTCTTATCCACACTCTCCCTTTGTTATAAGAAACAAGTGAGATAAAAGATATAAAGCCTTTCGGAGTCAGTGGTGGAGCTTGAGAGTTGCACGGTCTAAGTCGATGGGCTCACACTCCCGTCCTGACACTAATCAAGGTGTTGGTGACCTTGTGTAACTTGTCAACCTCTGTGTGCCTCCACTTCTCTATCTGTGTAGTATGGATCCTATAGAACCTATCTCTTAAGATGATTAAAGAGAGATGAGAATTTCTGTGAGAGCACAAACACGTGTATCACAGAGGTCTCAGTTAATGAGCCTCTCATCCACGTTATAGACCAACAGAGGCAAATGCAGGGCCTGGTGACACCAGAGAAGAGCTAGTCTAAGCCTCTCTTGGTTTATAGCTGAAGGATCAAAATTGATTTTATTCCTGTTTATGAGTGAATGAACCTATGAAATTAAAACTCCCTCCCAGTTTATTTTCTCCCGCTTATATCTATGTATGCTTTCTCGCTTTTGCCCCCTTCCCAATCCAAATGAAGAACTTGGCTTCTTATTGGTTTCTGCAAGAAATTTCACACTCTCCCTCCCTCTTCCATTGTCCCTTTAGGAGCCTCCTCCCCGTCTCCTTGCCTGCTACCTTCTTCCCCTCTTTCCTCTCCTGTCTTTTCTCTCCCCTGCAGTCTTTCGACTGACTCTCTCTTCCCTCCTCTATCCCCTTCCATCCCTCCCTGGAGCTGCTTTCACTTCTTTCTTTCCTGTAAGCAGGCTTATCAAAGCATCTTTTTGTTTTAACAAAGGCAAGTCTGTCCCTAAGGGGGGGGGGGGCGGGAATCCCCCCAGCTGCTAAGAGAACGACATTTTCTCCTCATTATAGAATACTAGGGCTGGAAATGCCCTTGGAGATCAAGCATCTCAGAGGTTCCCAGACCCAACTGGTTGGTGATGATACCCTGGGCACCATTTAAAAAGCCAGGCTCTTCACCTAGTGACACTGGATTAGAAGGTCAGCGTTGGGACTTGGAGTGATATTCATGTGGGGTGCCCCAGACTATATATATATATTTTTTAATTCAGGGAAGCTTTGATTTCAGTCCTAATTTCACCACTTACTAATGGACTCATCTTGGCTGAGCTATTAAAACTTGCTGATCCTCAGCTGTATGTGTTAGATGTTGGGAAATTATACCTTCCCCAAAGAGCAAGCAGCAATTGGCAGATTGGTGAGCACACAATAGGTGTTAATGATTGTTTCTTATCTTCCTTCCTCTGGAAACAGTACAGAATCCTGACTTCCTCTCTAAACACACAGAATGATGATTGAGGGAAGGGGAGCCTAAACATGCCTGGACCTTGGAGCACATGTCGAAAGGCAGAAATGCTAGCCAGCATCCTTGTTTCCACTCAGAACCCCACATACTTGCCTCTGGACTTGGTCAGGAAGTCCCGGACATTAGCAGGGAATAACCATATATAGCATTTATTGTGAATTCACTTTCTCAGGACCATTGGAATTAATTTCCACAGCAACCCTATGAAGTAAATGCTATTATTATTCTTAACCACATAGACTGTAAAATGTCTGTAGGCAGAGGCTTTTTGCGGGGAAGGGGGTGGGCAGTGACAGCTACTATTTATAAGTCTGAATTATTTATCCCATCCTTTGTCTATGTTTGCAGATCCCAGATAAGTGTTGAGGGGTCTTGGATTCATTTCAACCACAATGTACTGAGCACCTGATATGGAAGAGCTAGTAGCCAGTGCGGAGCCCCAGCTATGCAGAGTGTGAAGCTGTGATGGTCTGGGGTTCTCTCTGACCTACTTTTCCAAACACCAGAGCCCTGGCTGGTGGGCCCCTCTGCAGTCTCCAGGGGTTTCTGGGCCCGCTCTTCTCAGGGGTCCCCAGATGGTGTTTGCTTCCAAACCTTAGCTCCAGAAGCTTTGCTTCTTCTGGGGGGCTCAGTTCTATGTACCTTTCCCCTCTCAGGCTTCTGTCAGCAAGAATCCAGGGAGGTTATTCATCCATGGGAGGCTTGACAATGGTGCCTGTTTTTCAAGGAGGAAGAACATTTGTGAATTCACAGTAAAAAGTTCCATTTTGGGTGAATCCAGGGAGTTGAGTGGCTCTGTCTCACAAATCCTATATCTCTACCCTTCCCCATCTCCCTCTGCCCTGGATAATTTATCTAAACTTCACTCCTTTTCTTTCTTCATCACCCTTTTAATTTTATCCTTAAACTCATGGTCCAAATAAGCCCCCAAGTTAGCTGTGTCCATAGCAACTGGCTTATCAACTCTTTCAGTAGGTGATAAGGTCAGGAGAGTGTGGGTAAATGCAACCTCCTTGGGATTTATCAGAGTTGAAAAGAGAGGGGGAAAGACATGCATAACTTTTTTTTTTAAAGAACCAGAAAGACAGGGAGAGGAAAGTGTGTGGACCGAGATGAAGGGCGCTCTTGGATGGGAACAGCTTGCTCAAAAGGCAGGTGGGTGGCAGAGAGTAAAAATAACAGGGAGTGACCAAGCCTTCGTTTTCTTTGCCACACTCAGACTTTAGGGAGATATTGAAACTGCTAATTTTGTTGGCATGTTGACCCATCCTCCTAATTAATGAAAGGCTTTTAGGAGGACGACCAAGCTGCTCACAGGGAAAGAAGGGTGGACACGTTGAGCTGACTCAGCTTGGCAGTCACGACCCACCAAGGTGCCGCTGGATGTGCGGTGACCATGGGCAAGCAGGGGCAGGCCCTGTCTGCTGGGGTCCAGTCCTCCCAGCTCCGCTGGCTGGCTGCTGCCTCCCTGGTCCACCCGCAGAGAGTCACGGCCCAAAACAGGCTGGGACTCTGGGAGGACAGAGGCTCTGCAATCTGGCCTTCCAAGGAAATGAAAAAAGCAAAATTCGCCTGACTTCTACACGCTCTGTCAAAGAAGCTCCTACACTTTTGAATCCTTCAAGTTGGCCACCCTTGGGAGCAGCAGCAGCTCTGGCTGGTAGTGTATGATTCCAGGTCCCCAGCATCATCTTTGATTGTAACCTTTTTCACCTTCAGGATGCTCAGAGCACCTGGAGCTTGAACAGAGGGGAGCTGGGTGCTGACATTTTAGCCTTTGTGGGCCAGTTTTCTGACATCAGCCAAAGGAGTAGTCTGGGGGATTATCTTCCAGTGTTTTTCAGATTTGGAACAAACTAGCTCCTTTACTGAGGGGTTGATAGTCTACTTAATGTCTCTGAATCTCACCTTCCAGTCATTGACTGAAGCCACACATTTGTCCTTTAAAGTTCTTTAGGCAGCCTTTTATTAATATATATATATATACATACAGCATAGAGCAGTCAAGAGCACAAGCTCTAGAGCTGATGGGGGCTTATCCCTTATCTCTGCCACTCACCCATCTGAGTGGTCTTGGGCAATCACCTATCATGACTGTGTTTCTTCTTCCTCATCTGTAAAATGAGGGCCCTAATGGCATCCATCACAAAGGACTCTTGTGAGGGTAAACAAGAAGATAAAGTGGCCGGTACTGTGCCTGGTACATACTGAGCACAAAATAAATAGCACCGGAAGGATTAACTTTAAAAAAATAAAACACTTTATATTGTAGCAATATCCCTATGCACTGGGCAAGGCAGAGTTTCTAAGATCAGTCTTTTATAAGCTGGAAAATTGAGATTGGTGATGTTTCCAAGGTTTACAAATAAGAAGAGACAGAGTTGGCCTAAGAGCCCAAGACCTCTGGTTCTAGTTTATTTATTTATGTTTTTCGGGTTTGCCATGCAGACATGCTCATCCTATCCCTTAGCAGCCTTCATCCTCTGTCACTAGTGCAACAGGGTGCAGAGGAGGTGGGAAATGGCACAGAGCTGCTCTCTTCCAAGGATGTGTGGCTCAGAGGAGAGAACCCTTGACTTGGATAGTCACCATGCTTTGTGATCTTGGGCAGATCACTTTATCTGGCTGAACTTTACTTCCTGTTGTGTGTGCATCTTAGGTACATATTATGTACCTAAAATAGAAACTCAGAATGAAATATCACTAAGGGCCAATGATGAAATGTTGTTGATCCCGGAGAAAGAAGAGTATTCTTTTCAGTGTCATGCAAGGAAAACAGACCTGTGTCTTATAAGAAAGCAGAAGTTATGTCTTTAATTATTCTTTTGTTGTTTCAGGTTTGGAGGTTGTCTTTAACAAAATGAATAATGCAATTGGCTGTTATGGAAAGATGTTAAATTTTGATGATGTTGACATGAGAAACTGGGAACCTGGATGTGCACTCAACAGCTCTTTCCAAGGGGAGAGTTCCTCTGTGTGTATCCACATGGACCTTCCCTGCACTCATTAGCTAAAAACTCCCTCCTAGCCCAGACTCTTACTGATTAGGTGGGTAGAGGCCATTTCCCAAGGAGAGTGTAGAGGAAGTGTATAGGTTTTCCAATACCCGCCCAAGCTTTCTGCCACCACTAATCCATACATCTATTTGCGAAGAGTCGGACACGGCTATATGACTTCACTTTCACTTTTCACTTTCATGCACTGGAGAAGGAAATGGCAACCCACTCCATCATTCTTGCCTGGAGAATCTCAGGGACGGCGGAGCCTGGTGGGCTGTTGTCTATGGGGTTGCACAGAGTCAGACTCGACTAAAGCAACTTAGCAGCAGCAGCAGCATTCTGTGATATATGCCAAGAGGCTGGGTAAACTGGAAATTATTCTTTAATTTGCTAACAAATGATAGCACGATGGCCTTTCCATTTTTCACCTTTAAACTTCAAAATTCTTGAAAACTCAAAGAAATCTTACAAGGTGTCATATAAGGCATTGTGTTTTGGACTCTAAAGGAGTCCAAAGTCTAAAGGTACATGAGGGTTAACTTCCCTAGTGTTTCTTGAATTAGCAGGTATCAGTCTTGATGCTGGAACATGTTGATGTGTCATAATCAATCACATGTAAAATGATAGTAAATACTAATTCACATTCTTAAATTTTGACAAAGATTAACTAGAAATTTAAATTAGACCAGATTTGGGGTTACTGCTAAAGCAACATCACTTCTGGCCACCAGCATTCTGATTGCGCTCTCTGGAGATTCTTTGCCATGGGAGTGTACCTGGTATATTACTATCATTCATCATCTTGGTTGCACCAGAAACTTAGAAAGGAGTAAATCAACTTTAACCTCCTCTGTGCTAACAAATGCCTGATCTTCATTTTCAAAGACCCTAAGGAGTAGAATTATGGTGATTGAGCTTCTCCTCAGTAGATGATAGCAAGAAAAGACACCGAGGAGATCTCCCATGTTAATACTTCTCTTCCACCCCCACCCCTGTGTACCTGGCTAAGGAAGGGATGGTATAATTTAGTGGAAAGAGCACAGAACTTGTTTTGAGCCCAAGTGACTGACATTTACAAGGCTGTGGGGCCTTGAATGAGTCACCTAACCCCTCTGAACTTTAGCATTCCCACTGGTAGAATGGGGTAGTGATAGTGCTTGCCTTGTTTCCAGGAGGAGAACTAAAAGGCACCAAAGTCTTGGCGCCACGCGGTGTTCAGTTATGACGATTACAGGATCACCGTGGTTGCTGTGATTTCTCCATCTCTCTCCAGTGTCTGGTAAAGGGGTGTATTTTATATGTGTGAGAATACAGGCTCAGCGTCTCACTGTTCACAGGAGACCCCTTTGCCTCCCTCACGGCTGGTACTTAAGGCATCAGAGAGTATCTGCACTCCAGGTACTTGTTAGATAATTCAGTCAGAATCAACGGCAATTCAGCACCTTTCCCAGGCTTGCTTACCGCATCTGGCGTTTATCTGTTCGTTTACTTAGCATGTGCCCATATAGCTCAAGTAGTGCTTACCATGTGCCCTGCCCTGGTCTAAGTGGCTTAAGAAGACTCATTTTTTTCTCACAGCTACACTATGATTTAGGCACCTGTCACCCCCATTTTACAGATGGAAAAACTGAGGCACAGAGAGGCTAAGTAAGTTCCCCAAGATCACAGAGCTAGTAAGTGGCAGAGCAGGATTTGAACCAGGTGGTTTGGCTCCGGAGCCTGGGAACTTGACTCTTACACTAAGTGAGAAGGATGGTCTCAACGGTCATGTTCACCAACTGTTCTTCCAGAGTCATCACATTCTTCCCCTGGATTTACATTCTCAGAAAGCAAGAGACCCAAGCATAGGATTTTAGCATCTTTCCTTCCCCCTTCCTGAACAGTTTATGGTTCAGCCTTCAATGGATCAAGTCACCAGTTTGATGGAATTTTCTGTGTCTTTGGCAAATCTGTTGCAGGCTTTGGGTTCCATGTTACCCAATAGTCCTCATGTGAAAACCCAAGTGATAAAGATATAGGCAGAGTATGTTTCTTCAAAGGCTTTTGTCAGTTTCACTTGCTGTGAAATGAAGACTACGAAGCTTATACCACTCCCTTTCTATCTCTGCTTCCATGGCTCTTGGGCCCAGTTCTGTGCCAAGGTACAGTCACCAGCTTGGTGCAGGTACCTGCTGATATTTACTTTTCCTGCTCCTTTTAGAGGACATCTGCTCTGTTTTTATCCCTGTCGTTCTGTTTTTCTTATTGATTAATCATACATAATTCCTGCAAATCTCTCGGATGTAGGGAGCGTATAAACCATAAGCCAATAAGAAGCTTATGATGATTTTCTTACCATGTAAAATGTTTCAAGGTGTGTGCACTAAAGTAGAAGGGAAATAGAAAAAAATAATGATAAATTACATGACCTATTATGAATAGCTACCATTTACTTATTGCTTGCTTTGCAGCAGGCATTGTGATAAGTGCTTTACATACATTATCTCCTCTTAATCCTTACAGACACAGTTAATAAGCGATAGGGCTGTGATTCAAAAGCAGGTCTCTCTGCCATCACTGCCTGATCTCTTAAACCACTATATCACACAATGTATAAATTTAGTTCCGACGCAGATCTCACATGTTGCCCAAGTCAAGCAAAGCATTTTTTCTCCTTTTGACCTCTGGTAAAGAAAGTGCGTATATAACACACAGTCACCGACACCGCGAGGCTTCTCTGGTTTTATTTATTTTTCTCCTTCATCTTTAATCAGGCTTTCTATTCTTTGTTAGATATAGCAGAGAATTAAACCATGTGTGTGTGTGTGTGTGTGTGTGTGTGCATGCATGCATGCATGTGTAGTTTTTAAATATGTGTGAAGTGAAGTGAGAGTCGCTCAGTTTTGTCTGACTCTTTGCAACTGCATGGACTATACAGTCCATGAAATTCTCTAAGCCAAAATACTGGAGTGGGTAGCCTTTCCCATCTCCAGGGGATCTTCCCAACCCAGGGATTGAACCTATGTACTTAAATAAGCCTCTGCCTCTGTAAGATATGTAATGTGATTTTGTTGTTATATGTTTTAAATTTATGTTAATAGCAATTGGGTCTACCTCTTGATGTGCTCATTGACTGAACTTAACGTGCTTGTTATTCAATGTATTTTGTTTTCATTCAAAACTGTATAAGATCTTCTCACGTTGGCATGTTTTACATTTAGTTTCTCCTTTCCCGACAGCTGCTCCATGTCCCCCTATATGTATCCACTGTCTTCTCACTGTTCCAACCCTGCTTTTACCAACAGTTCCTTACATGGTGCCCAGTGGGAGATTGAGTGCTAAGTCGCTTCAGTCATGTCCGACTCTTTGCAGTGGATTGTAGCCCACCAGGCTCCTCTGTCCATGGGATTCTCCAGGCAACAATACTGGGCTGGGGGTTGCCTTGCCCTTCTTCAGGGGATCTTCCCAACCCAGGGATCCAGTCCACACCTCTTATGTCTCCTGCATTGACAGGCAGATTCTTTACCACTAGCACCACCTGGGGAGCCCACTGAGAGCTTCTTGAGGTTATATTCCCAGGAGTGATGTTGCTGGGTTAGAGGACCTACACATGAGGCTTCCAAATTGCTTTCCAGAAAGGCTATATCAACTTTAACACCCACCAGCTATGCTTAAGGAAAAGTCCCACACTGCCACATCCTTGACAACAGTTGGCATTATCCATCTTTTCCTTTTCTTCTTCAGTTCAGCCGCTCAGTCATGTCCCACTGTTTGCGACCCCATGGACTGCAGCACACCAGGCTTCCCTGTCCATCACCAACTCCCGGAACTTACTCAAACTCATGTCCATTGAATCGGTGATGCCATCCAACCATCTCATCCTCTGTCCTCTTCTCCTCTTGCTTCAATCTTTCCCAGCATCAGGGTCTTTTCTAAGGAGTCAGTTCTTCGCATCAGGTGGACAAAGTATTGGAGCTTCAGCTTCAGCATCAGTCCTTCCAATGAATATTCAGGACTGATTTCCTTTAGAATGGACTGGTTGGATCCCCTTGCAGTTCAAGGGTGTCCCTGATAGCTCAGTTGGTAAAGAATCTGCCTGCAATACAAGAGACCTGGGTTTGATTCCTGGGTTGGGAAGATCCCCAGAAGGGAAAAAGCTACCCACTCCAGTATTCTGGCCTGGAGAACTCCCTGGACTGTATAGTCCATGGAGTTGCAAAGAGTCAGCCAGGACTCAACGACTTTCACTTTTCTTCTTCATTAAACCTTTATTACAAGTCAGGCTCTTATAGATGTACATGTGGACTTAACGTGAAAAATTCAGTTGTATCCAAGAATGAAAAAACACAGCACATAAAGTGATAGATGATTTTCAGTGTTGTTGCTGGAGGCAGCAGGTACTCAAGAAAAAGCTCCTCTAGAACAGCTGGCCCCAGGCAGCTGGGGGCCCCGGTTCCAGAGGCTGGGGTGGGTTTCAGGGCCAGTGGGGATGTGAGTGGCAGCAGGAGCTCCTGGGGTCTCAGGCCAGCGGGCACCCCAAGCCTCAGGGCACTGTGTTGACCAGGGTAGGGGTCATCGCTGATCTCTCGGGCTTAAGGGGCATCCAAGGGCACCCTCAGAAGGCCTCGGCATAGCCTTTTCAGGAGGATCTCGCTCACAATGACCCCTGCGGGGAGTCTGTGGACGGAGAGGCACCATGCTTCCAGCGGGGCCTGACATGGGTCTGCAGAAGGAGCCGAGCTGGAGGGCCCCCAGGGCTCCGAAGTCCCCGGTGCATCGGGGACCTTCCGTCAGGCTGGGGTTCCCAGAGTGATGCTGAAGGCCTGCCTTCAGCTTGGTGCTCAGGGGGCGCAAGAAGCACCGCCCCAGACGCAGCAGAGGAAGCCGAAGAGGGTGGAGCCGGGGCGCCACTTGAGGGCTCCCAAAGATGCCCACGCGGGTGGGCCTCCCCCTGGGGAGGGGCTGGAGGTACTGAGGCTCCTCCCGAGGCTCGTGCTCACCCCAGCCCACAGCCCGCTTCCCTAAGGCCTTGTCCATCAGGGTCCAGATGTTGCTGGCCAGCTAGGGGCGCCCACGTGCTGGGAGAGGGCGGCTTGCTGCAAACCCGCAGGTTAGCCTTCTGCTCGTCCAAGTGCTTCATTACTCCTCTGGGCATCACAGGTTTACACCCACAGAATGTGGTACCCGGATGGGCTTGTCCGGGTAGTACATTATCTGCTTTTGTAATCACTGCTGTTTGACATAGATGATACTGCGTAAGAGCCTTCTACAAGTTTGGAGGACTTGAGCAGGGCCCGGAGGCAGCTTGGAGACCCTAGGTGGCATGTGGCTTGAATAAGGAGCAGGGGAGCCCAAGACTTTGCTCAAACACCCCCTTCCCCCCACCCCCCAGCAACTGGTTTGATGTGTCTCTTGTAAGGGGGAACATTGTGTTGCTTCCTATAGTAGCTATTTGTGACCACCTTACCGCTGTGAACTTCCTTCATCAGTTTTGCATGTCCTGCAATACTTCAGAGCAAGACCCTCAGGCACTGTTTTTTGGAAATAAGTTTTCTGAGTTTCTGAAAGTACTGCCAAGAGGCCTTTGCCTGGGAAAGGGTGGGGTGGAGCTAGGCTTAAAAGCTAGAGGTCATCTTTTTCTGTCCTAATGTGGTGATTCAGTCTGTCTTTCTTTCCTGGACTGTTTCCCCCATACCTGAACCAGAGGTACCTCCTCTATGAAGCTGCTCTGGTAAAGCCAGACTCCCATGCCTCCAGGGTGTTTTCCCCTAAATTGACAGCTGAACAATAGGCTGGGCTATTGACTCATTGCCCTTTCTGGTGACCTTCTGGCTGGGCTTGAGGAGCAACGTTCTCAGAGATGGAAAATCCTTTTTGCCCAATCAGGGACTCAAGTCCCAACCTTGCTGTGCAGAGTGGATGATTTAACAAACATGAGTGTTTATTTAACAAACAACAGCATTTTCTAATTAAACTCTTGGCGGAGATATAGACAGTGTAACCTCTCCCTCAGGGCTGGGTACTCACTGGCTTTTCTAAGATTCTGACCCTTCACAAGCCCAGAGGCCCCTGGGCAGTACATGCTGTGGGAGTTATTAAGAGCAGGCTGGGTCACTGTGGCCACTTCTGTTGAATCATTCAGCAGCTGAAGTCTAGGCTCTGGAGTAGAGTTTGTCTTCTTCACCTTGAACCTCTCTTTATACATAAGCTCTTGGAGTGCAGGTGAGTGTGGAAACCCTTATGCTGGAATTTAGGGGGAAAGGAGAGTGCTGGGTGAACTTCTGGAGAAAGCTCCTTTCAATTTCTGGCTTTCACGGGTAACTAGTGATTCTTGCCAATTGCATCTAATCCTTTCAGAAACTAAAATACAGTTGCATTTAGGTTTCAGGAATTCTGTTAGAGGGTTGAGTCCCTAAAAGATTAAACACGTTTCAGAGTTACGCTTTCAGGATGATGCTTTTCGCCATGATGGTGATTATATTTGTCAGCATAGACTTCACCCTGCTGCAGTAACAAATGAGCCCCCAAATCTTGATATCTTAAAAGAGCCTAGGTTTACTTCTCATTCATATTACATGTTCAACACTGGTAACACTGGGGCTCTGTTCATCATTGATTTGAGAAGCCCCCTCACCTTTTTTTTGATGGGGCCGGTCCGCAGGAGCCTTTAGAAGAGGAAGAGAACAAGGAATATGTGCCCTGGGTCTCGAACGCTTTCATCGCTTCCATTGGCCAAAGCAGGTCACATGACCCTGCTTAATGACAAGGTGCTGGAGAAAGAGAGAGGCCGAGGAGACACCGGGTGTGTGAGTGAGGAAGCCTAGAAGGCCTGCTCAGTGGAGGCTCCATCCAACACCAGCTCCAACTGCAACGGCTTGCAGCCTCATGGGAAAGCTCAAAATTAAATCACCCAGCTGATCTGAGCCAACTCACAGAGCCATGAGAAGTGCTACTTTGTTTTAAGCCATTACATTTTGATCTAGTTTCTCATGAAGCAATAAATAACCAGAATAGAATTTGTTACCAGAGGCAAACTCCTAAGGTTCTTAAAAGTCATTTTGTCTGAAGAATGTTAGAAGATAGAACCTTATGGTTCTAAGAAGTCATTTTTCTAGTTAAGAGATTCTGTAGGGCGTCACCTGACTCTTAGGTGTAAACAAAATGTCTTAGGTTGTACCTTTGATCAAAATGTAATCTTAAGGCTACATTTTATAGAAAGGTCCTAAATTCGATCTATACCATGAGCCTATCTCTATTTTTAGAAATATTTGCTGATTGGAAAGACTGGGGATGAAATATTCTATTTTCAAACACTTTCAAGTCCTGACTCCTATATATTTCCTCTAAATTCTGTTTGAAATTTTAACAGTTCCTTCCTTAGCTCATTTCTGTGTGTACTTTGTCAATAAGAAACAAAAGAGACTAGTTGGCACTTTTTGATAATCTGCCTGGAAAGCTCCTTAGCCAGTTCCAATGGTTCCGAGAGTAGTTTTTCAGTTTTCACGTTACTGCAGGTGACAGTTTGGCTCAACTTCCTGCCACTTCATAATGCTTGTCCTGTTTCCTCCAGCCTCTGGTAACAAATTTCCGGCTATGCTTCTGGAGGCCCTTCATCTCTGCTTCTTGCCTGGTTCCGAGGCTGATGCTAAACGTTTTAGATGTTTGTTTTAGCAGCACCCTACTCTTAAATCATTTCTGTTCAGATTATTGTGACAAAACAAACTGCTCTAAAACTCGGTGGATTAAAACGGCAGACTTTCTATTCTGTATCACAGACCTGTGGCTTGGCTGTGATCTGTTGAGGGTTTTTTCTGCTCTGTGATATGAACCAGGGATGCAGTCTTCTGGTGTCTTGGTCAGCTGCAACTTCAGAAGTATTTATTCACATACATGCCCAGCGGTTGATGAGAGAACTCAGCTGGAGAGAACCTACATGTGACCTGACCTCTCCAGGTGATCTAGGCTTCTCAAAGAAGGGTGGCAGGGTTCTGAGGGGGCTGCCCTAAGAACACACCTTCTCATAAAGCCAGATGGAAACTACAAGACTTCTTATGACCTTACTTTGTCCTGTTGATCCAAAGCAAGGCCCAGGGCCAGCTCATATTCAAGGCGAGAGGATTATAGAAAGACTTAAATACTGTAAGTCATGGTTCATTGGGAGCCCATCCTTGGAGACCAGCTACTTACGTGTGTAGAGACATGTTGGAAGCAGCTTTGATGAAAATTTGGCTAATAGGAATTGCGCTCAGTCTGACTGTTGGTTGGCAAACTGTCTTATTTGGGGTCTTAGGTGAAGCGAATGAGTGGTGAATTAGCCCTTGTCTAGATTCATCCTTTGAGAAGTAACGGTATCCAATTAGCAGTGGACAAGGCTTGCTGGCCATTAAGCTCAGGTAACCTTTAGTCTCTTACCATGTTTCTTGCACGATGGCATAAAGCAGAGTTTTAATGAGACCTATTGAGATGTCCTGACAGATCTTTTCCTTTCATTTTTTTTAGCCTATCCATCTGCATGTATTAGGAAACAAACCTTATCAGGAAACAAGACCTAGGATTTTGAGATGGCTGAGTAAGAGCAAAAGGGAATTAGAATGGTTTTCTTTTTTAATCTGCCCCTCAGCATTCCCAGTGGCTGCGGGGTGGGGTTCTAGAAGCAGAGCAGGGATGGTTTGGAATCCCGTAGCAGGGGATCTAGGGAGCAGGGCCCTGGGGGATCCAGGAAGGGGGACAGAGCTGGAGGATATTTCCATCCCATGAAAGTGGCTTTTGCCTTTGAGGCAGCAACAGTAATATTTCATGTCTTCTATGGTGTCTCCTACCTTTAAATGTCAGTCTCTGCAGCTGCCTTATCTCTTGTAGCACATTTCAATTAGGTATTCCAAATCATACTCTTTTCTTCCAGGACAAATACGCTGGAGGTGATATTTACTGTTACAGCAGCATTTTAAATACTTAGGGCAGAAGGGAGAGGCCTGTGAATAGCATTTTTCCCCTTATAGTAACAATAAAACACAATAATAATGGAGAGAAGAGGTGAATTCTGGGTTTGATGCTTGTAACTGGCTAACTGAACACCTTAGGTCTCCACCCTCTTTTGTTCCCCTCCTCCCCTGCCAGCCTCAATGTGAGATTCGGCAAGTTTGGCTCTGGAAGAGCAGCCTCCCACCATGTCTTCATGGGAGGTTCACGAATGTCTCCTTGAAGCCCTTGTTTCAAGAGATAGCTGGGCTTCTGCTTCACCCACTACCTGTTTCTTCCTTGTTTTGAGGAACGTTTGCAGAAAATTAGAATCCTGTTTCTCTAGTAATTTACCAGGCACTATTACCTACTCCTTATTTATGGACATTTTCAACTCTCAATGGAACACCGTCCAGGAGGCAAATAGTTGGGAAACTTACCTATTGTATGTTTCTGCTGCTTAGAATCCAGTGTCAGTTCCTTGACCTGATATTGAAGAGCCTTCAATCTGGTCTGCATTTCTCAGCCCACCTCTTCAGTTCAGTTCAGTCGCTCAGTCGTGCCCGACTGTTTGTGACCCCATGGACTGCAGCACGCCAGGCCTCCCTGTCCATCACCAATTCCCGGAGCTTACTCAAACCCATGTCCATTGAATCAATGATACAATCCAACCATCTTATCCTCTGTCATCCCCTTCTCCTCCTGCCTTCAATCTTTCCCAGCATCAGGGTCTTTTCCAGTGAGTCAGTTCTTCCCATCAGGTCGCCAGAGTATTGGAGCTTCAGTTTCAGCATTAGTCCTTCCAGTGAATATTCAGGACTCATCTCCTTTAGGATGGACTGGTTGGATCTCCGTGCAGTCCAAGGGACTCTCAAGAGTCTTCTCCAACACCACATTTCAAAAGCGTCAATTCTTCAGCACGCTGGGTTGTTGTTTTCATTGCCCCATTGGTAGGTTTTGCACATTCCTGCATCCAGACCTCCTACAGGCCTAACACAGTGCCCGGCGCCTGGTGGTGGTGGAAGTTCTTAAGTCATTGCTCTCCCCCACTTTGGGAATCCTTCCACTAGATCTTTTCTCCATACATCTAATTCCTGCCTACACTTATGAGAAAGAACAAAGTAGGTCAACTTCTTCTATTACCCTTCTTTGACCTTCCTTAGCATTCAGGCCTTCCCACCTCGCTCTTCCAAAATTTTAAAGTGCTCTTTATTGTCACTGCTCATTTGGTACCTGGCATGTATTATTTTATGCTCTTTTGAATGTCCATATGTTGTCTACCCAATTCAATTATAAGTGCCTTACAGGCAGGGATGGGCTTCCCTAGTAGCTCAGCAGTAAAGAATCCGCTTGCATTGCAGGAGCCATAGGAGATGTGGGTTCAATCCCTGGGTTGGGAAGAGCCCCTGGAGGAGGAAATGGCAACCCACTCCAGTATTCTTGCCTGGAGAATCCCATGGACTGAAAAGCCTGGCGGGCTACAATCCATAGTGTTGCCAAGAGTCAGACCTGACTGAAATGACTTAGCAAGCAGCAGGCAGGACAGGCAGGAATCAGTTTGCTGTTGCTTAATGGCTAAGTCCTGTCAGTCTTTTTGAGACCGCATGGACTGTAGCCCACCAGGCTCCTCTGTCCATGGGATCTCCCAGGCAAGAATACTGGAGTCAGTTACCATTTCCTTCTCCAGGAAATCTTCATAGCGCAGGGCTCAAATCTACATCTCCTGCATAGGCAGGCAGGTTCTTGACCACTGAGCCATCTTGGAAACCCAGGGATACCTTTACCTGTGCTTATTTTGTATCCCTTCAGAGTCCAGGATAGTTCATTGTACACAGAAGGCGTTGAGGGGACGTCCCTGGCAGTCCAGTGGTTAAGACTCTGCGTTGCCAGTGCAGGGGGCCCTGCTTTGATCTCTGGTTGGAGAACCAAGATCCCACGTGCCACTCAGTGCGGCCACAAGATTTTTTTAAAAATTAAAAGGAAGATGTTGGGTTAATATTGTCTGACTAAATGGACAAGGTGAAAGTGAAAGTTGTTCAGTTATGTCTGACTCTTTGTGACCCCACGGACTACACGGTCCATGGAATTCTCCAGGCCAGAATACCGGAGTGGGTTGCCTTTCCCTTCTCCAGGGGATCTTCCCAACCCAGGGAGCAAACCCAGGTGTCCTGCACTGCAGGTGGAATCTTTACCAGTTGAACCACCAGGGAAACCCCAAGAATACTGAAGTGGGTAGCTTATCCCTTCTCCAGGGGATCTTCCTGACCCAGGTATTGAGCCAAGGTTTCCTGCATTTATAGGTGGATTCGTTACCAGCTAAGCTGCTAGGGAAGCCCCTATATGGACAAATCAAGGAGTAAATGAAAGCCAAGATTCTAAGAAGTCTGCCTCTTGATGCCAGTCTGTTTAGTTTGAAAATCATAAACGTGCCTGAAACAAGGCTTTTCATTTGACTATTTTCCCTATACATATAGGTCTACTACTTGAATTTCTCAGAGGTAAATATTCTTGCCCCAGTTTGATTCCTGAAGCTAATTGTTTAGGTGAACAGTTTTCATAGTGCCCGAGGTCTTCTAACTTTTAGCTAATATTTACTGGGGCTTATTCTACAGTAGTAGACTGACTGAGGAATTTGGTATTCCATAGGGCATGAATGCTGATTTATAGGTAGATAGATGCAAACTAGAAAAAGGACTATAGTCCAGGAGTTACTTGTAAAAGTTTAGCAGCCACAGGTAGAACAGGTAAGCTGGAAGGCTGAGTGTGTGGCAGACATTTGACCTGAGTGTGTCTTGAACACTTGGGATTTCAGCAGATTCTACCCTTTACACATTTCAGAATACTGTGATTTTGCTCCATTCACTGAAAGTTCTGTCTCTGTGAAGACTTTTCAGTTTCTTGGCTTCAGTTCAGTTCCATCACTCAGTTGTGTCCAACTCTTTGCAGCCCCATGGACTCTAGCACACCAGTCCTCCCTGTCCATCACCAACTCCTGGAGCCTACTCAGACTCATGTCCATCGAGTCGGTGATACCATCCAACAACCTCATCCTTTGCCATCCTCTTCTCTTCCAATGAGTCAGTTCTTTGCATCAGGTGGCCAGAGTATTGGAGTTTGAGCTTCAGCATCAATATGGAAGCTCATCAATATTCCAGTGAATATTCAGGACTGATTTCCCATAGGATGGACTGGTTGGATCTCCCTGCAGTCCAAGGGACTCTCAAGAGTCTTCTCCAACACCAAAGTTCAGAAGCATCAATTCTTTGCCGCTCAGCTTTCTTTATAGTCCAACTCTCACATCCATACATGACCACTGGAAACAACATACCTTTGACCAGACGGACCTTTGTTGGCAAAGTTTCTTGGCTTATCTGTTACATTTAGCTTCCTAATCATACTTATATCTCCAAAGTAATCCTGGGAGTGTATGCTCAACCTGGTTCCTCCAAAAGGGTGCTCTGAAAACCAGACACCCTTGCTGGATCTCACTCGGCTGCTGACTCTGGGGCAGCCTCGTAAGGACTGAGGGCGGACGGTGACGTTAGATGCCTGGAGCCTGCCATCCTCGATCCCATTTTCATGTAAATGTTGCTGCCATAAGAGGAATCCAGTGTGGAAAATATCTGCTGTGGAAGCAGAACCACCTCTGACTCCAACATAGTGAGTTTTATTTTATTTTTTTCTCCCTTGCTTTTTCTTTGTGTTTTCCATGTGGTATCAGCAGCTGAGTAAGGGAAAGCTGAGAAGTTTAAGCAAGCTGGTGCTGGTGGGCCAGATTAATAACCCGGAGTCTTCCAAACCAGCCATTCAGGGTGAGACTCACCAGAAAGCACTGGGTCGTGGGGAGCAATGGCTGGAAAACCAGACTCCACCAGAAATGCAGGCGGATGGCGGAGTGGTAGCGTGGCTGGTGCGCTGTGCTTCCTCCCCGCCCCCAGCCCGCCTAGTCTCCTGCTCTGTTCCCTCCCATTTTTTACCAGACCTGCTTCTGAGATGGCTGTGCACCAGTGGCTCCAGCCTCTGACAGCTGCTGCCCTCTGCTGGGGAGAAAGCATCACTGGGGTGGGAAGTGCTGAGCTGGACCAGGAAGACCAGTCTCCAGGGGGACCAAGTCCAGTGTGTGGTTACTGTGTGATTAGCATTGAGGGGAGGGCTGAAGGAGTCAGAAAGCTCTCTGTACCGAAATGTTTCCCGAGGAAGAGTCTCAGCTGGGCACTGGGCTTTGGAATACAACTCTCAGGGATTCATTGCTTTGGGTCCTTCGAGTTTCCTGTTCGAGAGGTGCATCCCTGGGGATGGTGACTCCTGGCTTCTTCTTGAGTCAGACTTTGTGATCTTGAGTTTCCCACTATGGGCGGCCCCTGAATACCGTCAGTCACTTTGTTTACTGAATTAGCTGGACCCGATCCTTTCTTAAAGGAATGTGACAGAGGAAAGTGGTCTTCAGGGGGCTGCAGAAGGGTGGATCTAGAGGTGACTTCTTGGCTCAAAAGGATTCCTCAGAGAGTAGGGGTTCTGAATGTTGAAGAAGCAGAAACAGAGTAGGAAGAACCAGATGGGAGTAGAAATGCAATCCACAGTGGGGAAAGCGAGCACGGGAGAGGTGGTGATGCATAGCCTTTGTCATTTCTCAGCTGTGCCCAGAGTGGGCTTTGCTGTCAGAGTGGGCTTTCGAGCTTTTTATGGTTCAGTGTGAAGCTCAGCTAGGAAATACAGGGAATTCTGTCAGGTTAATTCTGGTTCTAGGTCCTAGTACTAAACTGAAGTCCGTTAGGTGGCCAGTTGGCTTCAGAAGGTACAGAGACGGAGGATTCCTGTCTCCAGCATAACTATGGAGTGAGCCTGGTGCATCGCAGGAACTTCAAACTAGACTACAGCGCTGCCAGACAGGAGCGATGACCTCACTGGCCACACAGTAATTCTACTTGAGGGATTTATTTTTCCTTCCATGAGCTCCTGCCAAGACTCCTGGTTAGAGTTAATGGGGCTCCCCGGCCAGCAGGTGTCTCCTAGTGGTCTCCTAGTGATGTGCGTAAACAGTGCCAGGCAGGAAATAGCTTTCCTGTTCTTAATGGGCTTGTTAAACCTCTTATTGAGTGGGGTTTAAATGGCTTTATCATGAATAATAATAATAAAGTAAGCATTATTAGTCATAGCAGAGAAAAAATCATGATGTCAGCTCTGACTGCCCCTTTGCATTATAACCTTGCCAGCCTGCAGGTCCTTTTGCCAACAGTGCCCAGAGACGGGTGGCCGGTGAGACTGGGACCAGTAATCAGGGCAGATGGCAGCCTTTTTTTCCTGCAGCTTCCCAGTTCTGAGCCCCTGTCCACTTTTCTAGAGTCATTCCTGCTCCCTGTGTCTTTCAGGGTTTCTAGACTCTTAGCCTATCGGATGAGATAGAACCACGAACTCCTCTCTCTTAATTTTAATTTGAGTTGCAAGCCGTGGACCAGGGTTACAAAGTTAAGTTTGGGCATCACATAGAAGAGATTTTAGAAAGAATAATGGGTCCTGTCCTCAGTGCTAGTTTACATCTGGGACTGGAGCTATGAAGTGTATCCTAGATTTTAGTAATTTATTTATCAGGTTCACTGATCTTACCGTAACTTTCTGCAACTGTATTGGTTTTCTTTATACTGATGCTCTTGTTTGCCTTAAGGAGATCTGACATCTCCTTAAGCAGTACGTCTGTGAAATCATGGGTTTAATGTGTGAGCTGTTTTTTTTTTTAAACCAATCCATGTTAAAATGGATACGTCGCAGTTACATTTTTAAAAAGTTCATCCATGTGGCAAATGTGTCATACCCTCTAGGGAAATCGCACTGCACTCCTGCAAACACTGCTGTGGAGGTGTGGGTCTCATGCTTTAGTGGAAGTCAGAAACATAGGCACAGCTTGTTAAACTCTAGGTTGCTTCTCCCCTCCCTCTGAGATTCTGATTCAGCCGATCTGAAGTGGAGTCTGTGACCTTGTAATTCTGACAATGTCTCTGGAGATGCTGATGTCCGGGGACCACACTTTGGGTAGCACTGGCCTGGAGGGCTGGGGTCCAGTGGGAATAGTGCCTGTTTCAAAGGTTTGTCTTAGTTCATCCAGACTGTATTACAGAGTACTGTAGCCTCGGTGACTGAGACAGTAAACAGTCATTTCTCCTGCGTCTGGAGTCTGGGAAGTCCTGCATCAAGGTGCTTGCAGATTAGGTATCGTCACATGGCTGAGAGAAAAATCAGCTACTCTTGTGTTTCTTATGAAGGCACTAACCCCTTTCGTGAGGGCTCGTTAGCATGACTACATTACCTTCCAAGGGCCCCACCTCCTGCTTTTATCATGTTGTGGTTTGGGATTGCAAAAATGGGAATTTGGGAGGGCTACAAACATTTAGTCCGTAACAGCGTTTGTTAGTGTTAAATGTTACCTACCATATGTAGAATTCCTGGCACAGACTGGATGCTGCACCAGGCAGCATGCTTTTTCTTGCAGCCATTCTAACCATTTGTAGTTTTTATTTTTTAATTTTTTCAAGCTTTAGAGCTTTTTATGGTTCATTGTGAAGCTCAGCTAGGAAATACAGGGATTTCTGTCAGGTTAATTCTGGTTCTAGGTTCTAGTGCTAAACTGAAGTCCGTTATGCAACTCTGGGTGGCCAGGCAGTCCTCCAGCAGCGCCTGGCCAGTCTTCCGTCTTACAGAGCCCTGGCAGAGAGGGTCAGGGGGCTCTTAACTCCTCCGTGTATGGTCAAGAGCTGTACTGAAGGAGCAGAGCTGCATGAGAGTGCAGCCTTGTCGTGCCTACCACATCCGCAGACAGAGGCTGGCAAAGGGGAGCTTAGTATTTGATGAATGTATGCTCTTGTGATGTTTTTTGAGGCTGCCTAGTAGCTGAGCTCCCTTTCTGTGCTTGAGCAGTTTGCTGAAAGGCAGATGGGCCCCTCATTCTGCTACTGAATCCCCCAAAGGCTAGTTTTGCTTTCCCCAGCCTCAAGAGAACCCTGCGAGCCAGGCTCAGTGGGTGGAAGGAAGAACCCGTTCTGGTGATGCCCGGGGTGGGGAGTTGGGGAAGTGGCCCACGGCAGTGGCCCAGTGGTAACTGGGACCCCATCAGGCTGTTCCTGGGCCATCACCCTTGCTGCAGGAGCAGCCTCCAGCTGGCACCTCGGCTCACCCTCCATGTAGGGTTCTCAAGTTCCTTCATGAAGTCCGTTTCCACTTCACCTAGTAAAGGATGCTGAGCCAGTGATGGTTTTTAGAGCAGTCAAGTGGCGTTTCACAAGCCATTTTAAAAATAACTGACCACCATCTGGAGCATGGATTGGAGGACACGTGACCAGCAAGGTGACAAATGAGGAGGCAGTTACCTGAGCAAGTGAGGGTGGAGATGAGAGAGAAAAAGAAATGGTTAAGAGGTAAATTTGACCAAATCTGATGATTGGAGGCCTGATTTTATCTTCGAACTTGAAAGATAAAAATGAATTTCTGGTTTTGTGTGCAGCATTAGTTGCCTTTTGGGGATAAGTAGTCATTTTGTTGTCAAGATAGATACCCCCAAGCGAGTGAGAAAATGAGATAAAAGGTTATTGAACAGGGTTATGTTTGGAATACTGCTCAGCTGTGGTCATCTCCATTTCAAATCTTTTCAATGCAGCAAACATCGAGCATTTAATGGATATTAGACATTGATAGTTATTTACCAAATGCCATTTCTTTCAAATTTGGTGTTGAAAAGGGGTGGATGTATAGAAGAAAAGTCACATGACCTTACACAAACAGACCCAGTGGTGCAACATGGAGAGCATGCGCCTCTCCGTGCTGAGGTTTCTCTGAGGGCCCAGATGAACCCCGTGTGCAGTCTGTACTCGAACAGGGTACAGACTGCTCTTGGGGTCTGTGTAAAGCTTGGCGGGTCCTTGGTGCCTTTATAAACCTTCTCTCTTGCCTCTCACTTACAAGTCACCTGCCTGAGTTACTGCCCCTCTGGGTGGTGAAGGGTTCACAGTCCTCATGCGGATGACTACTTGCCCTGCCCTGGGCACTCACTCCTCGCCCTGTGTGTGCACGGGGAAGCTGCTACCGCTGTCTTCTCTGCTCTTTGGAAGAGTCGAAGGGTAGCTCCAGAGGCCGGCTCTTGATGTTCCTAGCTCCTGCCTGCCTCTTCGGGGCTTTTCGTTCAAGTGTCAGTGCTGATGTGTAAAATAGGAACCAAGCTGGGTGGAAAAAAGTACTTGCAGTTCACATCTGGTGTTTCTCCTGACGCGATGCTAGGCTGCCTGATCGCGCTGCTTGCCTCTCGCTTCTCTCGTTCTGTCTTCTCGGTTCCAGGCTCACCCTCCCTCTCCCCTTCTCTTACACTTTCTCTTTTGTGTCCAAGTGAAACTCCTCTGAAAGCTACCTGGCTTCTCATGGCCACCAAGGAGCCTCGTCTAGAGAGGCTGCTCCCCTTTAATGTGTCGGGATGCTAGGCCCGGGCTGGCTACACGGGGACATCTCTGGTGCATTCGGTTCCTAGTGCCCCAGTGGGCTGTCCTCTGAATCTAGATCTGAAACCAAACCTCCCCTTGGATCAGACCAGTCGAGGAGCTTCACATGGTTATTTCAGATCGTGGAGACTTTTAATCTCCCTGAAGGGCCTGTTTGCTCTTTAGCTGATATTAATTTCTGCCTCGACATGTAATGATGTAATATATCTGGACTTGGTGATGGTACATCCATACCCACATATATCCTGAGATAGAGGATACATCAGCCTTTCTCTATGGCCAGGATTCCACTACTGGCGGTAGAAGGAAGCCAAGAGTGGTGATGGTCTGACTTTTGCGTTTCAAAATCACATTGTAAAATTGGAACTTCTCTGGCGGTTTCGTGGTTAAGACTTCACCTTCCAGTGCAGGGGCGCAGGTTTGATCCCTGGTTGGGAAGCTAAGATCTCACGTGTCTCGTGGCCAAAAAACCAAGACATAAAACAGAAGCATTATTGTAACAGATTCAATAAAGACTTGAAAAATAAAGTCTTTAAAGTCAAAATAAATCTCAAAAGGAAATTAATCCTGATGACCAACGTGGTATTGTCAAACTAAGGGTCATTTTTAAAACATGTCTTATCAGCTGTTATTGCCACTGTGTCATAAAAGAAGGGGAGGTTTTAGTTTCAAAATGTGGGAAAGACAGTTTTTAGTATAAAGGGAGGTTCTTTATAATAAACAACTATAGAAATCTGAGCCCCGAAGAATTGATGCTTTTGAACTGTGGTGTTGGAGAAGACTCCTGAGAGTCCCTTGGACTGCAAGGAGATCCAACCAGTCCATCCTAAAGGAGATCAGTCCTGAATATTCGTTGGAAGGACTGATGCTGAAACTGAGGCTCCAATACTTTGGCCACCTGATGCGAAGAACTGACTCATTTGAAAAGACCCTGATGCTGGGAAGGATTGAAGATGGGAGGAGAAGGAGACGGCAGAGGATGAGATGGTTGGATGGCATCACCGACTCAATGGACATGAGTTTGAGTAAACTCCAGGAGTTGGTGATGGACAGGGAGGCCTGATGTGCTGCAGTCCATGGGGTTGCAAAGAGTTGAACACGACTGAGTGACTGAACTGAACTGATAGATTCATTTTTTAAAAATCTGATCTCTCTTTGAGAGGAAGAATACTCTTTCTTGAAATAGTAGAAATGATGTCATGTGGCTTCCGAGACCTGGGGCAGGGACAGCAGGGAATGTCTGCTTTTTCTGTGTGTCTTCAGTAATTTCTGGAGCAGTGCTAGGCATCTTGTGGCCCAGCCTGTTGCTTCTCCCTTCCTGTTTGCTTCTTAATTCCTTCACCCGTAGGGGCTTAGTAACTGTTGTGGTTTATTCATTGAATTCATTGAACCTTTACGCACATGGATATACATACATCGTCTTTATTTCTTAAACGTGCAAAATATTAAAGCTTTTTATTTTGATTTCCTTTCTGGTAAAAAATCATGAGTTCCCATTTTGTGTGATTGCTGTGGTTGTAATCAATGTGACTATCTATCAAGTGTCATTTACTATGCTTTTCTCAGTTATGTTACTGGTCACATGCCATCTGCACAGCAAAATGCTAGGAAAGAAGGTTTGGCAGATATGTAGTAAGTTCATTCCGGGGCATAGCAAGTTTGAAGTTGCAGGCGCAATTACAGATGACCACACATTCAGAGTTTTTCTTTTTCCAACTGTAGTTAATGTATCTGCCATCAGAGGCTATGCTGTTTCTCCGTTGTTCCTCCCCAGTGATGTGTGATGTTACGAACACAGGATGGGTTATGAATAAAAGCTTGTTGATTATTATTTTTAGGAACTATGTAGATGGAGGTTGGTGAAAATTTCCAGGAAACTTGGCGGCTGAGAATTTGTGACCCCTGAGTGATTATGGGGTGGCGATACAATAGACTCATGGTGGGGCAGGGGCGTGCAGTTGAGGGTTTTCAAGAGTACATATGAAACGGGAGATGAAAAATGAGTGCTTGAATGAGGCAGCTTTTTGAAAGGTCTGTTTTGTAATGGGTCATTCTGTAGGACACTAAGAACTTGGGATTCAGAAAATCATATGGTTTAAATGGGATAAACTGTTTGACTGGAACACTCCACCTCTGAGGATTCTGAGAAGTCCATTTATGCGAAGTGATTCTTGCATTCAGCATTTACTGAACACAGCTCAGTTGGTAAAGAATCCATCTGTGATGCAGGAGACTCTGGCTTGATTCCTGGGTTGGGAAGACCTTCTGGAGAAAGGATAGGCTACGCACTCCAGTATTCTTGGGCCTGTCCTGTGGCTCAGCCGGTAAAGAATCCGCCTGCAGTGTGGGAGACCTGGGTTTGATCCCTGGGTTGAGAAGACCCCCTGGAGAAGGGAAAGGCTGCCCACTCCAGTATTCTGGCCTGGAGAGTTCCATGGACTGTACAGTCCATGGGGCTCGCAAAGAGTCAGACAAGAGTGAGTGACTTTCACTGTCATGTGAAAGATTATTCCAGGTGTTGGTAATGTAGCAGTAGATAGAAGAAAAAGACAAGCTGGTTGGATGGCATCACCGACTCAATGGACGTGAGTTTGAACAGGCTCTGGAAGATCATGAAGGACAGGAAAGCCTGGAGTGCTGCAGCTATGGTGTTGTAAAGAGTGGACGTGACCAAGCGACTGAGCAACAACAAAACAAAAACTCCTGCCCTTAATAGGGAGTGATAGGCAGCCAACACGTAGGCAAATATACCATATTCTGCTTGATGAGGAATGTTCTGAAGAAAAACGAAACAGAAAATAGAGATAGGGCAATCCAGGGTGGTGGTGATGATTTAAAATTTAAGTAGGGTAAAGAAGAGGACAAGGATAGATGGGCAGCCCTGAGGTAGTGTTGTCTTCCAGGGACCAAAGAAAGATGTTCAGGCAGCCGGTGGCCTCAGATTCTCTGAGTGCGATCTGACTTTGCATCCCAATTAACAGTGACAGCTTATGGCTTTAAAATAGGAAATAAAGTGGAAGGAAAGCAAATGCTTGATAGTTGACCTGACATTCACTGTTGCAAGATTGGGAACGTACAGTAAATGTCACTGACGGAGCAATATTCATGAAGTAAAAATGTCAGTTTTCAATTTGGTATGAGGATGGTTTGACATGTATTAGTCGCGCACAGAATATTATCATAATTAATGCATTAATAAGGCAGCTGTCCTTTTTCTCCCCATTCCAGATTTAAAAAGGAGGAAATGGAAAGAGTCAGGTGAAAGAGCAGCTCTCGCCCTGCTCAGACCTTCCCTGCTAGCGTTTGTCTCTTCTGGTGCCCTCCCCTCTCAGTGGCCTTGGCTCCTCATTGGTATCAGTCCAGATTTATCATCTCTATTCGTCACTCACATATCCAGGAACGATACCAGTGGCCTTGTCTGCTGAGGTCTTGCTTCTTAATCTTCAGCACTACTTTTAAAAGTATTTCGAAAGATACACGTTTACTGTAGAAGAGGCATATCGGCTAAATCAGAAATCTAAAAATCTCTCATAAGCACACCACCCAGACAAAATACTAGTATTATTGTATTTATGCGTCAGTCTTTTTTTTTTTCATAATCATGTATGTTTACAGATATAATATCATTCTGTACAGCTTGATGATTGACTTAGTGCAGAGTAAATACTCTTTTTCATCTTAGGGACTGCTTTTCTGCAATGTGACTGGGTGGTATTGCATTATACAGATGTAGCATGATATGATTGACTAGTCCCTTTAATTGTCATGTAAATAGTTTCTATATTTTTGATAGTATAAACAGTGTTGTGATGAGCATATATGTAGCCAGGCCTTTGAGTATGTATGTTTATTTTTGACAAATTTTTAGATGTGGAGCTGATGGAAGTATTAGTTATCTGTTGCTAGAGTAATGCTGCAAAGCAGGGCTTCTGTGTCACAAACAAGGAGCTGGATGGGTGGCTCTCTTACCTCGGTATCAGTTGGCTGGCTGTTGACTGATCGAGGCTGTCTGGGACCCAGTGACTGGGGAACTTGACTCTCTTCCATAGCTTCCCAATCTCTGGCAGGCTGGCCAGATGTGTTCTCATGTCATTGGCAGAGGCATAGCAAGCTCTTTCTTCCACATGCCTTTCAAGTTTCTGCTTAGGTCACATTTACGAACATCACAAAGTAAGTTATGTGACTGAGCCCAGCATCAAGGGCCAAAACAGTTGAAGGGGACTGCCAAATGATATAGCCAAGGCGTGCATTCGGGAAGGGGTGAAAAACAGGGGCCAAGTTTGCAGTTTCCCCCACGGGGTCTCAAGGCATCCTTATTTTTAAAGCTTGTGGTGGATATTTCCAAATTGCTCTCCAGAAAGCCTGAACCAGGTCCACTAACTGTTAGGGACCTCCAGGTTTTCCAGTTGTCTTGACTCTTACTGACTCTGGGGGTAGTTTGTGACTCTCCATCTTGGCTGTTTTGATTGACTTCCCTCCCTGTCCTGCACGTTGTTCTCTTTGGGCTGATTCTTTCCCCGCAGTGACTCCAGAGCTGCCCTAGTCTCTGGTCCACACATCCCTTTCATCCGGTCTCCTGCCCACTTTACCTTGTATATGTGCTGACCACATCTCACCTCTCTGGAATCTTCAGTGATCCACAAGAGCCCTTTTCCAGCTGTTTTGAGTCAGCAGGCATTTACTGTGTGTCTCTGCCACCTACACCAGCAGTAGGTAATTGTTAGTTCTCTTTATTCCTGGAATCTCCCAATTTGGGGGGGCCAGCAAAAAGCTGAGAATTCAGTCTTGGTGTTTTTTTTTTTTTAATACAATATTGTTCCAAGAAGATAGCTATTGATATGGGTATGTGTGTGGATGAAGACATGGATGCAGATAAAAACTTGCCTGGAGAAAAGGCTGTTAATATTTTAGTATATCTGTGTGTAGAGGAATTATGAGTGAATTAAAAAAAAATAACATGTGTACAGCAACTGAAAGTCATAGGAGTTAAATGACTTGCCTCCTATCCTCCAGGTAAATAATAGCAAATTGTGGGTGCAGTCCAGTTCTGCCGATTCCTGGTGTAATGCTCCCACAGCACAAACTGTGGGGCCCAGATGTCTTTTGCTTGATTGTTTGTTTCCAAGCAGCATTGGTGGTTTGGTTTGGTTTTGCAAGAGTGCTTTGCTTTCTGTGGGTTCATAGGGAAATTAAGAATATTTTTAAGTGATTGAGTCATCTAAACCAGTTATGTGAATGTTGGTGTGCATATACATTCATCTGGGTGCATAAATTATCCTGGCTTCAAAATTTGACAGGTGATTTCAGGTAAATAGTGGATTTTATCTGTTAAATTACATTAAGTTTCCCAAGCAGATGTATCTTGAATTCTGAACACATAATTTATCAGAGGTATGCACCTATATCAATTATTTAGTATATACAAAAGGTAAGCTCTGCAGATTTAGAGTAGAATCAGATAAGCTTTTAAGGGACATCTCAATTGGTTAGATTGATTAAATTTCTTGCTGTGAACCAACTGAAGTGGTATGACTGTGATACAGGTTTTTTTTTTTTTTTTTCCTGGAGCTTACTTTCACTAGAGCAATTCTGAAAACCTGGAGGTTGGTTAGGAGACCAGGGCATGTGCTTCTGTTCTTGGAAATGGCAGGTTGGTCTGCTTGGAAATGAATCTGGTTTTTTTTTCTGCTTGCCCTCTGTCTTATTTCCCTTTTATCCAAGCTCTAAGATATCCAAAAAGAAAAAGAAAGCTTTACTCCTCTAGAGAGTAAGGATTGGCTCTAGTCTTACTGTAGTGATGAAGAGAGAAATGTACTTTGAAGAGCTGTTGACCTGGAGAATACCCAAGAGATGCTGGTATTTTGAATGTATTGTCTGAGTCAAAGCCAGATGTTACATTGAAGCATTTGGGGCCTGGAAACATGTTACTGTTGTGGAATTAACACCTTTTACTCACTTAGGGCTTTCCCTAAGGCTTCTTAGATCACAGAGGGCGCACATACTCAGAAATGGACACCAACCAGTGGGGACGAAGAGACTGGGATCTGAGGCTGCTTCACCAAGCAACAGGAGGAAGAATCCAAGCCTGTAAAAAATAAGCATCTATAGGTTCTCTTTCCTAGTGCTTCCGTGGTGTTTGTTTTTCTTTGTGACAGTTGGCTTGCAGAGAAAGACTGCCCTGGAAGCTGAGCTTATGCAATCCCATTACAGGATTCAGATGCAGACTTCAGCCAGTCAGTGAGGGTCTAGGTGTGCTATGCCTAGATGGCCTCCAGTGACCCCTGCTTGTTTATGCGAGGATTCAAGCAGCACACTGTTGTCACTGTTAGCCCCCCAATCCCACATGTGCCCCCACACCTGCTCCTGGGCATGCACACATGCAGCTGGGCTCCAGCTACCAACGTGCCTTACTTAGTATCTTGAAGGTCCCCTCACATAGTTGTTGGCTGCTTCTGGATGGAAGATGCTCAATTAGAGCCAAACAAGCATGCTTCTAGAACTGAATAGATTTCCATAAAACCGGTTCAGTTAATATGCCCCTTGGGGTGAAGTATATTTCTACTTCTCTTGCTAAGAAAGTCAGTAACTTCATTTCCAACCTGGGTTCAAACTCAGATGTAACAGTTAGAAAGGGTTTAAGACCACAGTGAGATCCACATGGGTGCTCATCAGTGTGTGATTAAGACATGTGTGGGGAGGGATGGAATAAAACAGGAAGTGATGGGGCAAAGGGCAAGGAAATAAGCTGGGGCACAGGCCAGTGAGAGGAGGGAACCGGCCGTGGGCACCTTGTCAGCTGCTTAAGGTCAGCACGGTGGCCCCCAGCGTCTGTGCTCCATTATCTTAGTCCTCTAGAAGATCCTGCTAATGGGGCCAAGGGAGGTGCACAAAAGCTCACCTCAGTTGTTTTGCTCCAATCTTGCTTGCACTGTAACTTGTAGCTCTGGCTGGAAAATCACTAGCATGGGGCATGAGAAGGAATCTGAATGCTAACTGTGGGCATTTGTCAACAAGTTCTTCTGAGTCAAGCCCCAGCTTCTTACTTCACCTCTGTATGCCTGTTTCTTCTTATGAAAAACTATGGTCATATTAGAGTAATAGTTTCAATCTCATAGGCTCTTAATTTCTCCTCTACAGGTTTATAAAAATACTCTTCTATCTTTTAATATTCTTAAATACTTTTCTTGCTTGAGCATTTGTTTTCTCTGGGGACAGGGACTTTTTTTTTTTTTGCCATTTCTTCCTCTGCTCCCTGGTGTTGTATAGGTTTCACTGTGCACACGTGGGCTCTGAGATGGTACAGCTGGCTAGCTCTGTACCTCCACATGACAGTTTACTGGGAGCCTGGGTATTCCAGAGCAGGAGGAGCTGGAGGGAAAGAGCAGGAATCACCTTGACACATGTGTACACCTGTTGCAATTTACACTTTGCTCACACCTGAGGTCAGCCCATCTTAGGACCAACCCTGGTAGGGCTCCAGAGGGCTCAGCATTCGTATTTCTTCATGAAGGTCCTTTTGTATTTTTCTTTGATCCAGCACCTGTCCTCCATCAAGTGCTTATTAATTGCTGCAGCATCCTGCTGAATATTCTTAGGTCTGCTTTCTGTTAAGGCTGGAGAAAAGGAAACAAGTGACTCCCTGGCAGTGAGGCATAGTTCAGGGTGTTTGTGGATGACCCCGTGGCTGCTCCCATTTGCAGGGCTTGAGTGAGATGCTTCAAGATTTCAGGATCTTCAGGGTTTTGGAGATCTGGAGTTTAGGGAGGTTGAGAGGCCTTAAGCAGCTGCTAGTCGCTAGCACTGCATTTTAAAAGCACATCTGTAGTTTTATGGTGTGCCCACCCCCTTCCCCATCGCAGCCCCCTTCTTATTACTGCTTTGATGAGTGAGAAGCACCTATGCTGATTCTTTATCTTATCACCAGGCAGTATCTCTTTTTAGATGCTTATTATCCAGAAAATAATACATAGGCATGATATAATATTAATAATAGATGATCTAGGAAGTGCTATGTAAATGTTTGTTAAATAAATTTGTAAAAGTAAATGCAATACAATGAAATGGAGGCAACAACCATCATCAACTTCATGTAGTTCCTTCTAGAAACTTCCCAGGTATACACAGACATGTCTGCATATATGCATACCACCCCACTTTGCCTTCACATGTGTGATAGGCTGGAAATGAGTAAATCCCACCGTTCACCCTCCTGCTCCTGCAGGGAACCCTGTGGTTCTGAATGGGGCCTCAGGGATACAAGCATCCACAGAGAGAAACTACTTTCCCTTTTTGTCTCTGGGGCCTACCCAGGGTCACCAGGGAGACCAAAGCTTGGGAGGTCAGTTCCCTTATCGATCCAGAGCTCTGGTGTTTTCAGAAAGATGACAAGCCAGAATATGGAGTGAAGATTTACTCCTCCTGAAGCTCACCAAAATTTTAATAGTGTAGTGGGATGGAGGCGGGAAAGCTATAATTATTTTCTTTTTACATTTCCTTTTAATAATGATCACATATTAATAATGAAACATTATTTATAATAAAAAATCCCAATACACTTAAGTATTCCAATTCCCCTTGAAGTGGAATCTTAAACTTCCAATTTATTAAATGTACTAGTAAAGTTTTTATTGGTTACAAGCACGTAACCTCTTTTACAAAGAGGCAACCTCTTTCTAATCTCTTTCTAAGAACCCTCAGAATACAGCTACCGTTGTCTTGGTATAACAGAAGTGGTTCTTAATAAGCTCAGCCTACAGACACTAGGAATGAAATAGAGTTGGTTCTGAGTATTTCTGTAGTGAATTAACGCAATGCTTTGAAAACTCTCCTGGACCAAGATGCTGGTGGTGCATGATGGCATCTCCCAGGATGCTTTCAAAGTTGCACCTGACTGCCACTTTTCCCCTTGCCTCACTTGTTGACAGTCAGTGCTGTAGAGCAGTGTTTCCCACACTGTGGCTTTGGACTCCTCTGGGGCTGGGAGACCACAACAAGTGGACCATGGACCCTTCCAGACATAGCACACTGTCTGCCTCAAATAAAACAGTTGCCAGTTTTTCCTTTTTTTTTTTTTTTAATTGGGGTATAGTTGCTTTATAATATTGTGTTAGCTTCTGCTGTACAATGAAATGAATCAGCTATATGTATACATATATGCAGCTATCGTTGACAATTTCTCATGTGCCAGGCACTATTCTGGAACTTTCATATACATTTACTCAAGCAATTCAGTGACCTAGTTGAAGCTGGTAACATTTCAATCTCCTTACCGAGGAAACTGAGACCCAGAAGGTGAAGTGAGCTGTCTTGGGTCTCTCTACTATTATTATAGATGAAGTCGTGGTTCAGATCCATGCCATCTGGCTCCAGTGCCCCCCCCCTGCCTCCGCCCCACCAGTCACTGAACCACCATCCTTCTCAGAGAAGCAGACAGTGTCTCATGGATGTGGGCTGTCTGTATGTTGAGAGTATGTAGGTCGGTGATGATCGTGGCTCGGGCTGCAGTGTTATTGGTCAAAGAGGTGGGAGAAGAGGTCCGATTCCAGCTAGAGTTTGAAGGTAAGCCTGATAGGGTTTGAGAGAGGGGCAAAGTTGATACCAAAAACATCAAGGTATTAAATATTTGGCCTGAGCCCCTGGAGGGATGAACTGTTACTGAGATGGGAAGAGCAGAGAGAGAAGCAGATTTGGGAGGAGGGTGGAAATTAGGGGTTCAGTTGTGGACTTGTTGAGTTTTAGTTTGAGATACCCAAGGGGGAAAATGAAATAGGTGGTTGCGTATAGAAGATAATGAGTTTAGGGAGAAGTCTGGAGTTTGGAATTTGGGAGTCATTAGCATAAACATACCACTTAGGGGCCTGAAATTTAATAGGGACACAGACTTGACTGTGGATAATTAAGAGGTTGAAAGGCTGATCCAGAGGAAGGCTTGGGGACCTGTTGTTTAGAGAAGGCGATGGTAGACAGCAGCTGGCTTGTTTTTGCTTGGAGTAAATAAAGTTTTATTGGAACACAGCTCTTTGCTTTCTTTTTCTTATGGCTGCTTTTGAGCTTCAGTGGTGGAGTTGAATAGTTGTGACAAAGGCTTACAGCCCGCCAAGCCAAGAGGATTTGCTGTCTTTATACAGGCAGGTTTGTTCAACCTGGATTAGAAATCAGGGAAGTGACGGGTGTCCAGCAAAGGAGACTCAGAAGGAATAGCCAGGCAGGAGGAAGGGGCCCCAGGAGCTCTGCAGATAGACTGTTTGTGAATGTGTGACCTGGGCAGGTTACTTTACCTGTGAGGACAGAAGTCATGCAGAGTTGTCGTGAAGATGAAACAGGATAATAGAGGTAAAACCCTCAGAGCTGTGTCTGACCGGTAGTCAGTGCTCATATGTAAGTAACTACCTTAGAGCCCCCATTTCCCTTTGCTTAGTCTGTGGTCCTTGGCCTCAGCTCTGTCCTAGGGTGATGTCTGTCCCCAGCCCGCTTGAGGAAGCCGTGTGACCTGTGCTCAGGCCCTGAAGAAGCCGGAGGAAGCTGAGCCAGCCCCCCTCCAGCCTGCACTTTTACCTTCTAGTCTTGACAAACAGTCTTCACCGCAAGTGTTTGAGCAAATGGCAAATCCAGTTTTGTGTGTGTCATTTACCAGTGTCAACACATTCTGTGTTTTCAGGATTTGATAGGCTCCTGGGGGGCCATGTCCCTGACAACACTGGCTGGCAGCTCTTGCCAGCGAATTAAACCACATACCCCTAATGCTGGAGAAGGGCCTAGATATCCCACCCATGCCCGGGGACATTTTCTCCCAGGAAGAGCCTTGGATGAGAAGCTTGAAGAGGGAGTGAGACCTGGTGTTGTTGTTATTCAGTTGCTCAGTTGTGTTCAACTCTTTGCAACCCCATGAACTGCAGCACGCCAGGCTCCTTTGTCCTCCACTGTCTACTGGAGTTTACTCAAATTTATGTCCATTGAGTCAGTGATGCCATCCAACCGTCTCACCCTCTGCCACCCGCTTCTCCTCCTGCCTTCAATCTTCACCAGCATCAGGGTCTTCTTCAGTGAGTTGGCTCTTCACATCAGGTGGCCAAAGTACTAGAACTTTAGCTTAAGCATCAGTCCTTCCAATGAATATTCAGGGTTGATTTCCTTTAGGATTGACTGGTTTGAGACCCACCGAAGCTTCTCTAAAGACCCTGGCTCCAAGGCTTGGGTAAGGAAAGAATTACCTTGCATCATACACTGGTTTGGCATTCAGCACCCCAGCTTCACTGCTGGCCCCATCTGGGTCCAGAGTCTCAGGAGCACACAGAAGTGGCTGTCCTTTTGGGAAGGTCATGAAAGAGAATCTGGCCTTTCCCAGTCACTTGTTCTTGTATCTGTTCTAGATCCTCTTCTTTCTATTATGGCTATATTCCCTGGTTAGTCTGTAATGCAGTACTTCTTTTTTTTTTTTATTGTTTTTGCCATACAATGTCATGATATCACCATGGGTTTACATATGCTTCCCCTCCAGAAGCCCCCTCCCTCCTCCCTCCCCCCCGGGAAATCTCGCTGCACCAGCCCCGAGCATCAATCCTGGGCTGGCGATTGATTAGACATATGATAATTAACTTGTTTCAATGCCCTTCTCCCATATCATCCCACCCTTACCCTCATCCACAAAGTCCACGAGTCTATTCTATACCATCTGCGTTCCTTTTGCTGTCTTGCATGTTGGGTTCTCGTTACCGTCTTTCTAAATTCCATATATATGTGTTAATATACTGTAGTGTTGTTTTTGCTTCAAATGCAGTACTTCTTAAAGTGACCCACGGACCATCAGCATCACCTGGAAACTTGTTAGAGGCACCAGCCCAAGCCATGGAATCGGCAGTTTCTGGTGTGTGACCTTGGGTGGGTTAGTTAGCCTCTCTGAAGTGTGGTGCTCCCCTGTGGACTATGGGAATGATAACGGCACAGGATTGTTGTAAAGGTTAAATGAGATGAGCAATCCACTGAGCTCATCAGGTCCTGCAGGTGCTTCTCATCATGCTAACCTTTGAGAACCACTCCTCTAAAGATGCTGCTAAAAGATCACATTTCGAGACAGACGTTCTTGCCAAGAGAACAGATTTTATCCCTTTATACACCTTAGACCATTTTTACTCTGAGCTAATCTGCCAATCATCTTTCCAAAATGAATGCTTTCTCATTTCCTTAAAATTGTTACAGGATACCAATCATGGTTTAGCTTTTCCTTAAAGACTCGGGGCATAGTCATGAATGTAATTATTGCTCTGTTGGGCACAGGGCTTTTAGCATCATTTGTCTATGTTTGTGTATTCTTTACCAGTGTTTTAGCTGAATTTTTTTCAGTTGTTTGTGGCTTTCTTCTTCATTGTCTGCATATCAACTGTTCTTACCATAAGTAAACTAGTAGGAGCCCTGTCACTTTCTAATTTTATTTTTAAATTGATTTTTACAGGAACTGAAATAATCAAGATGGTTAATAGGGTGTGCAAAGCAAGACTAAATGAGTGAAAAATAAGAGTAAATAACCAAATGAAAATCTGAGGAGATATTTTTTCAAGTATAAGCTTCTGTACTTGAATTCTCTAGGGTAGAATTTGGATTCTTGCCTGCCTTGCTGTTTATTTCTGATACTTTCTCAGTGATTGGTGTTTTCAATGACGAAGGTTGTTGTATAATACTTATCACCCCATACTTCTTCTGAACATTTACCCCCATGTCGTACTTTCTCTTGTGTCTTTCTTCATTATTGACGTATTTTCCTAAAAGATGTTATTCATAATGTATCATTCATTCACATCTAAATTATTGCTCTTTGGAATGAAAGGGAGTATTAAATGTGAGGTGCCCCCTCTTACTTTCTCCTGTTTTCTCATATTTTACTTTCCTTGGATTCCTAAGTCAGCCTGGGAGAGAGTACCCAGGGCTGACATGTGAAAAAAAATCTGCATTCTAGGATTGGTTCTACCACTAAGTGACTGGATGGAATAAGGCAAATCACTTGGCTTCTCTGGGCCTGGAGCTACAGCATTTAAATGCAGAGGATGATACTAATGATAATAATCCTCCTTCCTTGGAGCAGTGTAGCAGGAATCCTGGTAAATCGTGTAACTGGAAATGTAACACCATACACACCTGATCTGCGTGGTGGTCAAGATGCATCCAAGATATTTTGGCCGCATGGAGGCCTTAAGGGCGTTTCTTCAGTTTCCCTTGCCCCGGTATCCAGCTGCCTTGGCCCAGAGACTTTGGGACCTCGTTCTGCTTTTTTTTTTTTTATCCTATTTAAGAGTTTGCCCAATCAATAGGGACGTAAAATAAAGTCACAAAGTGGAAGCTCATACTCAATATAGAAAATGTTGGAGGGAAATACAGCAACAATGGTAGTTCCACAAAAGCAAAAACAAGCAAACCCGGATTGTGGAATACACAGTGGGTGGGCATGGTGGTGTTTCAGCTGCGCTCATGGCTTTGAAGTCTGGTGCATTCTGAGATGTGGGACCTGCTGAGGGTGTAGACAGTGTGCCTGCTTGGTACCTGTAGGCTCCTGGAGGGGACTGGAGGGGGTCTTTCAATGTAGGCATGCCAGCCAAGATTCTCAGACAGGGGCATGCCTTCCCCTGATTAAGGCCACTCTGGACCTCAGCAGTGCATAGATCCAGGGCCCCAGAAGCACCCCCCCCTCCGAGATGCAGAGGGCCACCCCCTCTCCTGAATAGCTGGTTCCCTTCCATCTAGTCCGTCTGTGCGTCTTCCTCTCCCAGGAGAGAACGCTGACAGCTACTGTCCCTGCAGACACCTAAGAAGGCTCCTGCCCTCTGCAGGAAACTTCTGAAAGAGTGAACCCAGGCCACCTCACTTTTCTGCCAGTCCTAGCCCCACCCTCTCTGTAAAGCCCCGTGCAAGTCTGACCTTACTGGCTTCAGCAAATCCTGCAGTCTTCTAGACTCTCTCATCTCTGGCCTTTGCCAGCACTTATCACATGAGACACATGAGATTCTCTTTGGCACTTATCATCTGTTGCCTGGTTAGGTAAATGTATGAGGGATGTGTCTCCTTACATCTTGAGAGCAAGGTCTTAGTCTATACTAGTTCTACTCTGAGCTTCCCTGGTGGCTCAGACTATAAAGAATCCACCTGCAATGCAGGAGACCTGGGTTTGATCCCTGGACTGAGAAGATTCCCCTGAAGAAGGGGAAGGCTACCCACCCCAGTGTTCGTGTCTGGAGAATTCCATGGATGGAGGAACCTACTGGGCTATGGTCCATGGGGTCCCAAAGAGAGGGACATGACTGAGCAATTACCACCTCTCACACAGGTCTTCTAATAAGCAAATATACTAGTTCTGCTCTTGAGCCAGAGGCACCTGGAATAGCAGGATGTCTCCCCTGGCTGGGCTGAGGAACTGTGTCCTTGGGGCTGGGCTGGATGTTTCAGGTAGTTGTGTGAGGGCAGTCAAAGATAGCAGAGTGAGAGGGAAGAACTGAATGCCCTTAAGAGCCTAGACTTCTTGTCTGGAGGAGGAAAGACGTCGAAGTCAAGGGCACAATCACGGCTGGAAATCAGAGGATGAAGAGTCACCCAAGTGGCTCAGGACCAAAGCTGTGAGAGTCCCCCGCCAGGACAAGGAGGCCTTGTTAATTAATATTGCCTCCTGCTCTTTTTGATGTGGAAACAGGCCATTTCTTTTCAAGAACTGTTCCCAGGTATGCGGCCTGTGGAAGTGTCAGGCTTACTTCTGGTCCCTGACTGCAAAGACCACAGCGTCCTGCTCCTCTCACCTGAAATGCAGGAGGTGGGCTCAGTCCTTTCATGCTCCCTGGCCTTAGCAAATGAGTCGAGGGAACTGGGAGCAGACCAACCTCTTATGTAATGAATGAATGTTCCAAGGAGTACCTTTTTTAAGGCATTATGGATATAGAAACATTTCCTTTCCCAAACAGTGGAGACTTGAGACCAAAAGCTGGACCAACCCTAAAGGGAAGTTAAACGTTTTCTTCATTGAGAGTGAGCATCCTATACATTTAAGAGCAGAAAGAGAAAGCTTGCTGGGGTTCGGGTTATTGGGCCTATTTCTTCTTAGGATAATGAATTGCAATAAATTAAGAAGAGATGGAATAAAATGGTGGGTAATGACTGTTATCAGAGAAGTAAAATGCTGTTTATATAAAAAGACAAGGTGAGGGGGCTGTGATATGGACAGACCTCTGGCTTTAATTAGCTGATACCCTAGTGATATTGACAAGTAGATTCTGGGGATCTGCTTATTGCCAGGAAGAGGTCTGTTTTCAGAGGTAGTGAGCTGTGTCCGCATAAAAGCATTTCAAAGACCGGTGCAGAGCAGGAGGGCCAGTGGGAGCTGAGCTGGTCAGTTGCCATGGTGAACAGAATCCCTGTGGAGAAGATGCCCCATCAAACTTTAATGTGTGTACTTTTCAGCTGGGGGGGTCTTGGGAACAGTGAATTCTGATCCACAAGGTCTGGGTGGGCTCAGGGCTGTTTCTAACTAACTTCCAGGTGCTATTGATGCTACTGGTCTGTGGACAGCGTTTTGAGTGCCCACGGGCATGGTGGCCATGGGAGGAAGAAGCAGTAGGTCTCAATCTCAGCACTGTGTGTGGTCCTGGACAAGTCATGAACTCTCTGAGACCCAGTTTCCTCAACAGAAGCGAAAGAGAGAAATGGACTAGCCCTCTCCAGCTCTGCAGTTCAGTGTTTCTGTTTTAGTCCTTGAGAGAAGGGAGTGTGCATGCGTGCTTAGTCGTGTCCAGCTCTTTTGCAGCTTCATGAACTGTAGCCCATCAGGCTTCTCTGTCCATGGAATTTTCCTGGCAAGAATCCTGGAGTGGGTGGCCATTTCCTCTTCCAGGGGATTGTCCTGACCCAGGGATCAAGCTTGCACCTCCTGTGTCTCCTGCCTTGGCAAGCAAATTCTTTACCACTGAACCACCTGGGAAACCCCAGGGAGAATGGAGATCTCTGCCTTATTCTTCCTTAGAGTAGCCTGGAGGTTGTGTCCATTGGTCTTGCAACCTGGGAGTTTTCAAGGTTCTGTGTGGGTGGTTTGGTCAGTGTCTGCTCAGTGCCTCTCAGAGTGGATACCAGAGTCTGTGGTTCTCTCGAAAGAAAAGAGAACCAGGGACTACAGCTGAGTGACTCCCGCCCCACATCCATCCTCTCGGGGTTCACAGGTGACTTCCCCTCTCCATGTATCACATGTTTAGACTCAAACTGTGACCTGTAGGAGTCTCCTGTCCTTTCTCCCAGGGTAGCTGGCTCATTGGACACCCTGAAAGAATACCTAGGCCTCAGACCTCTGAATCCCTTTCTCTGAGATGAGATGTCCAGTTTGTTCACGACAACAATAGCTGCCAGGCCTATTACAGTTATGCAATAGGTTTCTTTATTTAACCAGGTCTTGAAAATGTGTGCATTATCCTTTAGGTAATAAATGAAATTAAAAAAAAGGCTGAAAATAAATCGGCTTTTGCAAAGTGGGACTGAAGCTTTCCTCCTGACTCCACCTGTTTTTTTGGTTCTTCTTGCTTTTTAGGCAGCTGATGGCAAGTGAGTTCTTATTAACCCTTTTTCAGGGCCCACTTCATCTTTCACAAGTGGCTGTTGGGACTCTGGCCTGATGCCGGAGGGGTCCCCCATCAGTTACTCTGCGAATGGGGCGGTGACTCAAGGGGACATTATCATGTGTCTTCTGATATGGGGTGGCTTTTGCTCCTTTCTGGCCTGCCTCCACCTTGAAGAATCACTTTCCAACTGGCATGGTGATTGTATTAAAGGAAAATATGTCTTCCTACGCAGATTTTTCAACTAAGGGCTGGAAGGTGAGAGAATAACCCCCCGTCTAAGCATGACATCAGGATCAGTTTCCCATGGATCCTCTCAGGCTGCTACCTCCTTGCCTCCATAAAATGTCATCAGCACCTTATTTTTGCCCATGCTGGGGTCTTCGCTGCTGTGTGCGGGCTTTCTCTGGTTGCGGCGAGGGGGGGCGACTCTTGGTTGCCGTGCATGGGCTTCTCGTTGCGGTGGCTTCTCTTGTTGAGAAGCACAGGCTTTAGGCCTGCAGGCCTCAGCACTTGAGCCATGTGGGCCCAGTGGTTGTGAGGCGCAGGCTCTGGAGCGCAGGCTTAGCAGTTGTGGGGTATGGGCTGAGCTGCTCCGCAGCACGTGGAGTCTTCCCACCCCAGAGATGGAAGCTGTGATGGGCGCACTCTTCTCCACTGGAGCACCAGGGAAGTCCTCATGAGCATGCAGCCCATTGCTTTAGGAATGGTGCTGTTTGCTCCACGTGTGGCAGATGCACCGTTTGACTGTCATCTGTCTCTCCAGTGAATGTATTTGTGATACCTCCCTACTTGGCAGGGGCTGTGACACCTGGGGACTGGATAACTGGCAAGAGGGCCTGGAACATGGAGCCCTCTACCAAGGGAGGGGCTGACCGAGTCCCTACAGTAAGTCTAGCTGGAGATGCCCTCTTGGTTTGCAAGTAGGGAGGAGAAGCACAGGAAGCCACTCCCACCCCTTGTGTGCGCACAGATACTTGGAATGGCTGAATGGAGGTTTTCTTGAGTCATCTGATTTTGCTCTTCTCATTAGTATTTCTTCCCTGTGTTCCTGGCCACACTTCCGTCCTTGGTATGTGCAGAGCTATTAACCGTGCTCACAAGTGGCCCATCCGTGGAACCGTGGTTGCTGCTGGAGAGCTGTGTTTGTATAAAATATTGAACACCCTGTAAAGATTCATCCTGGTTCCCACCCTGTCCCCTACACTCCCCTCTTTTCTCCCCTTAAAGATATGTTAACATCTCTGCTTCTTTCTGGAGGAAAAAGCCTTTGAAGTGTGACAGCATGAAGATAAAATGCCCTTCTCTGACCATCTCTCTCTAGAATGAGCTTGCAGACCTTCCAGGAAGCCAGGGGGTGGGGTGGGGGAGTTGTGTGTGCGGCCCACAGCAGTGGGTGGTACAGCTTCACTGCAAGCCCGCCTGCCCAGTCTCTCTCTCTCTCTCTCTCTCTCTCTCTGTCTCTCTCTCTGATCCCTGTCCCCTGGGAAGCAGCTCCCCTGAACATGGGCTAGGTACTAGCTGGCTCCAAGTCCGCCTTGCTCATTTGTGTCCCAAGATCCAAGCCCCATCTTGGTTGTAAGGGACCCTCTGATTTCCTAAAATATTAGTCTCTGCTCCTGTTTTGTCCCTGGAGATGTCAGGGGCTGAAATTTGGTCCTGGGCGCAGGTGAGCCAGGGCTGGGGTTGGGAAGTGGGCAAACAGCCATCCTCACCCTGGGGCATAGCTGGCAGGGGCCTGGCTTAAAGGGGTTTGCAGACCACTGACCTCACCCATCCTCTTGACGGTGGCTTAGAGCTCAGCTTCTTGTGAGCTGGCTGAAGGCTCTCCTCCCCTTGTCCCACCCTCTTGCCTCCTGCCTCCCAACAGAGAAGGGCCTGGGTGTCAAGTCCTGCACTTTGTGATGCTCACATGGCATGCGTGGTGGAGGAGGGCCCGGGGCTAGAGGCTGCCGGTGCCCAGTGGCTCTGGTGGCCTCCCCTCTCCTTCTGCCTCCAGACCCTCCCCCTGCAGACCCCCTACACCCCATCCCAGCAGGCCCTGGGCACTGTGTGCTCCAGGAGCAGATAGGGATGTGAGGCGGTGTCTGTGGCCAAGGGGAGGACGTGTGCTGAGCCCCGGGAGGCGCTGATTGGCTGGCAGTGAGGTAATGCGATACAGTCTAAATATGGAATCGGCAGCCCTGGCGTCCAGGGCGTGCCTGCTCCCTGGCCAGCCCAGTAGGCCGCCGGCCCCGTCTGAAGGACAAGGTCTCCGAGGGGTTCTGCAGACCTCAGGGGCCCTCGCTGGCTCACAGGGCAGGGTCTGTGCACCAGAGACCAGAGGCAGCATCTGCGAGGTCATGATGGTTTCCTGCCCCTACACCCACTGCAGTTCCGACCTCTGCTCTTAAACAAACAGCGACCTCCTAGCAAGGGTATGTGATGAGGACGGACTGGGCTGCTCGCACAGGTCGTGGTGAGTGGCATTCAGGACAGCTGCTGAGGACCTGGCTGGTTTCCAGGGCAACCGACAGTGTGACTCCTTAGATGATGTGGACATCCCTAAGGTCCTTCCTGGGCACCCCTGTGGTTACATAATTGGGCCAGCAGTCCACACCCGAAATCCCCATTCCAGCCCACTTCCTAATACTAAGTGTCAGTGCCAGATTTAGCCATGAAAGATTGAGGAATTCCAGAGGACACTGTGGGCTATGCTTTCCGTCTCTTTTTTCTTTCCTCTTCAAGGACAGAGCTGGCCTCTCAGGAATAGTTTTCAGAGGTTTAGCTGCTTCCAGAGATCACTGTTGGTGCTCAGCAGATACTGCAGGTCAGTTGACTAGTCCCTGAGAATCTCCTGTCAACCAGGGTCAGGTGTCATGGGAGCTATGGGGACGTGGGACTTGCCCTTGAGGAGGTCATTTAACCATTTATTCAAAAAATATTCTGGACCTTTCGCCCTGGGCCTGACAGTTCTAGGTGTTTAGGCTATGATGGCAGACAAAGCAAAGCCCCTAGTCTCTTGAAACTAACATTGTAAGGGGAGATGTAGACAAAAAAGCAGGAGAGTTGAGATGAAAGTGAAGGAGGGTAAGGAGACTGAAGGTGGCTAGAAGCTAAGGCTACTTGGAGGTCAGGGGTGACCTCTGTAAAGAAGTGACATTTAAGCCAAGAGCTCAGTGAAGCCACGGAGAGAGAGGATTCTAGGGGCAGAGTATTCCAAACAGGAGGCCCTAACTGTGAGACCAAAACCATGCCAGGGCCAACTTGGAGATTTCAGGAACACAAAGAAGAGCAGATGAAGGGGAAAGTGGTATGTGGGTAAGGGTGGTAGAAAGGGCGGTGGCCAGATCTTGTGGGCCATGGCAAGTAATTAGAATGTCAGACTTCAAGCAGGTCACAGAGATGCATGTCCAAGGATGAACGTTCTCGCCATTAATGACAACTTCTGCTGGGTCACCCAAGGAGAGGCAGAGACTATTAATGGGCTCCCAAGTCCTTTATATTCACAGTGAAGTCACTGCTCTTCTGGGTGCACAGTACTTCTGGGAGAGAGTGGCAGTGCCTTGTAGGAGGGGGCAGCTGGAGCAAACTCTACCTGAAGGAGTCATCCTCAGTTATGTATCATCTAGTCCAAATCCTTTCTTTCCTCCAAAATAATACTGGCTATATATGATTGGATGCTTGGTTTAATTCAGACCTCATGCTGAGCCTGCATACACATCATCTCACTTCAGTTCAGTTGCTCAATCATGTTGGACTCTTTGCGACCCCATAGACTGCAGCACGCCAGGCTTCCTCATGGAAGTCGTAGAACATAGGTGGTATAATTCACATTTGACAAGTGAGGACACTGAGGCTCCAAGAGATAAGAGAACTCTCCCAAGATGGCTGACTGAAGAAGAGATAGAAGTAAGCTGCAAACTCATAAGTATGGACTTTCGGCCATCTGGGCTGGGGATGAATAGCCCAGGAAATACCTCCTAGGGCAAGGGTAGGGGTGGGGAGAGGAGACAGAAAGATTGAGAGAGAAGCTATATATATCATAATATCATGGATTCAACCAAGAGGAACTTTGCACCCCAAGGGGATGATTGGCAGTAATATCTGGGGACAGTTTTCCTTGTCACACCGGGAGGCGGAGAGGGAGCGCTACTGACATCTAGTGGGCAGCACCCAGAGGTGCTGCTCATATCTCCTGATGAACAGGGCAGCCCCACAACAAAGAACTGCCAGACCCAAATGTTCACAGCACTGAAGCTGAGAACTCTGAGTGAAGGTCTTACAGGGCAAACTGCTCTTTCCTTCCTCCCTCTTACTTTTATCAGTATCTCTGCCCTAGGAGTTACTGCCACACGGTATTTCCAGATAGTGAACTAACATCAAAATGGTTTTTTTGTGGTTCTGGTGGGATGGTGCTTTCCCCCACATCTCCTTGCCATTTAAGCTGTTGTCAGGGAGACGAACAGCTAGGACTCAGGGCGAGGGGGCCCTGGGGTGGTACTGCAACAGGCCTGTAGTTGAGGGAAGGTGTCAGTTAGCTGTGGCCTTGCCACCTGTGAAACGGAGGTGACGAGACCTCCTCCAGTCACCCTTCAGGCTTGTTGTGAGAATTCTACAAGACAACAGGTGTGAAAGTGCATTCTTGAAAGTACTATATAAATGTGTTATTACTAATCCTTATACCACTAGTCAAACGAAGCCATCGTTACTCTGCCTCTGACAACACCGATCTGTGGAACCGTTAGAGTTCTGTATGTTATATTCTAAAAGAGCCGGAGAGAGAGCTGTCAGGGGCCTGAAGAGACGGCTCACAGGAAAGCAGCCAGTAAGACACCTGGGAATTATTAAAGTGAGGCGGGGAGACATGTGGTTTCTTATTCAGTTACTCAGATGTCCTTTGTTCACTTTCTTGCATCACGATTACCTCTAGATGTAATATAATGACTTTATTAATAAAGTTGTTGCCCTCTTCCCACCCTTGTCAGCGCTCTGAGGGCGCAGTTGAAACAGAATACTTAATTAATGGAAATGAAGAGAAAACAGCTCCCATAATGGCTACGAAGATCACATAGCAAGGAGGGAGCTGCGGACATTTCTGCTCGTTTGATACTGGCCAGTGCAGAGGAGGCCGGGAAGTCCTAGGATTTCAGATCAACAGGCAGAATATGTTGGGAAGACCCTCATTTCTCTTTCACCCTGAAAGGCATAGAAGATAGGAGGTCAGTGTCTGGACCTCTCTCTGAGGCAGCCAACACATTGCTGAAGAAGACTGGGGGCCGCTGAGGCAGTCTGGGATGCTGTAACCTGTGTGGGATCAGCCTTACAGAAAAGGGCAGAAGGAAAAGTTACCTTAGTGGTCTGACTTCAGAAGTACGTAGATGAGTCCCCTATGGAAAATCTCCCTTTGACCTGTTCACTGGTATCTGAAATTCCTCTAAGAGGGTAACTCTTCCCTATGTACTATTAAAGATAAAACCCTATTCTTCTAGAGATAGAGAAGTTATACTGTCTTCAGTTTATCCTGAAGTGTACTGTATAATTACAGAAACTGAGAAAACCGTTTCCCTAACTCCACGGTCTGAGTGTGGGTCCTAAATAAAGGTTGCTTTGCTTTGCCCGAGTAGCTAATTAACCTGGCTATAACCACACACCTCCTTGGGATGTCACTGGTTAACATCGTTCTCATGACCCTAAACCTTTCGCTGTTTCTTTTTGGGCATCTGAATCTGGTTGCATAGGACTTGATGAATTCCCTGTCTTTTATCTCACCAAGAACCCTGCAGAGGCTCCCTGGGGTAGGGGAAAGAATATGCCAGGGACCAGTAGACCTCAGCGGTAGGCCAGCCTTTGTCATTAAGGAGTTTGACCTTGGGCAATCCATGAACACTCTTTGGGCCTTAAGAGGGAGATTGAGATTAAATATCCAAAGGATTTCCTTACTATAAGATTATAGACTGACTTTTCTTCATTTTGTTTAGGGAAGCGTCTCCTTCATTGCCACCATCTTTCAACCCAAGTGAGTATTTTCTCATCAGTCTGAGTCCTTTCTGGAGAATAGAAGGTGTGGCCATGATTCAAGGAGATGCAAGGGGCATTCATGGCTAAAGGGATGTAGAGGGTGGCTGTGGTTCAGGGGGATCCAAAGGGTTCCCGTAGTCCAAGGGGTTGCCTGAGACAAGGAGGGCCAACAGGGTCCATGAGTCAAGAGGCCGTGACTGATCCTTCTTGGAAGGTTGTTGTCAATCCCAGAAAGACTCGGACAGTGGGTTACTGATGCTGACTTCCGTGGAATTAGAAACAGGACCTTAACACTCACCTTTGGAGAGGCAGAGCTCCAAAGGTCACTGGCTCACAGCTGTGGGCCAACTTGCATAGACAGGTTGACAAGATAAAGCAGAGGCAGGACAACTGGCCGGAGTAGCAGACCTTGAGTTCCGCGTTTTCATGGATAACTACCGTAGCCTTCAATTTTAGGCACATGGCAGTGTATCTGTGTACAATTGACTCCTCTTTCGGGTGATGGAACCAAGGCCCTTGGAGAGCACGGGACTCTTTTGCCCTCTAGTGGCTGGAGCGGAGCTGAGTGCACACAGTTAGACTTCTGTTGGTTTGGTGATGCAGCTGAGCTTGAGCCAGGGTTCACAGAGCCCCCCGGGAACACAGAGCATCACAGGGGAGCTCAGGGATCCCTTTCATCACCCCTCCTGACTTGAGATGATGCAGGGGGCATACCACCCCTCCTGTTTCTGCGGGTGCGATTGGCTGCACTAAAAGGTCTTGGTTTGCCCAGAGTCAGCTGCAGAGCTGCAGTGTGCCGCTTCTTCCTAGGTCGGATGTCTGTGTTTGGGGGGTAACTAAGGCACCCGGAGTCTTCTCTTAACAGTCAGGCATTTGCTGTGTCACTTCTGCCTCGGTTAGATGTTGTCTCCAGCAAACGGATATCGTTATGTGGTTTTCCAATTAACACTTCCCAAGGGGAGCTGGTTAATATGGATGAGGCTTTTTAACATTTGGCTTTGAAAAGAGGGTTCTATGCAGTGAGAGCAGAAGGAACCAGCATCTTAGTAATTGGCTAAGGATTGCAAGGGGGGAAGGCAGTCTGGGGGCACTTGTCACTGGGGGCACTCAGGGTCTTTGCAGAATATATTATCATGGTCCAAATTTTAAATGCTTCTTCAGGTAAAATTGAAGGTGGGTCCAGGTGGAGATTATTCCAAGAAGGCTAGAACCCTAGACTCTAACTGCAAAAAAAAAAAAAAAAAAGGAAAGAAAGAAATGCTGAAGGTCATATGCATCTTGTTGACCTGGGGCTTAGGTAGAGGGTTCTCAGTAGGGTTTCCTTTTGCCCTTGGCAATAGGCAATTAAATAAGAGAGTTGAGTTATGGAGAGGCCAGAGTGTGGTGGGGTGAATAGATATGCAATACGACCTCTACTGCCAGGAGAGTCCAAAAGTACACGAGGCATGGTCAAGGTGACATTTGGTATGCCATCACCCCTATCCTTTGGGCAGGGATGCCCAAGGACCTAGCAAAACTGCTCTTTAACTTCCCCCTCAACAGTATAAGCCAGGGGAAGGGAATGGGTAGAAATAAGACGTTTCATAGTGTTGCATACGAGTTCTATGAAAGCACAGTGGCTTTCCATCGATGGACTTTGGAGTGTAGTTTATACCGGTAAAGCTATTGAGTATTCAAATGATCCTCTTTTGGAGCATGTTGCAATTCTCCCTTTGTAAATGAGGAGCTTGGATTACCTTTATTACTTTATAATAGAAATTCAATCTTAGTTTTCATTCCCTTCTCTTTCCATTGCACAGTTAAGGCCCCTTCTAAGGTCAGTTCACCTACAAGGATCCATTTTATACTGGAGCCTGTGCTCCTTTCCTGCACACTTAGTGTCTTACAACCTTTAGAATCACCCTTGGTTATTCCTTTTATTCACACTTCTCCAGCCCCCATTGCTACCCCAAACAGCACCAACCTCCATTTCAGTCATTCACTCAGTCCGGCTGACTTGTTGTTTTTACTGCCTGAGATTAGAATTTTTTAGAATTTATTTCACTGAAGTATAGTTGGTTTACAGTGTTGTGTTAATTTATGCTGTACAGCAAAGTGATTCAGTTATCCATAAACATATTCTTTGATATATTCTATTCTATTATGGTTTATCACAGGAAATTGAATATAGTTCCCTGTGCTTTATAATTGTTTGTCCTTATTGTTTGTCAATAAGGACCTTGTTGTTTGTCCTACATATACTAGTTTGCATCTGTTAATCCCAAAGTCCCAGTCCGCCCCTCCCTTCCCCTTCTCTCCCACTGGCAACCACAAGTCTGTTCTCTGTCAGTGACTCTGTTCCTGTTTCACTGGTAAGTTCGTTTGTGTCATGTTTTAGATTCCACATGTAAGTGATATCATATGGTATTTGTCTTTCTCTTGACTTACATACACTTCATGTGATAATCTCTAGCTCCCTCCAAGTTCTTGCAAATGGCATTATTGCCTTCTTTTTTATGGCTGAGTAGTATTCCACTGTGACTAGGTACCACATTTTCTTTACCTGTTCACGATATTAGTTTTAACCAGATCACTCTCATTTTTACTCTATGCAAACATCTCTTTAACTTTGGAAAGCCCTCGTGAGCTAACACACCAGGGATACCTGTGGTGATTCTCAGGTGTTTGCTGGGACAGGGTTAGATATTGAGGAAAAAAGAGGTGGGATGGGCAGGAGGGATGGGGCCCCATGTGGGGAGGCTTGATGGGTGGTGGTGGGAAGATTGGTGCTGCCAACTGCAGGCTGGGCCAGGCAGTGGACGGCAGGAGGGGACTTCTGGGACTTCTGGAAGCTCCCCACTGCGTACCATCCTCTCCCTTCTCAGCTCACAGATGGCTGAAGTAACACCTTTAACGAGATTCAGTGATGGGTACTTCAGGGACAAGAGAGGGAGAGGCACACAGGAGGAGTGGATGGGGGGGTGGTCTTAAATAAAAAACTCATTTATTACTCAGTTTTCCCCCACATTGATCATGGTCCTGGGTGCCTAGGAACCACTAGAATTTGACCCACTTCTTACCCAGCTTTCTTGTTGTTATACAGCAGCACTTGGAGAGCAGGTGGCTCCTACCAGCTGGTCTTGAAAGCGCCCCAGCTTCAAGATATTTATATTTCACTCACGACAACCTTCCCGATCACACATGTTGTGACCAAGTCAGGAATGTGATCACTGGTCCTTTCAGGCCTCCCTTCCTCTCCTCCAGGTAGCACTGGCCTCCGTGTTCATACCTGACGGTGCTGAGCAGCTCTACAGGTGGATCTGCTTCCTCTGCCTTTGGCTTCTGGGCTGTCTGATTGCCCTCTGCTCCTTTCATCCCCTGTTAGAGCTTCACTTCTTTTAGCTGCTTATGAAATGCTTGTGCTCCTGAAGGTTCTGCCCTTGACTCCCCTTTCCTTCTCCTGTTATCCTCATTCTGGACAAGTTCAGCCATCCTCTCAATGCTAATGAGCCTCAGCTTCAAATTGCCAGCCCCTATCCCCTTCTCCTGGGCTTCAGACCAGCTTCTTATTAAACATCTCAACTGATTTGCTCCACAAGTACCTCAAATAACACATCTAAATCTAAACTCATTCTCTGCTCCACAAAAGTTGTGTCTCTACTTCTTAGTAGAAGAGTAGAACTGAATGGAGAGAATGAAAGACTTCATTGACTCTGTCACCTGATCATTACCTATACTTCTTCCCCTTGCTCATCCTATCTACCCCTCTACCTGTTACCTCTAATTTGCCACCAGGTCTTGGAATTCCTACTGCTCAAGTATTTTTCTAGGCTGACTCTACACTGCCCTCATTCAGGGTTTCATCAGCTTTATTTGTCCTTTGACATTTGCCTGACTGTGCCCAGGAGCTATGTAAGGTTAGTCTCTAAAAGAAAATCTGGATACAGTTTTTAAACAAAATGCTAGTTTAATAGAGTCTGTATTCTTACACAAAGTCTTCAAACACACTATTCCAGTATCATGAATGAGTACAGGAAAGGCCAGCAAACACCTTTTAGAGGTTCCTACTCTAAAAGGGGCTTCCCAGGTGGTGCTAGTGGTAAAGAATCCACCTGACCGTGCAGAAGATGCAAGAGGTGCGGGTTCAGTCCCCGGGTGGGAAAGATCCCCTGGGTTAGGAAATGGCACCCGACTCCAGTATTCTTGCCTGGAAAATTCCATGGGCAGAGGAGCCTGGCAGGCTACAGTCCATGGGGCTGCAAAGAGCCAAACATGACTGAGTGACTGAGCACATAGTTTAAAAGAAATCCATCTGTGAGATAACACGCTTCCTGAGGTTTTCAAACAATGCCTGGGGCCATTATTTTTGGTCCTACAGTAACTTTGTGAATAAAATACAGAGCTTCTTCATGATAATTTCCTAGTATGGTTAGCTAATGAGCTAATGAATGTAGTCCTTCATGAAAGTTTTTTGTCTGTCTATAACCTGAAGAGTATTGATACTTTGATCCTTTTGGCACCCTCATCTTCCATCTTGGCCCCTTCTACCAGTAGGTGTAGATTTGTGGATTTCTTTTACGCTATGTGCCCAGTCTCTCAGTTGTGTCTGACTCTTTGCAGCGCCATGGACTGCCCTATGGTGAAAAGGTTTATTCTACTCGTGCTCCTTCCCATCTGGGTTCCTAACATGCTTGGCTAAATTCTCCCCTCCTTGGGTTTCTCCTTGAAGATTAAGATCCTATCTCAGAAAATCTGGTCATTGAGAAGTTTAGGAAAACGGTAGCAGTTACTTGGGAGTTCCCTTTCCCTAGCTCGGGATGGTGTTCACAGGTGGACTCAGCTTTAAGAGCTGCTGTTCTGCGTGAATCACAATGAAGTCATCTGAGATGAGCTGCCGACCTGCATAGCTCATGAAGAATCTCAAGGTCTCCTGTCATGCTCCTTTCAAACACTCACAGTGATTAATTCTATAGAAATCACTCTTGGTGCTTCACCTTCAGAAAACAATTTTCTTTTTGAATACATATGGGATATAGAGGCTTCTCACCGGGAAGAAAAAATCAGGTTTGCTTTTCATATCAGCTACTTTTTTTAATTCCAAAGAAATCTACCTCCAAAAGCAAGCAAAGTGTCCTTCTCCCACGGAGAAGGTTGTGTCTTAGGTTTTAGAGCCTCGTGGTTTCATCAGGCCCCCTCTCCTGTCTTCTTGGCCTTCTATTCAGGTCACCTGGGTTCTTTCCTCTCTGCTGATGGTTCTTACCTCTCTGCTGACCTGAGTGAGCAGGATTGACATGGGAAGGAAGAGTGAGCTGTGCAGGTGTTGTAATTCTTCGTGTCTGGTGCATCACTGTGGGTCAGTGCAGCTTTTGTTGAGAGACTGGTGAGCTGAGGAGGAACCACAGAGGCTCTGAGGCATCTCTAGTTTTAGGAAGATCATTTTCTGGTCTTGAGTTGTGGTCCCATCTCTGTGTGTCGGGGGGAGGGTTTAGACCCAGATGGAGTCAACCCCCTACTCTGATCGCTCATCACCCTGAACCTCTCGCTAGGCTAGCACTGAGCGCCTTTCTGAACCAGTCTGGTGTCTTTGGAGTCCTTTGCGTAAAGACAACTCTGGTCAAGTCGTGAACCCACTGTGGTGCTCCAAGGGGAGAAACTCCTTCAGAATGACCTCAGCTGCAGAAGGAGTCAGATGACCACCTCCCTTCATTCATGGCCTCAGGTCGGGAGTTAGGGTCAAGGGACATCAGAGCCTGCGGGCCTGTTCTGTACTCAGCCTGGGGTGACAAAGGCAGCCAGTTGTCATCCTGGAGCCTTCCAATTCCAAGTTCAACCATTCATTTGCAGGTTTTTGCCCCCTCTTTTGAGGGGTAGTGGGCAGTAGACTTAAACACACACACACACACACACACACACACACACACACACACACACACCAGAACTTCCAAATAAAACTGCTAGAAGCAGCATGCCCTTTGCCGTTTGCCTGTCCCCACGATGCCCAAAGGTTTTCTCCATTGCCCCTTATTGCTTTCCTTTAGCCCTATTTTTTCTTATGACATTAAAGCGCCTGACTGCCTACTTCACAAGGATCCTCATTTCTTTATCCATCATATTTTCTTTCTTTCTTTTTTTTTTTTTAGTCTTAAGCTGTGAAATCAAGAGCACTTTAACTGAAATCCTGGGCTTCCTGCAGCAGCTGTGGGAGTTCCCAGCCAACTGCCTTGTCCTCTGAAGAATAAATTCCCTTTGACAGTGCCACTTGGGAGAAAAACAGAGCCAGGGTAGAGGATCTTACTGATAATTCAGGAAGTGAGAGGAGTTATTGGCGGGTGGTAGGGGAGGACAGAAGATGGATTCATATTTTTTGCTTTATCACTTGGCATGTTAAACTTAATTATATTCCTTAGGAGACCTCTAAACAGTCATAATTAGGAATTATGATAATAGCCACTGTGGCCTTACACATGTTCATTTTACTGCCTGCCTCTTTGTGACTGTGGGCTGTGATTAATTCCAATCAACATCACTAGGACAAGACCTCTCCCTGTCTTCTGGGACCTTTTTGACTTTGGATGGCCAAACTCAAGGGTCAGGAGCTCCTAGACTAACCCCATGAGCTAAAAAAGAGTGACCTTCACAGATTGCATGCAGTCATAGGCAATGCTGTTGGCAGTGTCAGTCATGGCGATGAAAATGAGAATTTGGTCCCAGATTTTATACTTTCTCTCCTTCTACCTTTGCTATGAATTTCTTTCTTTCTTTTTGGTGAACTTGAAAATATCATTTATTCATTTGTTTTGTAAAGAGAGGAAGGAGGGTTACCAGGATAATCCTTCATGCTTATAAGTTGATGGTACAGATGGATAACCCCAAGAAGAGTATGAAAAGGAAACCCCCTAATCAAAGGTCTCAGTTGAGTACCAACTACTGTAATAGGAAATTTAGTTTTAAATCGAGGCAAGATCCTCTTTAGCATTTTTGAGATCTGTTCTCTTTTTGATCGTGAAGGCAAAAAAGTGAAAACTTGCTTACTTTTAACACAGCTGCTTGTCATCTCTAAAAAGGATTTGAGAGATCCTTTGTTCTGTTGACTTTATTGGAGAGGAGTTTGTGTCTAGATGGGCTAAGGCATTAACTGGGAAAAGAGTCACGGCATCTGGAGTGCCATTCAGAGGCCTGCAACTGGCCATCTCCAGTGGGAGTAGCAAAAGAAACCCCTTTACCCTTAGGCTGGTCAGCCTCAGGCATTTATAACAACCCCCCAACTAGCCTAGTTTAGAATAACAATATCCATGTTAAAAGTCAGCCCTCAGCCCTAGTTTTAGTACCATCCTTACATCCTGGATGTTATGACAGACCAGAGGCTTGAACACCAAGTCCTACCTCTCAAGACTCTCATCTCAAAAGATAGTCAAGATCAGATTCAGAAACTACGTGGTCCTGAGCTTAGGACCTATAAGTTGATTCACAATTCAAAGGCTTTTCTCAGAACCTTTCCCTAAAATCATGATTCTAAAAGACACAGGATCAGGCAAAGGACTTTGATTTTCTTTCCTCTACCTCCTCACCTTCCACTCCACAAGTTGACTTGGAGTTGTCTCTGCTTCTTTTAAGTCATAATCTTCCCTGAGGCTCAAGAGGGACTCTGCTGTATTTTGATGAGATGAGTCACCTTCAGTGTCACTGTTCTCACTCTCCAAGAACTAATCAAGATCATTAGTATCTTGATATCTAATTGTATAAGTTATAGCACTTCCTTGAAGCTCTAGGAAAAAGCTGAATTCTTGCACACAGACTCTGCTAGAAATAGATGGCCATGTTCTATAAAAGGAGAGAGAAATTCTGTTTGAGTGATGCCATTGGAATGTTTAAAAGAAATCCAGAGGGGAAAAAATAATCCAAGTGAATAATATGTATTGGGTCTCTGGCCCCTAATTTGACATTCAGGTCAGATCAAAACTAACCCTATGAGATCTTGGAATATAATGTCATATAAAAATGCTACCAGGCAAGGAGCTTTATTATACACAGTAGTGAAAAATATAGGCGGCACCGTCTCTGGGTATTTTTCTATAAAATCTTTACTCATTTCACAGGCTTTACAAGCACAAGCTAAAAGTGCTATGTTTAAACACCTACATTTGTTGGGATTTCTTTTAAAAAAATAAACAAAAGAGCCAGATTTCACATGTGGTAAGTGGTGTAATAGTAAATTGTATTTGACAAGTTGGGAAAAACTTCAGTTTTGATTGATATACAAAATGTCTACATGTAAATGCTGGACTCGCTGTTAAATGAAGGTGCTGCCCTCAGTTTTTAAAAAATATAAAACTATGATGCAGGTCAGTATATGGAATCTTCATGTGACTGCAGGGGTGTGTGTGTGTGTGTGTGTGTGTGTGTGTGTGTGTGTGCGTGCGTGCGTGCATGCTTTTAATTCCTCGTGTGTGTGTGTGTGTGTGTGTGTGTGTGTGTGTCTGCATGCTTTTAATTCCTCGGGATTAGTGGGATGACAAAATGTGTGAAGGAAGATAGATGGCAACTGTTTTAAGCAGCACAAAAATGTGAGGTGGGGATGAAAAAAAAAAACGATCAAGCAGGAAGAGGAACATGGATATAAGACTAGAAGAAAAGACGAGTTTCTTTAAACTAGAAAAATCAAAGGGATGTCTTTTCCCCTTACTGCAATAACCACTTTTTTTCTAGGGCTTATGCATTAACACCTAAAAAATAGATTTGCGCTCTAAATGCAAGCTGTCTCCAATGCATATCTTTGGAATTATTTTCCCCTCTGATTCCTTTGTGGTCTTATGACAAGGCCAAACCCTCATCTGACATTTTTAGTTAAGAAATACCAACCTAAGTTTTCTTTGATCATGCTATTTTCCCTTGCCTGGAGACTCTGTTTCTTTCCCCACTAGCCAATTTTTACCACTGTTCCAGACTAGCTCTGTTTCACCACCCCGTCTGTCTTTACCCTCCTCCTTAGCCTTGCTGTGTTTGCCAGCTCTGAGTTCGGTATTCATTATATTTAAACGAATACTTACTGTCTCTCCCATGAGGCTGCTAACTACTAGCCCCAGAAGGGTACGGCCATGGCTTGTTCCAGTCTATATTCCAGCCTAATGAGATGTCCTGGGTGCTCACTAAATCTTCGCTAAGCTCAAGAGTATTAGCGGTTTAATGTTCCAGTCCTCAGTGAAGCTGAAGCTTCCTTTCAGAGACCATCAACTAGGGGTCATTTCTTGTCTAGCCCCTGACCGTGTGTTTACAAGGGGCTTCCCCGGTGGCTCAGTGGTAAGGAACCTGCCTGCCAATGCAAGAGATGTGGGTTTGACCCCTAGGTCAGGAAGATCCCCTGGAGGAGGAAATGGCAACCCACTCCAGTATTCTTGCTGGAAAAATCCCATGGACAGAGGAGCCTGATGGGCTACAGTCCATGGGGTTGCTAAAGAGTTGGACATGACTGAGTGACTAAACAACAGCGTCTTGACAGCCATTGTATGCTCTCTGTTGCAGAGTCAGAACATGTCCTTTTCCACAAATGGAGTAAGCTCTTGTTGGGGAATTAAAAAAAATTATAATGACTGTTTTTCAGTAATGTGTATATCTGAGTGTGGAGACCAATGCTGTGGTTCTTTTTTTATTGAGGAAGAAGCGTTTTCCATAAGGTTCCATGGCTTTAGGTAGGTCTCATCATTTCCTGCTTCCTATCCTCCAAGGAATGGTTCTGTGAGATGCTGGTTGGCATGGCTAGAATTTTTACAATCGTAGTCACGTGAGTAAGTCTGCTGGGTCTCAGGCTGTCATAAGCTTTTGTGAGGAGGCTTTGATAGGTTTCTGAGGTGTGGAAACCTCCCTCCCTCTCAGGTTGGGGGGAGCACTGCTTTCCTACACCTCAGGGTGCCCAGTGATGTCTCTACTCTTGCAAAGCATTCACTGCAGTGGCATAATTTTATTACAAGAAGATCAGTAGTTTGAGGCTTCAGAGATGAATCTTAAAATAGGGATTCTTCTCCTATTAAGCTTCCACAGCTAGCACCCTATCCTCCTTGCCTGTCTTTTTTTTTTCTTTTTTTTCCTTTTTGAACTGGCTCCTTTTATTAATCCCAAAGGACCAAAGTCTAAGAACTCAGGCAGGACAACTGCCTCTTTAGGCAATCCTGAGCTCTGGCCCGCTGTCCTGAGATGGGGAGCTTGCCTCCTTTCGCTCAGTCTCCTCCGTTCTCCTGCAGCCATGAGGATTCTGCAGGTCCTCTTAATTGCCTCTTTAGGTCAATTTTGTTATTTTCCACTTTACTATGTACATTGTGCTAGAGGCTGAGGATCCAAGCCTGTATCAGGCAGAGTCCTTTCTTATCATGGAGCGCCTTCCCATCAAATCTGTTCCTATCAAATGTACTTTGAGTAAAACTGGATAGTTCCATCCTGGTAAGTAATGATGGTCTGGGCATGCTATGATGCTGTTCTCCTGTTCAAGCATTGGTTTGTGTTGAGGTTTCTGTGTGTCTATTTAAGGACATGGCAGTCTATCCTTCTTATTCATGCCCTCAAGTATTCACAGCCACTCTTCTACGAGGGGACATCTTTGGCCTAACATTTGTAAGATGCTAAAGAGCTGGCTTGCCAACAGTCCCAAGTATTTTCTGGGAACTCTGAAGCAAGTATGAACATGGCTATTAGGGAAAGCCTGATGTTCGTTACTATGTAACCTGTGGGAAGATTTTGCTTTTAAGACTTTGAAATGAAAAATAGAGACAGAAGGAGAAATGGCCCTTTGTTAAGAGAAAAATGTTGAGGCATAAGAGGCACCAGAGACAAGAAACAAAATTTGTAGGGATGTTGGTGGAGATGCTAGTGGTGCTGGGTGTGTTTTGGAAGGGAGTCACCTGCTTCCCATTGGCATGAGAAGTCACACTGGAGTCCTTGATGTCAGTCTGAGATGTCAGAACTCCCCATCTGGTTGTATTATGGACACCCTGACCTAGAACCCACCTTCAGCCCAAAGAGATGGGCTACCAATGCTGCCATCCAAAGCCACTATGTGAAACCAATATATCCTAGATGTCTCTGTGTATTCAGACATTTTCCTTTCCTGTTTTTAAACAAATAAGATCCACTTCTTTATGTATGCATGTATTTATGTGCATACTTATGTACATACTGCACTGAATTCTCACTAGTTGGAACATGGTGATTGACAGGGAAGTACTGTTTCAGGAGGTCTGGTGTGAGGTGCAGTGTGGGCAAGGGACCTCTTCTTATTGATCCCTTTGTCACTGATCAGTTAGTTGTATTGCTGTCTGGGAGGGAAGTCAGAACAGATTTAGAAAATAACCTTATTTCTTTGTCACCTGAGATGGGTAGCTCATTCAATCAGTAATCAGTTATGACAACTGACAGTGTGCTGTGACATAGAGGTGAGTAGCCCAGGCATGGTCCCTGACCTCAAAGAACATCACAGCATGGTATGATAATACTACCATAAAGGTATCGGGGACCAGGAACACTTGGAGAAGAGGCATCTGACTTAGACTGGACTTCACAGAGGCGGCCTGGAGGAGATGGGGCTTGAACTGTGTTGTGGAGGATGAGGAGAGCACAGATGGACAGGGCAGGCGGGAGAGAAATTCCAGGAAAAGGACTGAGCATATGGAGGCAGGCAGCCATCAGCATATCTGGGGGCCGTTGGTGTATGGGCATCACAGACACTACGGCTGCTTTGGGGGCAGTGACTGGGGATGAGGCTGCAGGGGACAGCAGGGGCCAGACCACAACAGGAGTCCGACCATGCAGGCTTTGAATGGCTCTGTTAGGCGTGGAGACTCATCCTGAAATTGACGACTGGAGTCTTTGATTGACTTAGGGAAGGAGGATGACCCAGTCATATCTATACATGGGAAGATCACTCTGGTTGTGATTTGGAGGAGGAAGTGGTTAAGGAAAGGATGGTGGCGGGGAGAGGTCAGGAGATAATCTCAGTGAAAAGGGGTGAGGTGGCACATGTGATGGTGAATCTAAGTCAGGATTCTAACAAAGGATGCTGTTAGTTAACCTGGTTGTGTTTGAGGATGCTACAGTAAGCCAGGCCCTGGGAAAAGCAGTCAGACTCCTTTCAAGTTTAGAGTAAAAAAAGAAATGAGTAGGAGCTGACAAAAATCTGTGAGGTTCCTGTATCCTATAGGAGTCAGTATAACCTATGACCTAATGGTTAAGCAATAGAGCTTTGGAGTCTGACAGGCTTGGATTTGATTTCTGGGTTGGCCTCTTATTAGACATATGACCTTGGGTATGTTACTGACCCTCAGTTTTCTCATCTGTTGAGTGGGGTAATAATATAAGAATGCATATGTTAAGAAATTTTTAGTACCTAGTAAGTGCTCAGTAAATGACCACATTTCTTTTCTTTCTTTCTTTCTTTTTTTTTTTTGGTAATTTGTAATTAAAAGCTAGAAACAGGAGGTTGAGGTCGAAAAGGCATGGCACAGGGGTTAATGGGGCTTGAACTGACAGCAAACTAAACTGTAGTCTCCTTCTGACAGCTAGTACACAATTTTCAGGGCTCTTGGAAAAGCAGATTCATGCATGATACAGGTAAAACTAGGGATCCCCAGGGAAGTATTAATAAATTCACAGCCCTGTTTATCTCCCACTATGTAATGGGAGGAGAGGGAAAGAAAGAAAGGTGAGAGGAAGGAGGTAGACAAATTATGGAAGCACAAGTTATATTTGGGAAGACAGAGAGGTGGATCTAGTTTCTTAGCCTCTTTAAGTCTCATTTAAAAATCATATTCAATTGCAAACTGACAGTCCATGTATCTAGCATGCAGAAATATATATATATATATATATATATATATATATATATTTTAAGTTGAGCCAATGTTTAACAACTGGAAATTTTACTAAAAAATAGAGATGCCTGGATTCTGCTGATTTTTAGAAAAATCAGAAGATCTGGCCAACCAGGTTCCTGTTCCTCCAAGGGCACAAGAGCTGTTGGCCCCTCTTGGGTGAAGAGTCAATTGTCTCATTCTCCGCAGGCCCATCACCCTGGAGTCTGTGCTGGTCACTCCCGCGAGCCTCACCTCTCTTATATGTCACTAGACCCATTCAGTGATTTCTAAAGTCCTACATACATTTACAAATCCATCATTCTGTGAAGAAAACAAAGAAATAGTTCTTGAAGAAAATACACAGATTCTGCAGAACCCAGGTATGAATGTCTTACGTGAGACTGGTTTTTCTCTTCTGAATGCCAACCATTCAGGGGTGGAAAGCCATTCTCTAAGGAGGTGGGTACCAGGGAACGGGTGAAGTGGTGGGTGGGGGTGAAGAGGATGGAGCCTGTGATGAGGGGAGGAATCTGGGATGATCTCAGGATGTCTGCCGCGCCTCTGTAGGACCCGAGAGGCCCTGGGGCGGAGGGTCTGCTGCCTGGTGAAGTGAAAGTTGCTCAGTCCTGTCCGACTCTCTGCGACCTCATAGACTGTGGAGTCCATGGAATTCTCCAGGCCAGAACACTGGAGTGGGTAGCCATTTCCTTCTCCAGAGGATCTCCTCAGCAATCTAGATGGGGTTTTCGACAGTGGCTGATGCGTCAGGCGCAGGCCGAGCTCTGTGCTGGCCTTCCTTCCGTCCCAGCCCCTGCCCCCGGCCTCCCTCTCTCTGCCCCCTGACACCCCGTGGCTCAGCAGCACTTGCTTCCCCTCCACCTGCCTTCCCTGGCAGGTTCACCCAGAAACAACTGGGTCTCCATGGCAACGTGAAGACAGCTGAAAAAATGGCAGCTACATGCAGCTGCCCCTCATTTAATATCGACTCTGGCACTGACAGAACAGATAATGGGCAATAACACACCATTATGTTGTGGGAAAATGAAATGCTTCAGCAGAAGGCTGTCGTGCTGGGGGATTTATTTGTTACTGTACCGGCACAGATTTCTCGCGACTTCCCTTCCTTTCTTTTTATTCCTCCTTTCCCATGGCAGAGGTTTTCTGTCTCTCTCTCTCTCTCCTTCAGTTCTTTCCCAGTCCTCTCTGCTGTAGCTTCTCTTTTTGTACTTCTTCTCTCCATTGTCCCTCCCTCTTTTCTTCCCCCTCTGAAACACTTATGAGTGTATATGAAAGCATAGTATACAATAGTCATATCAATTATTTGCATAATGACTTACAAGTTACAATGCATTTTCAAATACCTTATCTTTTTTCATTTGGATGATGAGACAGCCGTGTGAGATGAATAGGACTTGGGTGCTGATATTTATTTTCCAGATTTTTTTAAAGAGGGCTCAGAGAAGTTGAATGATTTGTGCAAGGTCAGATTAGCAAGGTAAATGTCAGAACCTTCACTTCAACCCAGATTGCTTGGCCCCTAAAGAGGGTTTGTTCCTGTTTACTAACTGGAAACTTTAGAGTCACCAATCCCTACTCTGGTTATCAGGGTATCGTTTCTAACTAAATTATCCTCAGAACAAGTCCCCCAGGCATCGGGATTTAGAAGGAAGGTCTTTAGATCTTTACTTTAAAAGCCTCTTGCAGATCTTGCCTGCCTGCCAGTTGGCCTTGGGTTGTAGTAAATGTGGATCATGTTTGTTTTTGTTTTAATTTTTTAAAATCCAGTGTACCTCTATCCACTCATTACCTATCTTTGCATCATTATGTAATCTTGTAATCTTGGCACACTGAAGGGACAGAGTGTACTCTTTGAGTTAAAAGTGGGGGCATTTTGGCGGTGTCAGCTTTCCCTTTTGCCAAAAGACCACACGGTACATTGAGAAACAAGGGGCATGACTGATGGACTTGGAGTCCTCCTCTAAGCTGTTGCCATTGCTTAAAATTTCTTTCTTACATCTGTATACAGCGTCCATCTTGTCTTGAATATTATTTAGTGGACTTCAAAGTGTAGAGAGATCTGGGATAAAGTTCCTGAGTTCATTTGGACTTGAAAGGTTTACAAATAAAAAGAATGGATATTCCAGTTATGTTTTTATTTCTGGTAATTGTGACTGAGGAGAGAACTGAATAATATAAAATGTATATGGGCCTCTAGAAGAGGTATAGTACAAATAATAAATACAGTGGCTTTTTAATCCTAGGAAAGAGTGCTTTGTGCTGATAGAAAGCAGTGCTTGTGTTTCACAGCAGAGATTTTTACCCTAGGATCTCTAAACTCCTGAAAAGTGGATGCAGAACTTTTTATGGACAAGGTCTTTGCTGTGCCACTTGCCTGGTCTGTAGCTTTGGAAAAGTAACACTCTGGAGGTTTTGGGTTTTCAACTTGTCTGTGACTCAACGGTTGCTGTTGTTCCTATTCTATGATTTTTTTTCTGTTTTTTTTTTTTTTTACTTTTTAAAAAAACTTCCTGCACACTGAATCTCTTCCTGCAGTTTCTCTTCTCTGGCAGGCATACCCATTTTTAGCTATGGAAACTCAAATAGGCCTCTGGCAAAATGCTTTCTGGGTGGTAAGGAAGCTAAGGAAACCAGGCTGCTAAAATTATGACAGTCTTTGGTTGCTGCTGCTTGGCTGCAGTACCTGTGTAGTTATTCCCTGTGGATAGTCCCTTAGCGATAAGACCTGTGGACAGAACCTTCGTGTCATATCATGCAATTGCGAACTGTTAGAACCAACAGAAGCCAGAGGTTTTTCCACTTCTGCAGCCTCTCAGGCCAAGTCCTCCCTGCATGTAGAGCAACTCTGTGGCTGAAGACCGGCTTTGCTAATCAACCCCCTTGCTCTCTTGTCTCTCTGCCTCCTTTACATTGCTTGACTGTTTGAGGTTCTTTTTTTAAATTTTTTAAAATTTTTTAAAATTTTCTTTACATTGTTGTGTTGGTTTTGCCATACATTGACATGAGTCTGCCATGGGTATACATGTGTTCCCCTTCCAGAACCCCCCTCTCACCTCCCTCCCGATTCCCTCCCCCCGGGTCATCCCGGTGCACCAGCCCCGAGCATCAAACCTGGGCTGGCGATTGATTTCACATATGATGATTAACATGTTTCAATGCCGTTCTCCCATATCATCCCACCCTTGCCCTCATCCACAGAGTCCAAGAGTCTGTTCTATACATCTGCGTTTCTTTTGCTGTCTTGCATACAGGGTTCTCGTTACCATCTTTCTAAATTCCATATATATGCGTTAGTATACTGTATTTTTGTTTTTCCTTCTGGCTTACTTCACTCTGTATAATAGGTTCCAGTTTCATCCACCTCAATAGAACTAATTCAAATGAATTCTTATTAATGGCTGAGTAATATTCCATTGTGGATATGTACCACAGCTTTCTTATCCATTCATCTGTTGATGGACATCTAGGTTGCTTCCATGTCCTGGCTATTGTAAACAATGCAGCGATGAACATTGGGGTACATGTGTCTCTGTCAATTCTAGTTTCCTTGGTGTGTATGCCCAGCAGTGGGATTGCTGGGTCATATGGCAGTTCTCTTTTCAGTTTTTTAAGGAATCTCCACACTGTTCTCCATAGTAGCTGTACTAGTTTGCATTCCCACCAACAGTGTAAGAGGGTTCCCTTTTCTCCACATCCTCTCCAGCATTTATTGCTTGTAGACTTTTGGATGGCAGCCATTCTGACTGGTGTAAAGTGGTACCTCATTGTGTTTTTGATTTGCATTTCTCTGATAATGAGTGATGTTGAGCATCTTTTCATGTGTTTGTTAGCCATTTTTATGTCTTCTTTGGAGAAATGTCTGTTTAGTTCTTTGGCCCACTTTTTGATTGGGTCGTTTATTTTTCTAGAATGGAGCTGCAGGAGTTGCTTGTATATTTTTGAGATTGTTTGTCCGTTGCTTTGTTTGCTATTATTTTCTCCCATTCAGAAGGCTGCCTTTTTACCTTGCTTTTAGTTTCCTTTGTTGTGCAGAAGCTTTTCATCTTAATTAGGTCCCATTTGTTTATTTGTGCTTTTATTTCCATATTCTGGGAGGTGGGTCATAGAGAATCCTGCTTTGATCTATGTCGGAGAGTGTTTTGCCTATGTTTTCCTCTAGGAATTTTATAGTTTTTGGTCTTATGATTAGATCTTTGGTCCATTTTGAGTTTATTTTTGTGTATGGTGCTAGAAAGTGTTCTAGTTTCATCCTTTTACAAGTGGCTGTCCAGTTTTCCCAGCACCACTTGTTAAAGAGATTGTCTTTTCTCCATTGTATATTCTTGCCTCCTTTGTCAAAGATAAGGTTTTCATAGGTGTGTGGATTTATCTCTGGGCTTTCTGTTTTGTTCCATTGATCTATATTTCTGTCTTTGTGCCAGTACCATACTGTCTTGATGACTGTGGCTTTGTAGTATAGCCTAAAGTCAGGCAGGTTGATTCCTCCAGTTCCATTCTTCTTTCTCAAGATTGCTTTGGATATTCGAGGTTTTTTGTATTTCCATACAAACTGTGAAATTATTTGTTCTAATTCTCTGAAAAAGACCTCTGGTAGCTGATAGGAATTGCACTGAATTTATAGATTGCTCTGGGTAGTATACTCATTTTCACTATATTGATTCTTCCAATCCATGAACACGGTATATTTCTCCATCTAACAAGGCTGGTTTTCCTTGTGGGAAACCGGGGGTGCCGGGGGCCTCCCACTTATTCTGCACCTCTCATGTCTCTTCACCATGCCAGACTAGAGTCAAGCTCAACAGGGTCTTCTTTCCCCGCTGATTCTGCCAAGCCCGTTCTCTTGGCTGTGGTTTCACTGGATAGTAGGTAGGAACAGTGGGAATCTTGTTCATCCATTCATGCGCGTCACTAATTAGATGACGAGGCATTTGGCTACCTTAAGAGAGTCATAGTTACTCCCACCATTTACCCACGCTTCAGTGAATTTCTTCACTTTGACATTCAGAGCACTGGGCAGAAATCACATCGCGTCAACACCCGCAGCGGGCCTTTGCGATGTTTGAGGTTCTTAAATGGATTTACTGCCATCCTTCATCAAAGGGTGGTATAATCTAACAATAGAAAACATATTTATTCAGTGTTTATACTATTCCAGTCGTTACAATTTCTTTTTAAAAAGCAAACATGGCTGGTTCGTAAGATGAGTGCTTTGGGGATTGAGAAATATTTGTAAATGTTTTATCACTTTAATTTTAAAATTAGATTTTAACATTTAGAAGAGTGTTCAGAAATTGCTCCATTATCTGATTTTTTGTTCATTATTCAAATAAATGTGAGAATAATAAGCCTCTTATCTAGCTATTGAAATTTTGGAACTTCCAAGACAATTGTGAATCTACAGTTAGCAAGAGATAAGGGGACACAACCATTAAACCAGAGGGAGAGTTATCTCATGGCCCATGTGCTTTCTTCCATAGGAAAGACCTGGAGTTAGCCAGAGAACTTGGACTTAGCTTTTTTTTTTTTTTTTTAAGTGGTGGATAATTATTTTACAATATTGTGTTAATTTGTGCCATACATCAAGGATATGTCCCCTCTCTTTTAAACCTCTCTCCCACCTCCCATCCCATCATATCCCTCTAGGTTGTCACAGCATCTGATTTGAGCTCCTTGCATCATACAGCAAATTCCCATTGATTATCTGTTTTACATACGGTACTATACATTTCCATGCTACTCTCTCAGTTCATTCCACTGTCTCCTTCCCCAACGGCATCCACAAGTCTGTTTTCTATGTCTACATCTCCACTGTTGCCCTGGAAATAGTCTCATCAGTACCATCTTTCTAAATTCCATATATCTGCATTAATATGCCATGTTTGTTTTTCTCTTTCTGACTTGCTTCACTCTGTATAACAGGCTCTAGGTTCATCCACCTCATTAGGACTGACTGTATGTAGGACTTAGTTTTTATATCAGGCAGAAGAGCCAAGAGCTGGACTGAGACAATAAATGGAGTTAGTGGAGAATGTCGGAAGTAGTCAAACCTGCTGTGAGCTAGGAGAGCAACAGCAGGAATGGAAGTGCTGTGGGGGAGGCCATGGCAGGAAATCCTAGTAGATTCAGGATTTAGCATTCTGGCCCAGGGGATCAGGTCTGTTGCGCTTAAGCGAGGGCATCAAGAGAACAGGAGAATCGAATGTACTCTTAAACCAGAGAAGCACACTTGGAAATCTCAGAGGACTCAACATTTCTTAGGGAACCAGCATTTCTTAGAAGCTTCATTAAAGCATCGGTGAAATAGCTGATGTTCTTCAAGATCCTAAAATCCTAGACTCTTTGGTTTGAATGGATCTTAGACATCATTCAACTCTGGGCTACTCGAGGTGTTTCCTACAGGTCAGTGCTGTCCATGGCTCTTTACTACTCATCCACGAGGATAAAATACAGAAGCTGAGAGGAACCATTGAGACACTTTGATAGTTGCTCCATGCTGGGGCATATCCAGGTCAGTGGACTGGTTTTGTTGAACAGGCCATCAACCAATCAATGTTTTCAAACTCACTTGGTGAGTCACACGTGGCATGAGCTGCTAGTTTTTTGATGTTCCCACGTACTGGTCTGGATTGATTGGCAATTTAGGGACAAACAAACAAAAACTGGTTCCTCACCACGAAGACTTTGCAAATCCCTGATCTCATTAAAGAGCCTGTTTTACATATGAGAAGATAGATGATTTATTCAATGAAATCTAGAAAGATAGTGGCAAAAACACAATGTATACTCTAATGACAATTTTTTTCAATTAAGCAAATTATGTCCAACGTACTCTGTTTTCTAACACAGGGAAAGCATACAATATGTTTTAACAATATTTCTTTAAAAACATTAAACATTTGAAATCTTTGGGCTTTTAAAAGTTTAATTTATCATCCACAGAATCCACCAAGTGAGGTTTTGCTTGTATACAGACACAACTCTCTCACCCCACGGAAAATGGATTTAACGCTCAAACTTTGTTGTCCTCTTGAGGCATTGCTTTGTTTCTGGGAATCATTAAAGACTGTAGGGCCATGCTAACTGGCAATTCTATGGGCCGTTTTGCCCAAAGCTCTCTCTAATAGTGAGCTAGATACTGAAGGAACTCTTGTGGGTCCTTATGATGCAATTTAGGGCACAATTTGTAATAATAGTCTAAATGGGGGCTCCACGGCTGCTGGAACTCTAGGGGCCTCACAGCATGTCTGAACCTCCTCCAGTGGCCAGTTTATTCCATTGAGGGGTGTGGGCCCAGGGAGAGCAGAGCCTAGGTGTGCCCTTTGGACACCCGCTGTACCCACTTCCATGAGGTTCGGAGACAGATAACACAGTAAATACGGACAGTTCTCCCGCTGCCCTGCTTAGGTTACACTGGTTTTCTCTTAAAAGCTGAAATCTGAACCAGCTGAAAGTAGATAATATCGTGGTGGTCAAACCACCACAAGGATAATCATACCTCACCTGTAAAACATTACACTTGTATCTCATTGGGTTCCCACCATAATCCTATAGGATTGACAAGGCAGCTCCTCTTAGATCCTTTCTTAAGAGGAAGGACAATAAAGGGCTCAAAGAGATGGAACGGATGCTGATTTTATCCCCTAGTGCAAACTCAGACCCACCCACATGTGTCCTTCTCCATCGTCACTGTCTGCTTCTCTGCCACCACCACCTTGTCACCTGGATGTTTGTGGAAGCCTAGCAACAGTCACCTTGCTTCACGCTTAGCCCCTCCAGTCGATTGTTTTCATAAATGTCAGAGTGCTTTTTGTAAGTATAAATCATACCATATCACTGTAAGTTTAAAAGCCTTTCATGGTTCCTTTTTTTTTTTTTTTTTTTAGAATAAAGTCCAAACTTTGTGACAAGGTTTGCAGGGCCCACCACGCTCTGGCACTTGACCGCCTCTGCAGCCTCATCCCATGCTGTTCTCCGCTCACTCTTGTCCGTCAGTGCCATTAGCTTTCAGGCTCATCACGCTCTCTTCTGCCCTTGTGAGTCTCTTCCCATCCTCCCCGTGGCTAACTTGTGGTCATTTGCAGACTTCACTTTTAATTCTGCTTCCTCAAGAGGGCATTCCTGAACCTTCAGTCTCAAACAACCCCACTCACTTTCTCTTTGTTCATATCCCAGCCTGATCTTGTCGAGCTGGACATCATTCATGGTTATGTCTGCCTGTGGGCCTCTCTGCTTGAGGGTGGTTTCCCTCACCTGACTGCAAGGTTGCTGAGGACAAGGTTGCTTCCCTGGTGGCTCAGATGGTAAAGCATCTGCCTGCAATGTGCGAGACCCGGGTTTTATCCCTGGGTTGGGAAGATCCCCTGGAGAAGGAAATGGCAACCCACTCCAGTACTCTTGCCTGGAGAATTCCATGGATGAAGGAGCCTCGTAGGCTGCAGTCTGTGGGGTTGCAAAGTGTCGGATGCGACTGAGCTACTTCACTTTCCCTCACCTGACTGCGAGGTTGCTGAGGGAACTTGGCAGGGAAACTTGGTTTACCAGTGACTGTTCAGCCCATAGCTCACTGCCTGCCTCAGAGCCAGACCACTATACATATTTATTACATAGGGAGGGGATGATGGACCCAAGAAGGCACAGATGGGCAAGAGTGGTGTGAGATGGTGCCTCTCTGCCTCTGGAATAATTCCTGATTCCCTCTGGTTTTGTTCTTGTTGAAAACACGGCCAAGGGCTTCTGGCAGAGCCTGTAGCTGGGCACATAATGGGAGCTTAATACATGTCTAAATACATGAGTCAGTGTGTAATGAAAGAGCAAGCGGTAAGCATGGATCATGACAGACCCCGCGGCTGGGCTTTCTTTGTGCAGATGGTATTAGAATGTCCCAGTCCCCAAGTCGCACTACCCTCTTGCCTGCTTGCAGTGGGCTGGATATCCGCCCCTTCCCCCCGCCACCTGCACACGTGGCTGCCCGTGAACCAAAGAGCCTCTGACCTGTCATTGTCCCTTTTTCTTGCCACTGCTGAAGTCTGTTCTGAGTGAGGAAGCAGCTTGGTTGTAAAACAAAAGCCCCGGTGTTTTTCTTTTCCTGAAGAATACCATCAGGGCGAAGGCTATGATTAATACACATAATGGGAACAAATGGCAGCTAACTGCAGAAAACCATCTCCCAGCTGTTGCAGGAAGGAAATCGCTGACAGCCGGTCCCCATTGAGTGGCTACCAAATGAGCGGAGCTGCTGGGAGCAGCGAAGAATACACATCACCCTCGCTCGGCCCTCCGGGGCTGCTGCTCGGGCCAGAGAGGCCCAGGGTCTCTGGCTCGCGTGTGAGCTTCGCCTTCCAATTGTGATGTCCTCGGTTCTGGGGGCCGGGGCTCGGAGCAGGGCTTCCTGTGTCTGGGGGATGACTCGGCAGGAGCTGGCTCTCTCCTGCAGGTCTGGCTTTTAGAATCCTTCTCTCCTGGGCAGCACTACTGCAGATTCTGGGATGAACCTCCTTATAAGGAGAGAAGATGCTTCTTGACCTGCTTCACGCGTCTCTCCTTCCTCTTGCTCAGCCGTCCTCTGGTGGCGGGGTAGGGAGACCGGTGGACAGGAGAAGAGGATTTGGGTTCTTGCTTTCAGCCTGCTTCTTGATCCTGATCAGACCTTTGACCTTCTGAGGCTCAGTCTGTAATGTGAGATATATATATATATATATATGTATATATATACATATATATATATACACACACACACAGAGATTATAAATGTATATGTATATATATTTTTATACTTTCGTATGTAGATATTTATCTCCTACCATCCTTCTCAGCCCACCATTTGACAGCACCCCAAAAGTTATACGGTCCTTGTGTCAGTGTTAACGCGTCTGGCTAAACACATACCTAGTTCAGGTACAGGATTTTGTGAACACATAAGTCAGAAGCCAAGAAACCTGAAGCCAGACACACTCAATGCATGCAAGCTTCTTTAGGCTACCGGGCCAGGAGTTAACGCATGTACTTTATTTTGTCCGAGTCAGAATTTGCTCATTTATTCAACAAGTATTCAACATGTACGATTAATATATGCAAGGTGGAGGGAATCCCAGAATCAGCAAATAAAATTGGTTTCTACGTGATACAGTAAGTACAAAAAATATCCGTCTAGCAAACCAAGTATAGGAAAGACATAATGAGCACGCCCTCCCCTGCACTCTGTCAGCCCTCCTTCCGCTCCACATTAACAAGTGTTCCAGGGCAGCTTCAGCCGATGACACACGAGCTAAACGTCAGCCACGTCTTATTGAACAGATACTTCTGATTTGGCAAAAGCAAAACATGTCAGACACCAAACAAATGAGAAGCAAAGCCTTGGGCTAAGGTATGCTCTGGTATTTGATGCAGCTCTTTCCTCTGGGTCTTTGGCAATGAGAATTGTGTCCTGTGACATACCTACACCAGCATTACTAAGAAAGTGAAAGTGTTCATCACTCAGTCGTGTTTGACTCTTTGCCACCCCATGGACTGTAGTCCTCCAGGCTCCTCTGTCCATGGGATTTTCCAGGCAAGAATACTGGAGTAGGTTGCCATTCCCTTTTCCAGGGGATCTTGCTGACCCAGGGATGAAACCCACGTCTCCTGCACCGTGGGCAGACTCTTTACTTGAATCTGGCGCACGTTTGAGCCACAGGTGTGATCACTAAGAAGGTGAGTGCAGAGCTTGGGCCTGGTCATGCTGGGAAGTCAGCCAAAGGGCAGTGGCAGCGGCAGGCCAGCTTTGGGATTGAGTCCACCGTAGCCCCCATCCCTCTGGAAGCCCGTCTGCTCTCTGAGTGCTGACTCTCAAGTGCACGCTCTGAGTGAGTATCAGGGCCTCGGAAACAGCCTGGAGAGAAGGTTCTCCTAGAAGAACTCACCTTAGTGAGCTTCCTGCCTATGTTCTCTACTGTTTCATCATCTCTTTTTATCCTCAAACAATCCAAGAAGTAATGCTCTTTTCTTCGTATGAATAAGAAAACTGAGGATCACAGAAATTAGATGCGTTTCTTTAAGGTAACCCTGTTAGTTGCAGGCATTAATAGTAACATTTTTTTAGTGCTTTGGTGCCAAAGAAGAAAAAACAATTTCTTTCTTCAAATAGAAGGGGACTTTGGTAGGGATTAAATGTGGAAAGAGCATTATTAGAACTTTGGGAATTTCACTTCTGCCTCTGCCCTCTGATTATTTCTGTGACTTTTATGTGTGACTCCTTAATGGGGTAGCCGCGTTCTGCCAGTCAATTTTGGAACCTTATGTAAGTGACCTTTAAACCTGTTACTGTTTGCAACCAAGAACATCTCCTTGAGGAATTCCATCAGGGAGGGAGGAGCATTATCCAGAAGCCAGAGCCTTCACGTGCTGCCTGCGTTTTCTGCAGGGCACCTCCGCTCCCTCAGGTGAGAGTCACAGGATGTGACTGAGCCCAGAAGCCACTGAACGTTGGGGAAAGGTTGAGGAGCCGTGCCCTCTTGTGACTGTCTCTTTTCACATGGATAACTTTGCTTCTAAATTTATATTTTGAATTTTCCATTTACTCTCACTGCTATGGAGTGAATGTTTGTCCTTTCCCCCCCAACCTCTCAAATCCATATGTTGATGCCCTAATGCCCAAAATGATGGTATTTGGAGAGGAAGTCTTCCAGAGGAATCAAGTTTAGATAGGATCATAAGGGCAGAGTCCTCAAGATGGGATTAGTACCTTAAAAGAAAAATAAGAGACAGACTTCCCTGGTGGTCCAGCGGTTAAGAATCCAGTGCCAGCGACACTGGTCTGGGAAGATCCCATAGGCCTCGAGGAACCCTAGAGCTCAGACTCTGCAACAGGAGAAGCCACAGCAATGAGGAGCCCACGTACCACAACAGAGAGTAGCCTTCACTCACCGCAGCTGAAGAAAGCCATCACACAGCGATGACCACCCAGCACTGCCCAGAAGTGACAGTCGCTTGGTCATGTCCTGTCCCACTCTTTGCGACCCCAGGGACTGTAGCCTGCTGGTCTTTGTCCATGGAATTCTCCAGGCCAGGATACTGGAGTGGGTAGCTGTCCCCTTCTCCAGGGGATCTTCCCAACCCAGGGTTTCGAACCCAGGGCTCCCGCATTGCTGGTGGATTCTTGACCATCTGAGACATCAAGCCAAAAATACTACTAATAAAGAACTCAATAAAACTTATATTAAAAAAAACAGAGGAAGAGAGAGCAGAACATGGTCATTTCTCTCTGTCTCACGTGAGGATACAGGAAGAAGACAGCCATCAGCAAACCGGGATGTTACCAGGCACGTGGTAATCCGCCAGCATCTTGGTCTTGGACTTCTTAGCCTCTAGGACAGAGAGACACAGGTGTTTGTTGTTTACGCCACTCAGTCTATAGGATTTTGTTACAGCAGTTCAAGGTGATGAAGAGACCTGCCTACTAAGGGAAACAGGGCTCGGAGATACCTTCCAGGTATGTGGGGGGGGGGGGGGGGGGGGGCTTAATTTCTTCCCTTGGGAATCAGTTAGCAAGTTGGCATACTGATGATCGGATCTGGCGAAAGGAGTGAGACGCCAATTGCATTTGAAATTGTTCCAACTTTGAGACACGTTTTATCGTTTCAGACACACACAGAATGTTGACTGAGGTGTTGCCCTGGCCCTTTGCATAATATTTGGAGAGCGCAGTTCTTTGCTGCATGCAGATAACGTGTTACGTGGCTAGAAAAATAACCTGCTTGAACTGCTTCTGATTTATTCCCCCTCCCTCTCGGATCTTTGTTCACAGTAAACACATCAATATAGAGCAGCTAGGAAATGAATACTTCTTCAGCAAAGGTGCATGTGGGTTTTGGTGGATGCTACTGCATCTCAGAACAGCAGATATGGCAGAGGGGGCATTCACTGAAAAAGCAGGTGCACCTTTTCCTGGAGCGGACAGTGGTGGTGGTTATTGGTGTCTGGGCATCAGAATGTGGAGGAAGATGAGAGGACCATCTTAAATTTATGGTGCTGGAAATTACATGGAAAGTCAAGTAAGAAGATGAGGATGGTGATTTGTCAAGTGCTTGCTATAGGCCAGGCTCTGTTGTAAATGCTTTCCAATTGTTCATTTACATCTCACTGCAACCTCAGGTGAAACTGGCTATTATTATTCTTATACCCATTTTACAGATGTGGAAAATGAGGCTTAGTGAGTTTAAATAACTTCCCAGGTTCACATCAGTTAACCATGAGGGTCAGTGTAAGAGACTCGCAACTCCCCACAAGATACCAAACAAGTTAAGAGTTCCCATTAATTTGGGAGGGATTGTGATTCTGGAAATTCTAATCTTTCAACTTCAGAAGCACCTGCCAGCATTTTTAAGGACTGTTTAATTCCTTTGCATTATCAGCTGTCAGAGTAAGGAAGAGCATGGACTCGGGTGAAGATTGAATCGGAGCCATGTGCTATCTAGTTCCAGAACTAGAATGGCAAAAAACCAGCAACATTTAGAGCATGAGGAGATATTTTTGGAGCCCTATCTGCTCTTGCATTGTCCCCCAGTTATGTGAAGCACCTAGAAAAAATTTTTCCGTTTTTCAGAAAAATAGATTTCTTTCTATTTTCATGAAGAAATAAGACACTTAGTATTTTCTCCTCCTTAATAAAATCCATTAAATGTTGACTTCATTAGCTATATAGCTTCCTAATTTAGTCATGTTAATCTGAAATTTACCTTTGAACATTGTGGATTGTGGAGGATTTATAAAACAAAGTGAGAAAATGGCCATTCTGTTTTGTGAGGTCGAGTCAGTGAGTTAGTGCCTGTCCCCACTATTCAGGGTAGTTATTTGTATTCAGCTAACAAGGGCACTAATTACGAAAGAAAATACATTTTTAAGTCTCTTGCAAGATTTCCACACACATATAGCAGGGATCTTTTTCCTTTAAATCCTTAGTGATAATAAAATCAGCATTTCTTTCAAAATGCATTTGTCAATTTTTAAAAACTGTCATACTGACCTTTCTTCCAATTAGGATGAACTAGTGAGATTTTTATTCTGTTAAGTTGTATGTAAGTACCATTATCCTTGCTTGAAATTTCTGCCTCGTTGCCCTCTATTTTGGTTGATGCAGTTACTTGCTTGCGTCTATTATTTGAGATAGCTTTTTAAAAGCTGCCACTTTGGAGCAAGGTGGACTGATCTCTGAAATGAATTTGGACATTTGGACCCTTATGACAGGGGTTGGCGCTAGGTGGGTGGTAGATTCTTACAGATTTAAGTACAGAGGGTATACTTGCAGCCTGTTAGTTCTAAAGCATTGGTTCTCTGAGAGGAGTCTTTTCTGGGTGGCAATAAAATGTCATTTTGCAATTTAAAGTTAAAAGGTGAAATGGGATGGAGCTGGGTCAGTGCCTTGTGATCCACTGAATTAGTGATTACTTGGAAATTCCACCTCCCGCCCTCCAGTGGGGTGAACAACTTTTGAGACAGCATCTACTGCCCTCAGTTGTCCCCCAAGACAAAACCCATGTGTGACTTAGGACAGTAAAGAGACATGTTGTAAAATGGCCTCTTTATTTACATGCTGTAAAAGGATGGCAGAAATATTGAAAGGATGCTCTGGTGCATCTCATTCACTTCCTGCAGGCCTTTTGTTCTGTGATGGTTTTGTGATCATGTAAAATTCAGCTGATTTATCTTCTGGTCCTGCCGAACCCTTTCACTACAGCCAGAGGACATGCTTGGGAATTTGGGGACTGGGAATCCCTTAGAGGATTTTTCTCTTTTCCCTTTGGCCCTCGAAAGTAATCTTGAGCTTTGGGGGAAAAATCCTAGGAAAATGGAATAGTCTTCTGTTGATTTTCAGACTCTTATAGAGCTTACAGTCAGCACTGCTTCTTCTTTTTTTAAAAAATTATTTATTTATTTTAATTGGAGGCTAATTACTTGACAAAATTGTAGTGGTTTTGCCACACATTGACATGAATCAGCCACGGGTATACATGTGTCCCCCACCCTGAACCCCCCTCCCACCTCCCTACCAATCCCATCCCTCAGGGAATGGGATCCCATCCTATCCCATCCCAGAGCACTGCTTCTTAATGTGGTACAAAGACACCGCCCTCACATAAACTCCCCCTCCGCCCCCATGAGTGGAAGGTGATTTGGGCAGAGTAAAGGAGGTACTCTGGGTTATTAGCAAGTGCTTCTCTTCCAGCAAAGCCATGAGCTAACATAATTCATGGGAGAAACGTTATGTATTGTGTATTTCTTAACCTTTACATATTTTCATTTCTTAAACTTTACAAGGCAGAAGCTTTGTCTTAGAAATTGTTGTCCTCTTGCCTTAAGGTTCTCTGAAGCAACTGATGTGGCTTGTTTTAAGATTGAAAGTGTAAATTTTCATAGGCTGTTAACAGTGAGCATTGTTGTTTGGTCGCTAAGTCGTATCTGACTCTTTTGCAATCCTATGGACTGTAGCCCACCAGGCTCCTCTGTGCATTCGATTTCCCAAGCCAGAGGAAGTGCTGCTTTAAAATAGGTAGCCACGCTGGCTAGTGGGGGATGGGGCTCCCCGGCCGCGGCTCCGCTGGGAGTTACAGTTAGAGACGCGATCTGGGGGGCTTAATTATTTATTCATTTGAATCGGTTCTACTCAGGTGGATGGAACTGGAGCCCATTATCCAGAGTGAAGTAAGCCAGAAGGAAAAACAATACAGTATACTAACGCATATATATGGAATTTAGAAAGATGGTAACGAGAACACTGCATGTGAGACAGCAAAAGGAACGCAGATGTATAGAACAGACTCGTGGACTCTGTGGATGAGGGCAGGGGTGGGATGATATGGGAGAATGGCATTGAAACATGTTGATTGTCATATGTGAAATCAATCGCCAGCCCAGGATTGATGCTCGGGGCTGGTGCACCGAGATTTCCCAGGGGGAGGGAATCTGGAGGGAGGGGGGTTCTGGAGGGGG